>CM072823.1:55471406-56071406 GCA_036937905.1 Salvia rosmarinus | reverse complement strand
ATATTGAGGTTTTAACCATTGCCAAAAAGATAGCAAACCTTACTGTGGAAATGATGAAGATAATAGAGACGGCACCAAGAGAAGTGGCTGTTACTCGTTCCTTCCAATGACGAGAGAAAGCGACTTTCAAGTCGATATCATGTTCGACTCATGCATTTCTCGACAAAGGGCTGCTCAAACACAAGAAACGCTGTAAGATGAAGATTGTTTTTGGAACAACAAGGACGTTCATAAACTATGGGATGACGTAGATGCTGCTGTTGCACATAGGGATGCATACATTAGCAAACTTGAAGATACGTCATCCTTTAGTTTTGGACTTACTCAACTATGGAGCTCACAACATACTGTTGAAAAAAATGTTGGCGTTTCGGTCAATGATGCAGTGGAGGTAATGTGTTAATTTCTATAAAATGAATTTCAATTTGTAACATTTATTGTATATTTAACAGAGTAAATTGTTTGAATTAAATTTTCAGCGTATGGGTATTGATGTGGAACATCCTGATGAAGGTGTTGTGAACGAGGCTACAGTTATTGTTGATACTGTAGTTGCAAGTCTACAAACAGAGGTAAGTATTTTGGCTGCAATATTTTCTTATAAATTCTGTTCTTATTTTTCATTTTGCATAGATTGGGTTAATACATTGAGTGACTATATACGTATCATCCTATGGCACATTAAATTTATGTTCTTAATTTTCAATTTTGTTGTAAGCTCGCCTCCATTGTGTTAAATACGTATCGAATTTCTTTGTTGTGCAATATATTTTCTAAATTTGTGCAAAGAATTTGCAATATTATGCTATCTGTTTGGATGTCGATATCAAACGTTGTTAGATATACTCTAATTGTTTTTTGTAATTTGATTATAAACCAAGAGATGTTTTATATTCGGCATTATTTTTAAAACTATTTTTCGTAAAGGTTAAATAGAATATAGTCTCTACGGTTTTGAATATTTTACTAAAGATATCAATATTATGTTGTTTATTGGTTAACATATAATACATATGTTTATGTATTGTGGCACATTACGTTACTATATATTGCATATAATCTTTCTTTTGTTGCACACTAACTATGTACGTTCTTCATTTTTCACTGTTTGTTGCCATGTTATTAATTCATGTAATATGCTATTTAATGCATTGATTATTACGTATTAGCGCTTCAGATAACCCGGATGGGGTTGATACATCTACTTCTCGTGAAAATATCACAACAAGAGTTGAACCACAGGTTGATATTTTCAATATTATGGTTTCATATAGAATATCATTCTCAGAAATATTTAAAAACGATTTCATTGTTTTTGTAATCTTAAACATGGCAAGAACTATGTATAGCATATTAACATAATTGTGGTTGCCAAATAACTATGTATGATGATATTGAAAACATTTATTATTCCATATTAACAGTTCTTGAGAACACGAAGGGTTGAAACACCAAACCCACCTGCCACTACATTGTTTAAACCACGTGTTATTATTTCCAAGTTGGTTGATTTACATACAATTTTATCTTTGTCAATTATTTATTATTCATATATAATAGAATAAAGGTACTCAATGGACATTGTATTATTTATGTTGCATATAATGTTGATTGTGTATCGTATGTATTGCATGTTATTAGTATCCGGGCTTTTAATATCTTGTTGCATATGGAATGCATGTATGCAGAAATTTTATGTACATGCAATCGCCTTAAAATCATTCACTTTGTTGATCTAAGTATTTGTTCTTTGTTATATATATTACTTCACACTCATTAACATAAAAGATTTACATAATAATTTATTACAGACATGGAAAGATTACTCAAGTACATGGAGTGGAGCGGATTCTACATTGAACCAACTTTGAGAGAATGACGGGCCAACCAATGTTGAGAAAAAGAAGGTTGTTGTTGGGTACAAAAGGAAAAGGAAAAACTAGTTTCGATTGGGTTGTATTAATATTAAACAAGATGTCTAGGAATGATACTTGGAATTAATATTACCGATCGTAATTTAATCTGGATGCATTGTTGTTGTGCTGTATGTAAGCAGACTTTATGTTGCAATGACGTGGTACGGTCTGAAATCATATTATGTTGCAATGATGTTGCTTAGTCTCTAAATATACAGTTATATTTGGAAGTAAAATTGCAATTATGTGGTCTAATTTGTAATTATATTATGTTGCAATTTTATTATATGTTTGTTATACAAAATTTGTATTTTATATTTTTGTTATTATTCTCTTAATGGATATAAATATGCATGTAGATTTCACATACGATTCGGTTCGAGAAAACAAAAAGCAGAGAAGAGAGTGTTTCGATTATGCCTCTTTGCTTTAAAATCTCCATTTTGGTAAGAAAGATCGGTGTGCAAGAGTCTCACGAAAAAGAATTAAAGTGTGGGATTTATGCTCTGCAACTCTACACCTAATGAGTATGATTAATTCATCATTTTTCATTTTATTATTGTTTAATTGTAAAATTATTATAATTATTTGTTACCATTAGGGAAGAAACTTTGTTTATGCATGAAGACATAGAACTAACAAGAAAGCATATGGCTCGTTGTCCAAGGATAGCATTATAGGAGTTGGTGTGGTTGACGCATGGTGTGTAATGCTTAACAATATGGAAAAGTTCCGTGGTGACGGCTCTCCAAGAAGATTTTTTTCAAGTACTTTTATTGGTGTAAGTTTTTTTGAAAGTATTTTATATTAAATGATTTTATTGCATACATCTATCAATATGCATCATCTGTTAGTAATATAGTAATTTCATGAATAATTGATTACGAATTGTTTGTAGCATATACAATGTTACATGTATCATATATAGTAAAATATATAGCACATGTGCATATAAAATTATGTTTATTTTATTTAAAAGACTGATATATACAGATCACATAAAGTATTCATTTCTAATTGTATATGCTAAAAAATAATGTGTGCATTATTTGAAGCATATACAATATTATATGTATCATATGACAGTATTATATTTGTTCTGTTAGTAATATATTTGATTCTGTTAGTAATAATGTGTGCATTATTTCTAATAGTATTATATTTGTTCTGTTAGTAATAATGTGTGCATTATTTATAGCACATATGACAGTATTATATTTGTTCTGTTAGTAATATAGTAATTTCATGAAAAATTGATTACGTATTGTTTGTAGCATATACAATATTACATGTATCATATATAGTAAAATATATAGCACATGTGTATATAAAATTTTGTTGTGGACTTAAAAGACTGATATATACAGATCACATAAAGTAGTCATTTCGAATTGTATATGTTAAAAAATAGTGTGTGCATTATTTGAAGCATATACAACATTATATGTATCATATGTTGGAAAATATATAGCACATATGACAGTATTATATTTGTTCTGGAAAAAATTATGCAAAGTTAACTGTAAACATAACATATAGCCCTCTGTTTGTATTGATCTACTGATATTAATTTTTTTACCAAATATATGTGGTATTTTTGTTTGATACAAAGACGGATTCACTAGTGGCAAGAGACATTTCTCATGAAGTTAGAAGGATTCATTTTTGAGAATATTACAGTGAGCTAGATAGCAACAAACACATCCAATTAAAGGATATTGACATCGTAAGTTATATTTAATATGTATTTATTTATGTTTCTATTTAAATAATATGAATATAATGCTTTATTTTTCTATTTGTAGTTTTCTTTCCTATATACGTGAAGCAAGAAATACTTTGCACTATGCATTGATGTGAAGAGTGGGAAAAATTTGTCATTGATAGTATGAATGATCTTTGCAAGTGAATGTCGGTCGAAAAATATGACGATTTACTTACTAATTTGGTATGAAGTATATAATATTATATAGTATTTATTATACATAATTAATTATCATGATATTTTTCATACTTATTAACATTAAACTTTGTTTTAATTTTTTAGCGTGATATACTATCGAATACTGAGTTTGGAGAACAAATGAACAAAAGAAAAGATTGTTGAAAGAGGTAACTTTGAAATTCCAACAATAAGATGGGGAGACAAGAGAAATTCAGTGGATAGTGGAATATATTTGATGCGACATCTTGAGACATTCATGGGCGACGTTTCTAGAAAATGGCTGACTGGAATTACGTCAAATCCTTACAAACAACTGCTAACAATGCGTGTTCGATACTGTGGAGAAATGATTTGTTGGGAGCAAAATATAGTGAAGGATACAATAATGGCAAGTGCAGAAATATTTTACCGTGATGTGACTTCTACACAGATATGAAAGTAGAAACAATGTTATTTGGTTAATTGGTTATTTATATTCACATTTAAAACAGTGAGTGAGACTTAGTTATTTGAATGATTTGTGGTTTTTTTATGTATTGACATTGAACGTCATGATATCAGAGTTGATTTTATGTTGAAATTATTTTATGAAATATTCTATGGTTCTTATATTTATAGTTTTGTATTAAACTGCTTCATTAAATGTTGAGACCAATAAGTCATTGATTTTGTTATTATGTAATAACATCTTGAGTGCGTTGTGAATTAAGCGTTCGAGATTATACAACATTATTATATGAATTGTTCAATAATACGATATATGATACATAAACTTCAGCTTTGTGTTGTAGTATTTTGTTAATATAATATAAACTGTTTCCCAAACAAATGCACACATGTTAATAACATATTCAACATCAATAATATTATCGTTGATAAACATGACCAAATATATCGATTGTGTTTCGTCAATTAATAAACATGACACTTGTGTTGCATATATATACTTGATCTATAGCATATGTTTAATATATTTGTAGCACTTTATAATATTACATGTAACACATTGTAATTGAGATGATATATAGCATATGTTATTGACATCGCGTCGTTTAGCGTTCAAAATAAATTTATAACCTATTGCCCATCACAGTGTAGCCGGCGATAAGTATAGGTCGATCCCACGAGGAGTTGGTGTAGCAATCTCGATGTCACGATGTCACTTAAAAGGATGAGTGGTGTAATTATCTTGGTCACTATAGGTAGACTAAAATAACACGAAACAAACTCAAAGGAATATCAAATATTAAGGCGAGTCGGCTTGGGCAACAACCGTGAAGGCGATTAATACTCGGTCCTAGGTGCGATGATTTTCACTACATGACATGCATCAACCGGTTATAAGAGACATACGTCGTGACCCGTTGTCACGCGTCACGCCCACGACGCACCCTCCAAATCTATCCTTTCGTGTAAAGAAGGCGAGGGACACCCTATGCAAACTATCTAACCCGTAATGCCCACGCACGAGGACACTCAAGACATGTAAACCTACAGAATAAGTATGATCTAGATGGACCCGGTATTGGCAAAGGCGGTGCTATGACTACTCCAACTCGCCCACACCGTCGTACTATTTGGGTGCGGGACACCCGACACCTTAATCCATTATTACTTGTAACCCTCCCTTACCCACTATGTTCTTTGCAACTAACACATCGAGTTTGGTTAAGTTATATAATGCCGGGACCTAGTGCTTGAGAACACACGCATGCGGATCGTAATGCCCTACTTAGACCTCTCGAGTTATATTAATCATGCTCCACTTAGTCACGCCCAAACCGTAATAAAGATTTAGCTAGACATAAAATAATTAAACATGCAACAGCTTAATTGAAACCATAATTAAACGGAACCAACTTACTATTAATTGAGCGAAATAGAAGCGGCGAGCCCAAAGTGCCGCCGGCAAAACATCTGATAGCAAAATAATAAGTGTTTGCCCCGAAGGGACTTAATGTACGTGGTGGTGGGGTGTGATTATAATTCAGATGCTAAGAAAACAGGATCAAGAGTGTGGAAGAGACGCACAAGCCGCGCCTTCATCCCCTTTATATAGGCCGAGAGAGGGATCCGCGATGGTAATGGCCCATGGGCTGGACAATCTGGTAGGTTTTCCTTGTTGATCGGCTCTTTCCTTGCCCAGACGGATCCGAGGCGATCTCCTCCGGATATCATGAGATTCGGTGTCGGTAGCATCCTTTCCGGTTAGCGAGATTCGCCCGATCTCGCGTATCTTGCCCATTAGCTCTCCTCTGCCTTCTCTTGCCTCCTTCTTCCTCTTGGTCTCGCCGCCTTCTTCACTTTCGCTTGCCCATTAGCCTACCCTTCGGAGATTGAACTTGCGGTGCAGTAAGGAGGTCACGCCGTGAAACCGAACAGCTCTCGGGTTTGAAGCCCGTGCCGTGAGCTAAGCTCCTTGTGCCCTCGAGGTGCATCGTATCTCTATTCACCCGCCAAGCAAGTTCCACTCCTTCTTGCCCATTTCGCCCGCCTTGTTCCTCAGAGACCAATGTGTCCTCCCGGACACAAAACACAACAAGAAAGACACAAAAGACTCGATCTGACCTAGACAAGACACAGAAAAAGAGCACAAAACTTGGGCTCGTCACACGCACACACTTTAAACATGCTTGTCCTCAAGCATGCACGCGTGATTTGCCCAAGACAAAAGAAAGAAAGAAAAGACTCAAAACAAAAAGGTTTAGCACATTCCTATCAGCAGGATATCTCGGCCAATATAAGCTACATCAGAACAAACTAGCAATTCAAGTAGACTTCATTCAAGCAACGACCATCAAACAAGTCAAAATACAATTTGAGCATATTGGGCATTTTCCTTACCAACACTCGCACTCTTGTGTATAGGCTAGTGTATCGCTCGGGACATCTTTCATTTCGACTATGCCATAGAACTTGCGTGCCTCTACCATCTCCATCGTTTAGACAAAGTTTTAAACATTCATCCTTAGGTCTTTTATTTGGTTGTAATGGGGCTTAAGACATGGGTGGGAAATTTTGGAGCGAGGCTAAGGTCATCACGGACTCGTGTTCGAGGAATTTATTTTGTCCTCCATGGATTTCCTTTCGCCTTTCTCTTACGGGCCTCGGCCAACCATCTTAGGACTTCATCAATATATATATTCTTTTATTTCAAGCCCTTTTTCTTTCAATTATGGGTACCTTCTTTTATATTGGGCATTTTGCCCATTTCTTTGAAATTGTAAACCCTTTTTTTCTTGCCCATTACGAGGCTCTTGTTCTTCCTTTGCCGCTTCTCTTCTATTAGCTCCGAGTCTAATTGACCGGCAGTGAACTTTTTTCGAGCTAATTTAAGTGAATGAAAGAAATTATTAAGCTCAAGGGGGGCGAGCGAGGGATTAACATTAGGTAGGACATTTTTTGCTCGATGGGCTATTTGAAAGAAACATATGCCTAAGTCATCTAAATGTTTTAACTAAGTCAATAAGGCCTCGACATAAAAGTGCACAAAGTTCTAGCAAAACCAAATGAAGATGTCGATAATCACACAAGAAAGGAAACTGTGTTGATCAAGATACAACAGCTTTAAGCTCAAATCTCACCATGTGTGCTCAAATTCAATTCACATCCTTATTTACATACGGTCATGCTCAAACGAATTCCTAAGACTACTAGCATTATTCACAACAAAGCAAAATCTGACCAATCAATCCCACCAATTTAAACATGCCAACCGACACAAAAGCGAAACCCTCCCACTCACACACTGCGTTGAGCAAAGTGGGTGAATAAGGAGGAACACAAACAAGAAACAACGAAGCGAATCGAGCAGTAGGCGGTCCCCTGCTCACACTTTGCCTTGGGCAAAGTGGGTCGAGTGGGACCGTCTCTCTTAACTCGAACAAGCGAACAGACGCAACCCCTTCACTCACACACTTTGTCTTGGGAAAAGTGGGTGAGGGAAAGGGTTGACCACCAACAACAACAAAACAAAACAAAAACACAACAAAACGGAAAACAAAAAAAAAAAAGGAGGACAAAGGTCGAGGAAGTTCGATACAGAATCCAGTGTGGCAAAATAGGCTAGCGAGGCAACATGGGTGGCTTGTTCCTCCATCACAGTCAGCGAGCCTTGATATCATCATCTTCCTCTGGTGACTCAGGCTCTCCTCTGGTGGATGGGAGGCTGGCGAAGGTATCAGTCATCGTGGCTCTCGTGGCGGTTTGCCGTCACGGTCATAGTAGATGTCCTTCATGCGCTCGGCAAAGATAGGCGTGTCGATATCTGACTCGGGCTCTACCTCCGGATCGGTATTCGCCGTCCAATACTTTCGACTTTGTGGCGAGACGGTCACCAAGTGGGCGAGGAGATCCTCTGCTTAGGATGAGTCGGGATGTCCTTGAAGTGGGCTGCTTTACAAACGCGGTGAAATTGATCTTGTGGCCATGCCACATGCACCACAGAATAAACAACTCCTGCTGGGAGATGGAGTTGCTGTTGTCTACCTTCCCGAAAAAGCTGTAAGACAGGAGGCGATGACACATGCGCAGCGCGTTGCTCCTCAGCTCATTGCCCTTAGTGTATCCCGACTTGAATGTTGTGCCCAAACCAATTGATGACCATTTTCATTCCACTCCTCGCCTGTGGTGCTCGGGGCGTGGGTGAAAGCCTCCTCAGTACTCGGTGGTCTTCGTCTCAAACACTTACATAATGCCAGTGCGGTTGAAGTCGTTCACAGAGAACGAGAAGCTGTTGTCCATCAGCTTAAATTTGATGCAGTCTGTGGTCAGCTTCACTTTGCCTGGGTTCTTTATTTCGAGAGTTTGAATAAACTCCCTTGCCAATGTGATGTCTGGTAGTCACTGCCATTCCAAAACGCTCCCCAACCAATCTGGCGAAGAATTTTTCACTTAGTCCTTAACTCCCGCACTCTCCAAAGACCTCCATGTCTAGCGTCTTAGGCTTTACAATGCCCCTCATCGCTGGTGGTGTTGAACCTCGAGGTGGCCTCTCCGTGGTCGGGCGGCTTTCCCTTTCGGAGGAGGTGATGCCATCTTCGCAAGGTACCCTCGGGTTCTCTTCCTTGAAGGTGGAGGTGGCTCTGACGAGGCTTCCTTCCGGTGGTGGTGGTGGCCTCGGGTCTTTCTCGGCCGGGTTTCTTCTTTCTTCGCTTTTCTCCTTCTCGCCGGCCTTTTGCTCGTCGACCAGATGAGGTGGATTCTTCCGTCTCCAGGGTATCTTCCTCCTCCGTCGCGGGACAGCCTTCTCCTTGTACTTTGGCCTTCTTCTTCTTGGGTCTCGCCGCCTCTCTCGGTGGTTCCTCCGTCGCCGCTTTACGGAGAGGTGCTTGCTCTCTATTATTTTCTCCGTGTCCTCGGAGTTAACTGGAGATGGGCTTTTAGGTATTTCGGGGGTAGTAGGAGTCTCAGAGGGGGTCACCATTTTCACTTCGAGCTCGGTGGTCTTCTTCGGTTCGAGAGAATCGAAGCTTTTGTGGTGGTTTGGCTTTGGTTTCTGAGCGGTCATTTTTGAAAAATGGGAGGTTTCTTCTTTAAGGCTCGGTGAGAGAGAATTTGTAGAGGTTGAGGCGACGTGGGTGAGGTAATTATGGGTGGCAGTTATAAGGGCGTTCGTCCTTTCTCCCGACAACCGCCCGCCACTTGTTCGAACTCACCCTCTTGCCCACGGCGAATATCTAGCGTCTCGTCTTGCCTCTTCGATCATGATCACAACTGTTCTCGTAGATTGACCAACACAACACCACCGCGCAAAACGGGGCAAAACAAAACAAAAGAAAAACAACAACGAAAGTGATAAGCGCTTTTACGTTTATAGTTGATATTTGAAGATGAGTTTAGCTCGTTTAATGTGCGTTTATGTATCGATTCTTAATGTTTCATCTATTTCTAGAAGATATTGCTCTTGGGTGTTATTTCGTGTTTTGTAGGTTTATGTGTTGAAAATCGAAACAAGGAACGAAGCACGAACCAAATGAACAATCATCCGGTTTAGCGACCAGCCTGGCGGTCGCTAGGTCGGGTCGCGAGCAAACCAAACGCGCGGAGAAGAGCGCGACCTCGTGCCCGGCGAAAGCCTAGCGTCGAGAATTCATCGGGCGATTTCTGCGACGATTCATAACAGCTAGCGACCGCTAGCATGGTCGCTGGTACAACGCGGCGCAAGGAGGCGAGCACGAGCGAAAAGCGCGAGACATACCTAGCGATCGCACTAGCGATCGCGAGGACAATCGCGGCGCTGGCGGGAGAGAAATGGGGTTTCCACCCTTTTCTATAAATAGGGATCACCCCACTCGCGCCTCCTCAGACCCCATACGCCCCCAGACCTATTTTACTTCAGTTTTTCCTCAGTTTTTTTCCATTCTTTAGCTTTAGTCTTCGTTTAGTTTAATTCTAGTATTGTTCTTACGTTGTTCTAGTTTAGTTTATTGTTTCGTTATCAATCGGAACGTTTTGTCCGATCGTTTTCCTTTGTTTTCCGTTCGTTCGCTTGGGATTGGATTCAAGACCAACCATTGTTCATCCGACGCTTCCCTACGGGTTTTATATATTTAATTTCCGTTTTTATGGTTAAATCGTATTTCATTCCGTTTATTATGTCTGGCTAGTTTTCTTTTCTAATCCTAGGGTTTGCATGATTCGATCCTATATGTTGTGAATTCTGCTATCGTTATTTACCTTCCAGGCATTGATTCATGATTCATGGTGCTTATTTATATGTGTTGATTTCTGATCAATATTGATGCATATCTAGTTGCCGATTAATGACGTAATCGTATTAATTGTCAATCGATCTTGAATGCATGATACGAATGAGCCTTGAGTCGTAACTGAGATAGGACATTCGTAGGAAGCATATTCTTAGTGATCCTTTTGAAGTTGCTTATTTTCCTCTATAGACGTAACTGTGATAGGGAAAATTAGTAATCAACTGCCGCAATTATCGTGGCGAAAGTTGTTGGTTATATATGTGATCTTCCGTCTTGTCTGGATTAAAGCGGTTAATAATAAGCGGGATAAACATCGTTGTGGATAGGATTGGTGCATCCCTGGGTTAGTCTCTCTTCATAGTTATCTTAGTGTTTTTATTGCTTTATTTATATTTACGCATGGTTACCTTTGCTTTGGATTAAATTCAAGCCCTTAAACCTTTCACCCAAATTACGTGCTTGGATAATGATGAATTGTCGTTGAGCTAGCTTCTATGTTTTCGTGATACAATCTCGTGGATACGATGCTTAACACCCTATACTTACACTTTTACGTGTGAAAAGGAGCGATCGAAAGCAAATAAAATACCGAGTTACCTCACGGCGGCGCTTGGTTATCGTGGTGGCTCGACCGGACCTCTTTTTACTTTTCCCGTCGAGGGCTTGCACTCGATGCAATTTCCTGGATCTATCTCGTGATGCCCATAGTAAACCTTCAGACGCTGTCCATTGACCTTGAAGATCTTCTTCGTCTTCAGGTCTGCGACCTCGACAGCTCCATTCGGAAATTGAGTTTTTACTTCATATGGTCCGCACCACTTGCTTGTTAGCTTGCCCGACATCAACTTGAATCGAGGCGGTATAAAGCACCAATTGCCCTTGCTCGAATGACTTGGCTTTGATAAGACGATCATGTGCCTTCTTTAGTCTTTCTTTATATAGAACGGCATTGTCATAGGCCTCTAGCCTTATTTCTTCCAGTTCTTGAAGCTGAAGCTTTCTAGCTTGGCCATCACGGTCCCAATCAAAGTTGAGCTTGTTCACTGCCCAAAATGCCTTGTGCTCTAGTTCCACTGGTAAATGACACATCTTACCAAACACAATTCGGTATGGTGACATGCCCGAGGGTCTTGTATGCGATTCAGTATGCCCATAGCGTCGTCAAGACGAGTGCTCCAGATCCCACCAGAGGTCCCACTACCTTCCTCAATATAGTCTTGATTATTACGTTGGACAACTCCGCTTGCCCATTAGCTGCGGATGGTAGGTCGTAGTCACACGATGGGTTACCGTGTTTCTCGAACAATTTGGTGATAGTAGTGTTGCAGAAATGGGTTCCTTGATCGCTGATAATTGCCTTGGGCACGCCGAACCTGTTGAAGATATTAGCTTTAAGAAAAGCTGAAACTACCTTTGAGTCATTAGTGGCACTTGCCTTGGCCTCAACCCATTTCGAGACATAATCCACTGCAAGCAAGATGTCGCATTGCCTCGAGCTCTGTAATGGTCCCATAAAGTCCATCCCCATACATCAAAGATTTCGGCCGGGAAGGATAGGTATCATGGGCATCTCATTCCTCTTTGTGATATTTCCTTCTTGTTGACACTCTTTGCATTGCTTACACAGCTCATAAGCATCTTTGAATATCGTGGGCCAGAAGAATCCGCTGTCTAAAACCTTTCTCATTTGTCTCTTGTGCCCAAAGTGACCTCCACATTCTTTTGAGTGGCAATGATTCAGGATATCTTTGATCTCGATTTGAGACGCATAGCGTCAAAAACTTGATCGTGCGACTTTCTCCATAAGTAGGGTTCATCCCATATGTAGGTTCGACGATCTGCGCTTGATCTTGTTTCTTTGATACGTAGTGAGCCCAACATGGAGTTATCCAAAGGTTTTGTAATTCACCAAATCTGCATACCATGGCTCGAACTCCGTCGTGCCACGAATGAAATCTGATGTTCTTCGGGAATGTCTCGCAATGGGCACCGGTCTTCTCCCTTCAATATCCTACTCAGTGGTCGGCCACGGGTTTTGTGCTCCACTCTTGTCTTTGATTTCTACATCGAACTCTTGGAGAAGCAAGATCCATCGATTAGTCGTGGCTTTGACTCTTCTTGGCCATCGGTATCTCGAGGCGATATGATCGGTGTAGACGATTGTCTTGGCCCCGATGAGATATGATCGAAATTTTCAAAAGCAAAGACGACCGCCAAGAGCTCTTTCTCGATCGTCTTTGTAGTTGCATTGGGCTGCATTGAGAGTTCTTGAGGCATAGTATATAGCATGACTTTCCTTTCCTCTTCGTTGTCCCAAGGCGGCTCCCACGGCGCACCGCTTGCATCGCACATAACTTCAAACGGCATGCCCCAATCGGGGGTTGAATGATCGGTCTTGAAATTAAGTTATTCTTGAGTATCAAAAGCTATCTTACACTCTTCATCGAATTCCCATGGTACATCATTTTGGAGTAGTCGTGTAATGGGGTGGGCGATCTCTGCGAAGTCCTTCACAAATCTTACAGAGAACCCAGTGCCCAGGAAACCTGCACTTGACTTTCTTGAATCTGGATAGGCAATTTGGCGATGATCTCTACTTTAGCTCTATCTACTTCTATCCTCTTTCGGACACCACGTGCCCAAGAACAATCCTTCTTGTACCATGAAATGACATTTCTCATAATTTAGGATCAAATTCTTTTCGACACATCTCTCGTGGGACTACATCCAAATTTGTCAAGCACTCATCGAATGATTCCCCATAGGCGGTAAAGTCGTCCATAAAGACCTCGATGCATTTCTCCAATAGGTCCGAGATGCTGCTCATGCATGCATCAAATGTCCACAGGGCATTACATAAGCGAAAGGCATTCTTCGTAGGCAAATGTCCCGAATGGGCATGTGAAAGTAGTTTATCCTAATCACCTTGGGCAACCCATATCTGCATGTAGCAGGTATCCGTCTAAAAACAAAGAATTTGTTTCCGCCTAACCTTTCGACATCTCTCACAATGAAAGGTAGTGGGAAGTGATCTTTTCGGTCACCGTGTTGAGCTTTCGATAGTCGATACACATTCTCCAACTTTGTTTGGAGTCTCGTTGGGATCACTCTCCTTTCTCGTTTTTCACTACACCGAATGCGACTTCTTGGGCACGGCGTGTCTTGGGTGACCATTCTTGTCGACACGGGATATATGATGCCCAAGTCGAGAAGCTTCAAGATCTCCTTCATGACTACCTCCTTCATAGTCGGGTTCAACTTCCTTTGTTGATCGTGTCTTGGTTTGGCTTCTTCTTCCTTCGAATATTGTGAGCATATGGAAGGGTCGATGCCCATGATGTCGACCAATGTCCGTCCAATAGCTTCCTTGTATTGCCCGATAACACTTCTCACGGCTTCCTCGACTCGGACCGAGTTTAGCATTGATGATCACGCAAGGTGTCGTCCTTCCTAGAAAGATGTACTTGGTGGTGAGGAAGAGTCTTTAGCTCGAGTTTGGTGCTCTCATAAGGATGGAGCGAGCTTTTCTTCTTCCTTCGGCTTGGGCATGTTCGGTATATTGACCACTTGAGTCCCTCGGGTTCGCTCCGCAAATAAGCGAGGCCTCCCGACATTGCCCATAAGTTGCTTTCTTCGTGGCGTCGTCCTCCTTAAGACCACTTTGAATTCTTTGCATCCAGCGGATCTTGTAAACCTATCTCGGCGGGATGTCTCCCACCATGGGTTGATGTGATCAATGAATTCCACGACCTCAATATCAATAGGATGCTCCATGGCCTTGAAGATGTTGAAGGTCACCGTCTCATTGTCAATTCACATGATAATTTGCCCGTGTCGCAATCAATCCTAGTTACGGCATGTCTTCATGAATGGTCGACCCAAGAGCATAATCGAGGATTTGTTACCCATCGTGCCCATATCGAGCGTAGAAGTCCGCGGGAATATGAGTTCCTCCACTTTGACCAATCGTCTTGATGATTCATTCGGATAAGCGTTGGACACATCTCGCTAATTGGATAACCACTCGTGTTGGCTTCGAGGTTCCCACCTTTAATTCATTGAACATTGACAAGGGCATGGCGTTTATAGATGCCCCCAATCCGGCATAGCCCTTTCGATCCTCGTATTGCCTATTACGCAAGGAATAAAAACATCCCCGGATCTCCACACTTCTCGGGCAATTTCATTGTGGGATGCGGATACATTCTCTCCCACGGAATTTTGCATCATCTTTGTATTTCACCTTTCTCGTGCATAATTCTTTCATGAACTTTGCCCATTTTGGCATCGTGCCCAGAGCAGTGATGAGCGGTATATTAATTTCCACTTTCTGAAACACGCGATACATCTCGCTCATTTCTTCCTCTCTCCTGTTCTTGGCCAATCTGCCTGGAAAGGGAGGTAAAACCTTAGGATTAGGTTTGACATAGGTTGGCTCAATGATTGCCTCTTCTTTTTCTGTCTTTTCCTTGGGCAGTTCCTCTTGATCATTGTCATCTTGACCATTGTGTTCTGTGAGATCTTCCACTTCAGGCATGTCTGCGTCGTCCTTAGGCATGAAAACTTTCTCTGGCAGCTTCTTCCCACTTCTTAGGGCTACAGCATTCAGTTGGGCTAACTCGTTTACCTCCACTTGAGGAGGTAAATTTCCTTGCTTCTTCTCAAGACGCGTTACGGCGGCCGTCAATTGGGAAACTTGGTTCCCAAGGCTCTGGAGGGCTCCTCTTGTCTCGACCTTGAATTTCTCGTTCTCTTGTTGAGCCTTCACATTTTCTCGTGCCATAGTGTGCACAAGTTCGGCCAACGATGGCCCACCGCTTTGGTCACGCTGATTATTTACGTATGGGCATTGTTGTCACCGCCTCCGTCTTCTTCTTCATTGTTGTCCGCCGCTTGGTTGTTAGACCACCTAAAGTTTTCGTGGTTCCTCCATCACAGGTTGTAGGTCCGAGAGTTTGGATCATATCTCCTGCTCGTCAGTTGCCCATTACCATTCGACCTTGCATTGACTTCTTCTTCAAACAATGTGGGGCATTGATCCGTGTGATGTGTCGTGGCGGCGCATATTTGCAAACTTTAGCTTTCTTTGCCACAGCCTGGTCACGGTCTGGTCACGATCATGTGTTGGTTATGAACTTGTCGAATAGGTTCTGAGTTTATCGACTTGGTCTCCACGGTTGAAGAAGTAGCGGCGACTTGCCTGGAACTTCTCTCCTTCGTCTCTGTTTTCTTGACCATCTCGCCCATGATCTAAAGGCCTCACTGGGAACTTTATTTAGTATTGATCCTCCACAAGCTGCATTCACCCAAATTTTCTTTGTTGCCCTCAACCCGGCCATGAAATATTGGATCAGATCATGATCCGGAATTTGATGTTGAGGGCATTTCGCTGCTGTTGTTTAAACCTTCCCAAGAATCATAAAGGTCTCTCCGTGCCCATTTGATCTTGCTTATCCTTTCCTCATGTTACGAATCGGGCGGCGGAAAGTACTTCTCGAGGAACTTCGGTGAAGTTGTGCCCACGTGGTCACACTTCCAACGGCAAGGTGTGAGCCGTTCTCTTGCCCCATCATGCGAGAGAGGAATGACACTAATCTCACATACTCTCCAAGATTTTCATTGGCGGATAGTCCCACACGCCATCTCTAAATCTTGTAAATGCTTTGTGGATCCTCCCGGGCATGTCAGCAGAATCGGGGAGGATTTGGATGAAGAATGCTTCGTCTCCCGTTACCGTTGATCGCGGGCAAAGTGATGCCCGTTGGCCTCGAGTTACGGTTGTTAGGAACACCATTTCCTCAATGTCCGCTCTACTAGCGGTTGTTCACCCATCGTATTGCCCTCGGGTTCTCTTACGGATTAGGCGCCCTCGCGACTTGTCGTGCCTCCGTCTTCTTTGCTCTCCTCCGCCTTGCGTGCTTTTCGATCTCGGGATCGTACAAAAGTCCTTCGTTCTCTCCGCAAGGTTAGGTCGTGGCATCTGATAAAAAAGCAATATAAATTCAAGAAATAGAGATACTCTTTGAATGCGCAACTCCCGACAGCGGCGCCAATTCGACACGTTGTCGTTTAGCGTTGAAAATAAATTTATAACCTATTGCCCATCACGGCGTAGCCGGCGATAAGTATAGGTCGATCCACGAGGAGTTGGTGTAGCAATCTCGATGTCACGATGTCACTTAAAAGGATGAGAGTGGTGTAATTATCTTGGTCACTATGGGTAGACTAAAATAACACAAACAAACTCGAAGGAATATCAAATATTAAGGCGAGTGCGGCTTGGGCAACAACTTCGTGAAGGCGATTAATACTCGGTCCTAGGTGCGATGATTTTCACTACATGACATGCATCAACCGGTTATAAGAGACATACGTCGTGACCCGTTGTCACAGCGTCACGCCTGACGCACCCCTCCAAATCTATCCTTTACGTGTAAAGAAGCGAGGGACACCCTATGCAAACTATCTAACCCGTAATGCCCACGCACGAGGACACCTCGATGCATGTAAACCTACGAGCGTTATGATCTAGATGGACCCGGTATTGGCAAAGGCGTGCTATGACTACTCGAACTCGCCCACACCGTCGTACTATTTGGGGTGCGGGACACCCGACACCTTAATCCAATTATTACTTGTAACCTCCCTTACCCACTATGTTATTTGCAACTAACACACGAGTTTGGTTAAGTTATATAATGCCGGGACCTAGTGCTTGGGAACACACGCATGCGGATCGTAATGCCTACTTAGACCTCTCGAGTTATATTAATCATGCTCCATTAGTCACGCCCAAACCGAATAAAGACTTAGCTAGACATAAAATAATTAAACATCTGACAGTTAATTGAAACCATAATTAAGCGGAACCAACTTACTATTAATTGAGCGAAATAAACGGCGAGCCCAAAGTGCATGCCGACAAAACATCTGATAGCAAAATAATAAGTGTTTGCCCGAAGGAACTTAATGTGCGTGGTGGTGGGGTATGATTATAATTCGGATGCTAAGAAAACAGGATCAAGAGTGTGGAAGAGCCTTGGCCGCGCCTTCATCCCCTTTATATAGGCGAGAGGGATCCGCGATGGTAATGGCCCATGGGCTGGACAATCTGTAGGTTTTCCTTGTTGATCGGCGCTCTTTCCTTGCCCAGACGGATCCGGGCGATCTCCTCCGGATATCATGAGATTCGATGTCGGTAGCATCCTTTCCGGTTAGCGAGATTCGCCCGGATCTCGCGTATCTTGCCCATTAGCTCTCCCTCCGCTTCTCTTGCCCTCCTTCCTTCCTCTTGGTCTCGCCTCGCCTTCTTCTTCCGCTTGCCCATTAGCCTACCCTTACGGAGATTGAACTTGTGCGGTGCAGCAAAGAGGTCGCGCCGTGAAACGGAACAACTCTTTGGAGTTTGAAGCCCGGTGTGAGCTAAGCTCCTTGTGCCCTCGAGGTGCATCGTATCTCTATTCACCCGCCAAGCAAGTTCCACTCCTTCTTGCCCATTTCGCCTGCCTTGTTCCAGAGACCAATGTGTCCTCCGGACACAAAACACAACAAGAAAGACACAAAAGACTCGATCTGAACCTAGACAAGACACGAGAAAAAGAGCACAAAACTTGGGCTCGTCGGTTATCTGAATATTGCATATGATATAACTACATATAGCACATAAAATATATTTATCATCTTGTTTGTATTTGTTCAGACATTAAATAATATCGTACTGCATATCTGCAATTATATATAGCATGTGATTAATATGTTTGTATCACACAACAGCTTTCTAAAAAAATAGGAATGATATACTTCACCTGAAAAGCGTATATGTAGCACATACTTATATATATGCGTAATTTATATATGTTTAAAACTTATAAAAATTAAATATATCACTTCTTTTGATAATTGTATAATATAGTTTCTAAGAAGGATGAACACATCATACATATGAATTGAAAATTAATAACGAAAGTAATGAAGTGTATCATAAAATGTTTAAACAACCTACATAAAAACAAAACAAATCTAAACCTTCTTGTTCTCGGGACAATTCACGAAATCATGATTCGTTAAAGTATTACATTTAACAATTCCTCTTGGCTTGCTTGCGACTTCTATAGCCTTCTCACTGTTAGATTTCTTCTGTTGGCACTACCTTTAGTACTAACTACTGGGAGCGGAGTAATCTAATAGTTGTTAGTTTAGTGAACCATATCTTGTTCAAACATAGCATCTTTATCTTTATCGGTAATATCATGATGCACACCATCGAAAACTTCGCGGAAGCTTCTTTAAAAATATCCAAAGCTCCGCTGCGAGACGGGATCCCCTCAACCAATCCGATGCATTTACAAGCCTCGAAAAACAACTCGTTATTCCCACTACCATCTGAATAACATTTGTTCGTTCCTAACAACATCGAGCATGCAAATTTTGTCCACCTATTGCAAATATATTTAAGCGGTATTTCTTTCATATTCATGTTCAGCATCATCAAAAATATGGTACGCACAACAAGCCGTTGCGTGTGTAATACTTGCATGAACATGATATCGAGTCCTCCGAAAAATATGAACAACTTCAATCTGAATCCACCATTATCAACTCTGAATAACTTGTCATATCAGATTGATTATTTATAGACAATATCGACACTCATGAATAGGCGCTTCAATCTCGGATTTGAACCTTCAAGAATATATTATGCGTATATATAGAGGCTACATGGCGTTCTATAGGAAAATGCATCTTGGATCGGTATACTGTTTCATCTTTATATTTGAATCGATCATGAGTATTGCTTTGGGCATCTAGAGCACTTCGAAATGAATATAGAATTGACCAAGTCAGGAGTTCGCATTGAGATCTTGCTGAAGAAGCTGTTTTCGCTCTCGAGACAAAGATGTAGTCTTAAATAAACCACTCATTTCACAATCTCGAAAACATCTTTGGAATCGAAAAGAGCATGAAAACATCTTACCAAACCACTTATGGTGGACAATCCATAATCATTAATGAATTCATTCCATAATTGGTCGAATGCATCCGGTTCGTTTACCTCGACCAAACAATGTTGTTAAATCTTTGTTTGAAGTCGAGATCATCATTCATGATCTTTGGAACTTTTGACAACTTTTAGCATAATATGCCACATCACGAATCTATGTCGTGTGTTAGAAAAACTACTGCAACGCCTTCTTCAATGCGGGGTCCTCGTCCGTTATCAACATTTTGGAGGTAAATTCATACAATCAAAATTTAGAAAGCAACCATGAATATGATTCAAAGTCTTCCTAGTTAATAAGTCGATTCCAAAGTCACACACTTACCGTGATTATCTTTACACGTGAGCGGTGCAAAATCATTTTATACATGTATGTGAAAAATGATGTAATTAATTAATTTGAGCAGTTTATTGCATATATTGCTAACTTATAACACTATTTAAATAAATGTTGAGCAGCGCAATTATGAATATATGACACTATTTAAATAATGTTGAATGAATTGGTTTGAAAACATATCTACACAACACTCATTCGCATATAACCTTTGTTATGAAAATTATGAAAAATGTTCATCAAAGCGCTAATTAAAATTTTTCATCAAAGCGTTATTCTATATGTTTCTCAAACACACTTATAACTAAAAAAATGATCCTTCTAACAAGCGATTATCCGTTTAATGTTGGTTTGCATATAACATTAAAAGGAAATTACATTAGTCGAATAAGTGGCATCAAATGACACTGACTTCACCAAATATATGGTAATTTGCAATAGATAGAGAATCGCCCAAAAATGCTCTTCACTGATTCCATTCATCACTGTTGATACTCAAACTTAAATCCACTACAAAACTCACGTTTGCGTTCCAACTTCGTAGCAAAATCTCGCATCAACACCATTAAAGAATGCCCTCGTATCACGTGCATAATTCTTGAATTCTCTGCGATCAACCAACGTCCTCAAAAGTTCCAACTAGCTCCTTAAAAGTCTAAATGAGCGCATAGGTCTATATTAAGCTCTCGACATTTAGCAATCATCATCTCGTGTGCGAACTAATCTTTCTATTACACTTCATGAGATGTTTGTAACCATCGACACCATTGGATGATTGTGCCCTCCACAAACATTGATACAACATAACCTACACCGGCGTCTAGGCGGAATGCAACACGCCACTGCATCGACCTTGTCGACATCCTCTTGCGTTTTGTAATAATATTATGTGAATTGCTTGGAGAATTATAAGCGGTTTTTAACACCCTCTTTATTACAAACGATGTAACGTCGAACTATAGTATCATCATCGTATTTGACTAAAGTTGCGGACGTGTTCCAAAGCCGCATGCAACACCATACTCACGATAAAACTTTTCACCCTCATTTAATGTATTAAATACCTTTCCACATATGGTTTCATCTCGTGAGAACAATTCGGTATAATAAGTTCATCGAATTTCCTTGCGTCTTCCACATCATTTGTGAAATAATAATATATAATAATTATGCAAAGGTAATTCATTTAAATGCAATAAAAATACATTAAAAATGCGATAAAAGATATCGAGAGATATAAAAGGGATAATAAGATTGCCATTTAATATATGTATTTATGTGCGGCGATGATAATCTGGAATAACGATGAAGCGAAACTAACAAACAAATAAAAAGCAAAATCAAGTTCCTATGTTTAAAAATTGCACAACTTATATTTAATACTCAATTTCTAACATATGATATCATTTTGTTAGTAAACATTACCGATCATTACGTATATGTAGCATATAAGCGTAATATTGTAGCATATATTCCATGTATGTTGATAATTATTGTCATGGGGTTAGTACGACTTATCACGGGACAATATCGGATCAACATGAACTTAAAAATAATAAACTAAGAGACTAACGGAAAAACTTGTATGAAAACAATCAATTATTAAAAATTTCTTTATCGTACAAAAATAACGCGATACATATAAAAAACTACTCAGATTTTTTATCTATCAAAAAACAAATATGCGATGCGGAAAATCGTTAGAAAAAATATAATATAAGTGCAACATGTATATATTAACGGTCTGAACAAACATACAATCCATGTGCAACTAAAATCAATCAAGAACAATGATACAATATACATTAACAACTAATTACCTTGGTGTTCCATGGATAAAACACGATTAAAATTAGGGATAATAAGATAGCCATTTAATATATATTTATATGCGGCAATGATAAATACGGTGCTATAGTTTTATACAACAATGAAATAGTTTTATACAACAATGCGATAGACGATATTACAAAAATGAAGAGTTATAAAACCATTACAGCGATTATATAATTATATACAATACATAAACATTAAATGTGCAACACAAATCAATCGAATACTGCGATACAATATAATATATAGCTTATATACACAAATCAATCGAATACACTTATATTTAATTCTCAATTTCTAACATATGATATCATTTTGTTAGTAAACATTGCCTGATCATTGCCTATATGTAGCATATAAGCGTAATATTGTAGCATATATTCCATGTATGTTGATAATTATTGTCATGAGGTTAGTACGACTTATCACGGGGACAATATCGGATCAACATGAACTTAAAAATAATAAACTAAGAGACTAACGGAAAAACTTGTATGAAAACAATCAAATATTAAAAATTTCTTTATCGTACAAAAATAACACGATACGTATAAAAACTACTCAGTTTTTTATACGTCAAAAAACAAATATGCGATGCAGAAAATCGTTGGAAAGAAAATATAATATAAGTGCAACATGTATATATTAACAGTCGACAAACATACAATCCATGTGTAACTAAAAATCAATCAAGAACAATGATACAATATACATTAACAACTAATTACCTTGGTGTTCCATGGATAAAAACACGATTAAAATTAGGGATAATCGATAGTCATTTAATATATATTTATGTACGGCAATGATAAATACGGTGCTATAGTTTTATACAACAATGAAATAGTTTTATACAACAATGCGATAAACGATATTACAAAAATGAAGAGTTATAAAACCATTGCAACGATTATATAATTATATGCAATACATAAACATTAAATGTGCAACACAAATCAATCGAATACTGCGATACAATATAATATATAGACTACTCATTACCTTACTAATCCATGGCGAGAAAACTACGTGATAATTAAAAGCGCAAAATTATGTAGATTTACTTGTAATGAATAGTCTTCATGTCTGAGGATAGATATATCAAATTTACATGATCCATAAATAGAAGATTTATAGATCCTTAAATTTAGGTAATAACGTTTAGATAGAAATGAGATTCTGAATTTGTCCTTCTCTTGATTTTGAAAGTCGATTTATAGCATATGTAATACTAAGTTTAGCACACCTATATTAAATCGAATCATTGATTAATTAAGATAAATGGATAGGATTTATTCATTTACCATGACATTCACCATTCCTATATGATCATATCACTATATATATATATAGAGAGAGAGAGAGTAATAAACGACAAGAATAAATCCGCAACCATGATAAGTATATCCACTCTCGATACTTTTTCTTTTTTCTTCTTCATTTCTATTAGTGATCGTAGATAGAATATATACTATTCTCTTTAAGCCATAACCAAAAATTCAACATTCCATTTCGAGATCTAATGAAGCCCAAGACCATATGGCAAATAATTATATTTAACGAAACAACTAAATAAATACAGAATAATACACAATTCATTTTCATTCTATCATTTAGAGCACCTTTTCCACATTGTGGGGACCTCATTTTTAAATTCACATCTTATATATGAGTTGGTTAAGGTGGGTTCGCGTGGTAGAAGTCATGAGTTGAGCACCAAACGCAGCCTCTATGGGTTTGGCGCATCACCTGCTGGTTTTCAGTGTGGTTTCACATGTCATGTGTGGTTTGCGGTATTATTGCAGGACCGTGGGGTTTACTCGGTCTTGTGCTAAGGTAGTGGTTGCGGGTTCCCGTGATATCAAAAAAAAAAAAAAAAAGAACTAAGAACCAATAACCACCGTTAGATTGAATAAGATAGGACGACTTATAATTATTTAATTAAAAAATAGTTAAATCCCTAAATTTTGGCTATTTGAATATTTCATATTCAATTCTTCTTTGTTCGTGTAATTCATGTTGTTGTTTACGTAATCGTAGTTCTTGTGCATGCTATCACATTTCAATTAATTGTTATACTTAGATAATTCATGTTGTTATGCATGTAATCTTAGTAATTGTGCATATGAGAACATTTACATAAATGAATATATAAATCCCTTAATTATAGGGTTAATTGGTTACCATTAAAATCTAAGGCTAATAAACGATTTATAATTAATAATGACCGTTAGAATATAAAAAATGGATGGACTATATTAGTTCTTAGTTCTAAAAAAATTAGAATTCTCAATTAATTCACTTCCTATATATATATATATTATAAAAATTGTTACTTAAATGTGGGGTATGGGTTCTGAGACGAGGGTAGCTTAATGTTAGCCCAGAAAAAGAAGATAATAAATAAAATGAAAAATGGTGGGTTTGTTGTGTGTGTGTTTGGGGGAGGGGGTATGGGGGTTGGGTAAAACAGTTGCACCACAAAGTACAACAAAATCAACTTTGAATCAAGGTAGAAAATAGCATGTACACATGCATGTATACGAACCAAGCCGAGACAAATACTATGAAGCTTTAACTCGGCTCATTTAAATTTTATTCGGTACGAGTTCGGCTCGAATTCGAACTCGAGCTTTAAATTGAGCTCGAACTCGGTTCTTTGTAACATTTTTGAGCTCGCGAGTAACTCGAATTCTGTTCCATATATAACTATTCGTTTATGAGACATTCAAACTCGAACTTGAACTCCGCTCATTTTTTAGCTCGAGCTCGAATTGTTAAATTTTGTAATTTATTATTAAAACTATAATTATATTCTAGTTTTAATAATTTAAATAAATAAAAATAATTTATTATTTCACATATTCATCTCGTTTGAGTTCGAACTGAACATGTTCGCGAGCTCACGAACCAAAAACCCCTAAGCTTGAGCTAGGCTCAAAAATTCTATCGAGCTCGGTTCGAGGCTTGAGTTTGACTCGTCTGCAAAACGAACAAATTTCGAACGAGCTCTTTTCAATCGAGCTCCGAATAACTCACGAACAGCTTGGTTTGTTTACACATGGACGATTAGATCAAAGGGGTGGACTAAAGCTACATTGAAATTGACTTTTGTCATTTATTTTCTTTTTTGTCTTTATTTCTTTCTGCTTTTGAGGATGACACTTTTATTATGGTGGAAATACTGACATATAGTCGTCCGAGTTAAGGAATGTCAATTATAGCGCGAGCATAAAAATATCAATTATAGCCAGGGTGTTGGCCTGTTGGGACTATTATCACCCAATAGTGCGAATAGGACCAACTAAATAGTTGGTCTATTGGTGCTATTGGGTGATAATAGTCTCAATAAGGCCAACAGCACTAGCTATAATTTGACATTTTTATGTTAGTAGCCCTATTGACATCTTTAACTTGGATGACTATATCTCTGCACGCTCTTTATTATATATGCTTTACCACCTTGGTTGTAAACCATGAATTTCACTAACAAGGGAATGTCTCGTCTCTATAATTTTATGAAAATGTATATGTTGGGACGACGCATAAAATAATTTGAAGAAACGGTAAAATCAAACTTTTCCTATAATATGAGCGCCAAAATAAGAAATTCCCAAGTAAAAATTAGATATAATGTTAAATATTAAAAATAAATCGGATTATATCAAACTGATTAAAGTTTGAAGCAAAATTTAATTAGTCCTTATTTTAACTAGGTTCCTTATAAAAATTGTTATTGGGCTTTTTCACAAAATAATATTTTAAGCCCATTAATGAAGTAGGCTAATCAATCGGCCTAATAAATCCAAATTTCGGGCTTTAGATCTCTGCAAATAGGCCTTTGCGCTCGCAAAATAAACACACAATACAGAGTTCCATTTCTGCAACTACCTGAAAATGAGTATATTGTTTAAGACATCTTCTACCACAATCGATCTCCACACGTGTTTAATGCGGCAGCGTTATTATCAAATGAAATTAGCAGTTGCCCTCCAAGAATCAGAAACACGACTCTTCCCAGCGGCAGATTCGATTATGTCGCCATGAAATTTTTTATTTGTTGTTCGACTGTAAGAACGTGACGGAGGAGCATCTAAGGTACGAGGTAGATTGTCATAGTTCTAAAGAGAGAAGTAATGTGACTCTGGCTACGTATGATAGCAAGGAGAATATGTGAAGGCATTCGAAAACTGCTAAGAAAACGTGGTAGCATGTGCGGGATTGTATGGTGATGAGAGAGAAGATGACGTGGTGGATGTTGCATATTAAAGTATTCTGTTAGTCTGTTATTAGTCTGTTAGCCTTTCAGTTTTGGTAGTTATTCTGTTAGCTTAGTTTGTTAAGAAGCTTCTGCTAGCTTCGGTTCTTCTGTATAAATGCATGCGTGCATGCTTCTGTAATCTTTAATCTTCAAAATATACAGACTACAATTTTCTGTACAATTCATGCTCTCTCATTCTTCTTCTACTCTCTCTCAAAACTCTCGCATTCTATCTAGTTTTCATTATGTTTAACATGGTATCGAGCACGAATTTTGATCCACCATATCTTTTTCTTCTCGCTTCATGGAGAACTCTTCCTTCTTTGCTACTCTTCCACATTTTCCACAGATCATCAAACTTGATCGATCAATTATGCTTTCAGCGCTCGGCGATCTCTACGATTCGTGCTCATGGCTTCCATGACTTCATCTCCACCGGTCTTGGCGGTACCACCCCTCTGCTTCTGCTCCATCCACGGAGCTCCCATTCGAATCCGGCTCACACGGTATGGATTAATCGCGATCAACTACTCCTAAGCTGGCTTCTATCATCGATGGCGAATCTATGCTCGGTCATGTTGTTCGTTGCACATCTTCCTCCGATTTACGGTCGATCCTTGAGCGGCTTTTCATGTCTCAATCAGGCGAGAATTATGCGATTCTTCTTCTTGAAACCACAAAGAAAGGATCTCTTTCATTGAAGAATATTTTCTTAAAATGAGGGATTTGCGGATCAACTTTGGTTTGTAGGTCGAGTTATCAATGATGGCGAGCTCGTGATGTACATTTTATCGGTTTTAGCCGAATATGAGGCCTTGGTTGTCGATATTATGAATCGCGACACACAAAATCTGCGGAGATTCGATTACTCTTTTCGAACTATGAGTTGCGTTCTGACAAACATTCTTCTCGGTGAGAGTTTCAAGCTCATGTTGCTTATCGAGAACGAGGTCGGTGGTTCTCCTTCACAGTAGCTCTACTCCAACAAATCGAGGTGGCCCTAATCGGTTTGTATCGTCTTCTAAGGTATTGTTTGTCGATTGTGTGGGAGAAATGGCCGTGTGGCGATCAAGTGCTTCAAGAGATTTGATATTCACTTCAATGACAACACCTCTCCGTCTCCTCAAGCCTCTACGTCTCCTCAAGCCTTTGTTTGAAAGGTTACCAGCTTGTTGAACCTCTTGTCTCACAAGAGCCGTTGCCGTTGATCCATCTTGGTATGTGGATAGTGGTGCCACGACTCACATCACAAATAACATGAAGAATTTGGTACATCGACAACGAATACTCCGGCGATGCGTTAATGGTTGGAAATGGTAACACTCATCCATAGCTTCGTTGGGTCAAATTTTTTCCCCTTTCGTCCACTCATTCCTTACTCTAAATAATATTCTCTATGTACCTCGATTCGAAAAATCTTCTTAGCATATCTCGGTTTACAAAAGACAACCATGTCTCTATCAATTCACATCAAATTCTGTTTTGTGAAGGACATCAAGACTCACAAGATTACTGCTGAAAGGAGCTCTCATTCGAGGACTTTATCAACTTGATTTGTCCTCGCTTTATTCAAGTCCTTGATGACTTCATACGGATCAAGTTCATCTTCTGTTTTTCCCATGTAATTCGGTTTACAGTGCGACTTCTAGTTATCGCTTACGAGTTGCTAATTCAAAATTTCTTGGCATTTGTACAACTTTAGATACTCTTCATAGAACTCTTGGTCATCCCGCACCAATTTGTATTAGCTAAAGTTTGTCTTGTCCTTAATATTCATTTTCAATCACATATGCTACATTTCTGCGAAGCTTGCAAACTAGGAAAATGCATCAACATGCTCGTGTCTGAACTGTTAAAACTTCTTACGCGCTTTGAACTTGTACATTCGGACCTTTGGGGTCCTGCACTCTTCATCAATTGATGGTTACAAGTACTATATAATTTTGTTGATGACTTCACTCGATACACTTGGATTCACCCTCTAACTTTGAAATCTCAAACCACCGGTCGTCAAAAATTTGTTACCATGGTAAAATGTCGGTTTTCTTGTTCCATCAAAACTTTCCAATCATTTGGGGGTGAGTTTAGACCTCTCTTGAGTTTCTTCACACTCGAGGAATTCATTTCCAACACCCATGTCCTTATATTCATCCTCAAAATGGACGGCGTGAAAGAAAACATCAACACGTAGTTGATGTCGGGCTAACTCTTCTTGCTCGGTCTTCTCTCCGTTTCACTTTTGGTGGGATGCTTTTCAATCTGCCGTCTACCTTATCAACAGATCGCCAACTCCATCTCTCCAAAGAAATCTCTCTTTCAAGCTCTTTTAATACTACTCCTAACTATAAGTGGCTCAAAGTCTTTGGATGTGCTTGTTTTCCATATCTCGAAGCCATATAACCAACACAAACTCAATATCGTTCGGCCAAATGTGTGTTTCTTGGTTCGATGAAAATCACAAAGATGCAGTGTCTCGAGTTCACAAATCGTGTACATATTGCGAGATCTTGTACATTTTAATGAGCAAGTTTCCATATCCTCTTTGTTTCCATCTACTCACTCCTCTAAGCAGTCTCATCTCCCACTCTTCACCCTTTGCCCGTTCTGTCTTTTCGGATCAAGCTTCTCTCAGCATCTCACTCACCACCATCTCGGTCACCACCACCATCATCCCCTATGTCATCTTCTTCGGCTATTATCCTCATCACCCTCCACGTTGTCTCATTCTCTTACTCCTCGCTCTTTGTCATTTCCTCTCATCGAGCAGTTTCACATCCTGCAAACCCATCTCCACCACGATCGACAATCACTCCATGGTTACTCGTTCCAAAATGGCATCTTTAAGCTTCAAGAGCTATGTTGTTGAGCACCTTCTCATGTTACTTGTATGGGTGCAGTTACTTTGTTCTTGAAACATGAAGTATATCTTGTCCGAGCTGGTCTTGTGGTGACTCTCTTGCCAAATCATCTCTGCCGACTCTTCCTCTATCCATTGACGAAGCTCTATCTAACCACGATTGGTGCTCCGCTATGGACGAGAGATTCAACTCTTAACATCAAGGGTACTTGGATTCTCATTCCTCCTTCCCTCTGTACAAAGTTCTTAGTAACAAGTGGGTGTTTCGTGTCAAAACTTTGTCGAATGGGGAGTTAGACAAGCTAAAAGCAGGGCTTGTAGCTCGCGGACTTTGAGCGACTTCTTTGGAGTGGATTTTCTTGAGATCTTTAGTCACATCATCAAGTCGTCTACAATCCGATTGATGTTTGCCTTAGCGACTTCTAAAGGTGGGGAATCCGGCAAATTGATGTTAATAATGCTTTCTAAATGGTGATCTTGAAGACAACATCTACATGTCACGACCACAAGGGTTTGAAGATAAACAACATCACGAGTATGTATGTAGTGCAAATCGCTTTATGGCCTTGACAAGCTTCTCGAGCTTGGTATAACAAACTTGAACACCCGCTCTATGATGCAGGATTCAAGCGCTCGATTCGATTTCTCTCTATTTCACAAGCAAGATAATGGTGCTTTGCTTCTCATCTTGATCTATGTTGATGATATTTTGATAACGGTGATAGTGAAGCTACTATCTTAGGTATCATTGATCTCATTCATCAAAATTTGCTCTCACGTCCATTTGGAGAAGTTCATTATTTTTGGGGATAGAAGTTGCCAAAATTGATCGACTTACTCTCTTTGTCGGACTAAGTATTTGGTGATCTTCTTGACTCAAATGGTGTTGCCGTCCTTGCTCTACTCCTATGACACTTTCTTTGTAAAGTTGTCTAAGGAGGCGTGCCTCTTCGAGATCCATCTCTTTATCGTAGCACTATTGGAGCCTTACAATATCTTACACATACTAGACCGGATATTGCGTTCGTGTAAACAAGCTTAGCCATTTACGCATCGTCGAACTTCTTTACATTGGGCTTGCTGCAAAGAGTTCTTCGTTACCTTAAAGGATGCAACCTCTTGCTTTGCACTTTAAACCATCATCTTCCACATGCTTGGTCGGTTTTGCCGATGCGAGACTATGCTAGGCTGTGTTGATGTGACGCTCAGCGGAGGCCATTGCGTTTATTTTGGTGATAACACGATTACTTGGAGTCTTAAAAAGCGGTCGTATCTCGGAGTAGCAGAGTGCGAGTATAGGTCCATTGCTAATGCAACCACGGAGGTGATCGGCGATTCTTTATGTCATGAGCTTGGGCTCTCTATTTCTTCTCCACACAAAATCGGTGTGACAACTCCGGTCTTGATTGCGTTATCGGCTAATCCGTTTTCCATGCAGGACCAAACACATCGAGGTGGATGTGCATTTTGTCCGTGAAAAGTTCAAGATAAATTTGTTGAAATTGGCCATGTGCTGCTGAAGATCAAGTAGGCGATCATTTGCAAACCTCTTGCAGAACCTCGGTTTTGCCATCTACGTAACAAATTACTTGGCACCGGTGCATGATCATGGATAGTTCTTTTGAGAAGTTTTTGGAGCATATTAAAGTATTCTATTAGTCTGTTATTAGTGCATTAGCCTTTCGGTTTGGTAGTTATTACATTAGCTTAGTTTGTTAAGAAGCTTCGCTAGCTTGGTTCTTACAGTATAAATGCACGTGCGTGCTTACGTAATCTTTAATCTTCAAAATATCTGACTACAATTTTCGTACAATTCATGCTCTCTCGTTCTTCTTCTCTCTCTCAAAACTCTCGCATTCTATCTAGTTTTCATTATGTTTAACATTGCAGAGGTTTTGAGGAGGGATTTGTGACGAACTGGACAGCTAGTGATTGCAATACTTGCCATAATAGCAGCGGCCCAGCGGCCACTGCGGTTTTAATGAGACTTCTTTCCATTTTAGGTACTTCTGCCCCGATCGGCCTTAATGAGACTTCTTTCCATTTTAGCTGTGAACCAAGTAAGATTTTCTTGACTTTTTACCTTTTTTTTGGTAGTTCTTTTTTTTTAATGTTTTTTGTGATGGAGTTTTGATCAAATTCTGTGCAATTTTCTTTTATGAATTCTTGAACTTGCCACTAAATATTGGTCAATTTACTTCTTGGTTGCGGTTTTAAACTGCTTTAAGATGCGACCTTCCTCGTATGATTCTTTGATAAATCGTATAATAATTGTTCATGATGTCTTGTTAGTCTAAAATTGACTTAGGTATTTAATCTATCAATCTTAGATGTTTTGAGCTTCGATTAGTTGAAGGAACAAAACCAAGAATGTCTGTAATAGCAGCTGCGAAATTAGTCTGGAATATATGGATGGATGTAAAAATCCACAATGGGTCGTGTCCTTCAAGTCACAAGTTGCTTTCTACCACATCCTTTCAAACAAAATTTTACCATCAAATACTCAATCTTTTAAAATATTAATCATGAAAAATAAACGCCCGGATGTTGAATTTGGGGCTCAAAACTAGGCTAAGATATCGGGTCAGGCTTGATTTTTAATGCAATTCCTCAATTACCCCCAATATGAAAACACTTTCATGCATGTTGAATTCTGGGGCACAAAACTGGGCTAGACTAACAGGTCGGGCCAGACCACTTTTATCTGCTCTAATTAACAGTACACTCGATGACTTGGTTGACAAAATATGTAATTCGACCGTTTCAAATCCAACCAACAGTTGTAGGCGAATTACTCGTTATGCAATAGGGGAAATATAATTTCTAGTAGAAACGTTTTAATGAGAGAATTCTTTGTCCATGGAAGGTGACTAGGTCAGTCTCCCATTTAAGGTAGTGCTAATAAGCTGTCGAAGACAAACTTATGCATTTCATGGTTCAAGTTCACTCGTGAGCATTTATTTATGTATTTTTCTAATTTTGTTAGAAGTAAAAATAAAATTTTGTCTATTCTTCTGATAAAACAATAAAAATAAAAATTACTTCGACCGATATCGTTTACTAGTTTCCTATATATTTGATGGTCTTCCATCAAAATCTACGCGGGTGAGTGGTGACAGCATTTAGTTTGAAAGAATTCTTCTCACATCAAAATCTAGATTTATTCAAAGACCCTATTATGATTTTTGTTTTTATGTGGAAAGAGTGTGGCTGCGTACCCCAATTTTCAACCAAAGTTGCTATCTAAAGAGAAAAGCCAACTTTATTGATAGATGTTTAAATTAAGCATATAGAAAATATGAGGCCTCAAACAGAAGAACGAGTCATTGACTCCATCCATCAATTAGCTTGATGGATGGAGTCAATGACTTGATTAAACGGTGATGCCTATATTAGAGAGAGAGAGAGAGAGAGAGAGAGAGAGAGAGAGAGAGAGAGATGGGTATTGGCAAAGATGCGTTATTCTTGCTGCTGTGCCATCTTCTTTTTCTCCAAGCTCATTCCAAATGCCAAAAATCCTACACTTGTAGAAATTTCACCTTAAATTTCCCTTCACCGATATTCAGGAACCGGGTGCGGATTGTTTGCGGTTGGTGGCTGTAATTCTTCTTCTACAGAAAAACATCCAAGATTATACATCGGACAACAACGTCAGCCAAATATATTCTAGAAGACATCCAAAAACAGATTTTAGTCCTCGATTTCTTGCTTCATACATTATTGGATTCAACCAAATGCTATTCTTTCATGAATCTGTCTCTGCCTCAATCTCCCTCAGTTTCATTCACAATATCCCCTAACATCAACTTCTTCATATGCTTCAATAAATCTCGCAACGACCAAATCCAAGATTATTTCGAAACGTATCGCCGCGAGGAGTGTGAAGCCTCTACTTTGTACTATAAAACTCCGGCAACTTACGATCATGATCCGGCGATTCCTTCAGAATGTTCCTTGACTCAGTTACCTATCAAGTCTGATGGAAACTCAAGTGATCTATTAGAGGCGTTGACTCCTAGATTCAGTTTAGAGTGGAATGTGTCTGAAGATTGTAATGAATGCTACCGCGGAGGAGGGCTGTGTCTTGCAGACAACGAGAATGACTTCTACTGCAAAACAGGTATTTCTTAACCGAGTTGCTGCATATTTTATTTTTAGAGAGAGAGACTCAGCCAGCTATTATATTTAATAGCTTCATGAAATTAATTTACCTTTGCTTAGGCTGATATCATCAGGAATTAAGATTGTATCTGGAATATATAGAGCTTTTTAAAGTTGGATCTGATTGTTGGGAATTTGGGTTTTTAATTTTAGTAGCCGTATACTGAAAATAAATGGACCTAGTTGGTTGAGTCCGATTTAGCGACTAGAAGATTAATGTTGTATGCCTCGTAGGACGGTAAATGAGTCAAGCTATTCATGAGCCATTCGGAGTTCGGTTCGATTAAAGTTCATTCGAGTTTGTTTAGTGAAGCTCGTTAGCTAAACAAATTAAGCTTGGCGAGGATAGTATTAATTTCGTTATCTCGTGAAACAAGTTTGTTAACTAATTTCTTTGAAAATATAAAATTATTAATTAGATACAATTATTTTGTTTCTATAATTAATAATTATTATGTTAAATCTCTAACTATTTTATTATTATAAGATATCAATAAATATATTATATTCTTGTGGATAAAATAATTTATTTTTAAAATAAAATAATCAATATTCTAAAATATATCTAAATTTTGAAAGTTTATTTGAGTTCGATTAAAGCTTGAATAAGCTCGTGAGCTCGAAATATTTGATAAATAAAACTCGAGACTAGAACGTCTTAACACACAAGCTTGAGCGATGGTGTTCGGCTCGGCTCGGTTCGATTATCGCCTCATAAATAGATTAGTTGTATTTGCAGTAAAAAAAGTCAACTGAATCATAGAAAGGTCTTCTTTTCTACTCAAGTTTAGTAAAAAATAAATGGACCTAGTGTTTTTGAAGTCTTAGCCGACTGAAGCGTAGAAGAGGGAACTTGTGCTTATTACACTGACCAATTCAAAGTGTTAATCAATAATCATACTAGAAGAAAAGTTAAAAAGTCGTATATTACAAGTGGTGGTATTTTGCAGTAGCTTCTGGGAAAAGGCATTTCCAAGTCAATTAGCTTGATAGATGGAGTCAATGACTTGATTAACCGGTGATGCCTATATTTAACAGAACTGGATTAATTAGAGAGAGAAAATGGGTGTTGGCAAAGATGTGTTGTTCTTGCTGCTGTGCCATCTTCTTTTCTCCAAGCTCATTCAAATGCCAAAATCCTACACTTGTAGAAATTTCACCTTAAATTTCCCTTCACCGATATTCAGGAACCCGAGTGCGGATTGTTTGCGGTTGGTGGCTGTAATTCTTCTTCTACAGAAAACATCCAAGATTATACATCGGACAACAACGTCAGCCAAATATATTCTAGAAGACATCCAAAACAGATTTTTAGTCCTCGATTTCTTGCTTCAGACATTATTGGATTCAACCAAATGCTATTCTTTCATGAATCTGTCTCTGCCTCAATCTCCCTCAGTTTCATTCACAATATCCCTAACATCACCTTCTTCACATGCTTCAATAAATCTCGCAACGACCAAATCCAAGATTATTTCGAAACGTATCGCCGCGAGGAGTGTGAAGCCTCTACTTTGTACTATAAAACTCCGGCAACTTACGATCATGATCCGGCGATTCCTTCAGAATGTTCCTTGACTCAGTTACCTATCAAGTCTGATGGAAACTCAAGTGATCTATTAGAGGCGTTGACTCCTAGATTCAGTTTAGAGTGGAATGTGTCTGAAGATTGTAATGAATGCTACCGCGGAGGAGGGCTGTGTCTTGCAGACAACGAGAATGACTTCTACTGCAAAACAGTTATTTCTTAACCGAGTTGCTGCATATTTTATTTTTAGAGAGAGAGACTCAGCCAGCTATTATATTTAATAGCTTCATGAAATTAATTTACCTTTGCTTAGGCAGATATCATCAGGAATTAAGATTGTATCTGGAATATATAGAGCTTTTAAAGTTGGATCTGATTGTTGGGAATTTGGGTTTTAATTTTAGTAGCCGTATACTGAAAATAAATGGACCTAGTTGGTTGAGTCCGATTTAGCGACTAGAAGATTAATGTTGTATCTTATAGTAGGACGGTAAATGAGTCAGTATTAAGCTGGCCATTCGGAGTTCGGTTCGATTAAAGTTCATTCGAGTTTGTTTAGTGAAGCTCGTTAGCTAAACAAATTAAGCTTGAGCAGGATAATATTCGACTCGTTATCTCGTGAACAAGTTTGTTAACTAATTTACTTTGAAAATATAAAATTATTAATTAGATACAATTATTTTGTTTCTATAATTAATAATTATTATGTTAAATCTCTAACTATTTTTATTTGTTATAAGATATCAATAAATATATTATGTTACTGTGGATAAAATAATTTATTTTTAAAATAAAATAATCAATATTCTAAACATATATCTAAATTTTGAAAGTTTATTTGAGTTCGATTAAAGCTTGAATAAGCTCGTGAGCTCGAAATATTTGATAAATAAAACTCGAGACTCGGCTTGATACTAAACACACCAAGCTTGAGCACGATGGTGTTCGGCTCGGCTCGGTTCGATTATACGCCTCATAAATAGATTAGTTGTATTTGCAGTAAAAAAAGTCAACTGAATCATCGAAAGGTCTTCTTTTCTACTCAAGTTTAGTAAAAAATAAATTGACCTAGTGTGTTTGAAGTCTTAGCCGACTGAAGCGTAGAAGACGGAACTTGTGCTTATTACACTGACCAATTCAAAGTGTTAATCATACAATAAGAAAAGTTAAAAAGTCGTAATTACAAGTGGGGGTATTTTGCAGCAGCTTCTGGGAAAAGGCATTTCCAAGTCAGTTAGTGATAGATCTAGTTACGTGAGTATGCGAGATTTATGTAAAGCAATAAAGAACACCAAGACTTTTACGTGGTTCGATCGTTAATGAGATCTCGTCGCGGAGGTGATTCCTCAATACTTTCACTATGATTTGAGTACGGTGAGTGTAGTTACAAGCTCTTGGCATTGATAAGTTGTCGACCCTTCTACTGTCGATTTTCCTTCTATTTATACATATACGAGTGCTGCGCTAAAGGCGTGCCAATCTCTCATTGGCGGGACTCTTCCCACGGCGTGCCTCCATTGGTAGGGGCTCTTCCAGGCGTGTCCTCCGTTGGCGGGCGGGGCGCTTTGCCTTCCGTGCGCCACGTGGAGGTGGCGCGACTTTGGTTACGGGGCTGGGGTTTGGGGGCGCCTTGGGCTTAACCGCGTGGGCCGCTACCAGCGTTAGGCCGGATCGTTTGGGCTGTTAGTGGGCACGATCGGTTGAGCCACGTCCCATCATAGCCACGAATAGTCGAGTAACGATCGTGCAGGGTGGAGTGAAGAGCGCTTTCTTGGGGTGAGGTGTTCTTTCGGTGAAGTTGATGTCGAAGGTGTTGTCTTTTGGCGTGAGGGTTTGTTGGCGATGCGGTTCGGCCGGGTTGGGTGGTGCATGGATTACGGGCATGCATCGCTTGTCGAAGACCGAAGTGAGTTGTCTGTCATTTGGATAAAGATATGCTACGGATGGAAGTCAAGTCAGGCACGGATAACGACCCCTGCGTAGGTTCGTGGAGGTCCGATCTGGGCGGCACCGCTCTTCGGAGGATGCGAGGTCCGGTGAGAGGTGGATCTAGATGGAGAAGTCATCTTTGGATGGTGTCGAGGTTCGTCACGGTGACCGCCCTTCAGGGATGCCGGGGTGTGGCTGGCGGCACCGAATCTGGGGGGCTGGTGCAGAGGTCCGATCTGGATGGAGATATTCTCGTGGGGGCGAAGTCAGAGTGCGACTGGCGCCGCGCTACGGAGGACAGCCGGGGTCCGTGTGATGATTGCGGTCGGTGGCGGTCTATCTTCACGCTAGCGTCGTCGTAAGCGCCGAGGCGGTGGTTGGGCACTCGAGGCGTGCAGCGTTGACTCCACGTCAATCACGGGTAGGCGCGTGTCGAGTTGAAACTTGGCGGTTTTAGGCGCCATTTGATAGATCTAGTTACGTGGTATGCGAGATTTATGTAAGCGATAAAGAACACCAAGACTTTTATGTGGTTCGATCGTTAATGAGATCTCGTCCACGTGGGAGTGATTCCTCAATACTTTCACTATGATTTGAGTACGGTGAGTGTAGTTACAAGCTCTTAGCATTCGATAAGTTGTCAACCCTTCTCTGTCGATTTTCCTTCTATTTATACATATACGAGCTGCGCTGGGCGTGCCCAATCTCTCATTGGTGGGACTCTTGCACCTCGCCTCCATTAGCCGGGCTCTTCCAGGCGTGTCCTCAGTTGGCCGGGCGGGGCGCTTTGCCTTCCGTCGCCACGTGGAGGGTGGCGCGACTTTGGTTACGGGGCTATGGTTTGGGGGCGCCTTGGGCAACAGCGTGGGCCCGCTACCAGCGTTAGGCCCGGATCGTTTGGGCACGATCGGTTGGGCCACGTCCCATCATAGCCCACGAATAGTCGAGTAGCGGTCGTACCGGGTGGAGTGAAGAAAGCGCTTTGCGGGGTGAGGTGTTCTTCGGTGAAGATGATGTCGAAGGTGTTGTCTTTTTGGCGTGAGGGTTTATCTGCGATCTGGTTCGAATCGGGTTGGGTGATGCAATGGATTACGGGCATACACCGCTTGTCGAAGACCGAAGTGAGTTGTCGTCATTGGACAAAGATATGCTACGGATGGAAGTCAAGTCCGACACGGATAACGACCCTGCGTGAGTTCGCCGAGGTCCGATTTGGGCGGCACCGCTCTTACGGAGGATCTTGGGGTCCGGTGAGAGGTGGATCTAGATGGAGAAGTCATCTTTGGATGGTGTCGAGGTTAGTCTGGTGACCGCCCTTCTAGGGATGCCGGGGTGTGGCTGGCGGCACCGAATCTGGGGGCTGGTGCTTGAGGTCCGATCTGGATGGAGATATTCTCGTGGGGGCAAAGTCAGAGGCGACTGGGCGCCGCTACGGAGGACAGGGGTCAGTGTGATGATTGCGGTCGGTGGCGGTCTATCTTACGCTAGCGTCGTCATCTGCAGCGGTGGTGTTAGGCGGTCGAGCAGGTGTGTGTGGACTCCACGTCCAATCACGGGTAGCGCGTGTCGAAGTTGAACGTCGGTTTTAGGCACCTTTGTCCTATAAATAGGCCCAAGCGAGGCAACTGCTTCACTTTCCGCCCGGCGCTTTGTTTGAGAGATAAAATTGCGAGAAATTTTCCGACTTCTTCGATCTCGTTGAGGCCGTATATTCCCTAAAAAGTAAGTATGTTTTCTTCATCTTCTTCTCCGCCTTCTCGCTCTGAAAGTTACATTTACGCCTCGGGTTACGGCCGTCATTTCCCGATGTAAAGGACTAAATGTGCTATAATCGCTGGGTAAGTCCATAGGACTTAGTCACAGGTTCCTTGATATCATCGGTATGGGACGGACTTAGGGTTGGCATGGCGGTCGAGCTTGACCTTGGAGGAGCTTTACGAGTAGTAAAGGAATCTGGGATCCCGGAGGCGTGGTGGTGCTGCCGCGGCGGATGATAGGCGATGGCCCTCCCAAGGATTTATTACCGTATATGTAGATAGTTTGAGGCGGGTCTTGGGTATCCTCGGCCCCAATTTTCTTAGCTTTCAGTATTTCGGATCCCCATTTGTCGATTGACCTCGAATTCCATTAGGTCGGTGGTGGGGTTAGGGCTCTCTCTATGGGCATTCTTGAGGAGTTCTCGCCGAGGTATTGATCTTGTTTTAGTGTCGAGACCATATGAGAGTGTACTATCTGTCTCATGGCTGAAATTTAAGGTGTGATCCCTCTAAAGTGTCCCGTTGGCGAATAGGTATTTCTTCCTGCGGGCGAGGGGCATCAGAGGTATGAGTGGGGCCTCGATGCGATGGCGGACACAAATCAAGCCCTTGGGCCACATGGAGGAGGTCTTGGCGGCGCGGTGAGATTTTATCCATAAGTTACAGGGATGACACGAAGAAGGCGGTGAGTGTTTATGGGTCGAGCGTCGGGATCGGAGTGCGGGCGGGGTGAGGCATCCCATCTTCTTAGTCCTTATATCGTGCGATTTCTTTGTGCTATCACGACTTTTTACGTCATGCGGTGGGCGGCGGGCGAGAGGTGGGCTCGCGATCGCCGGCGAGGAGCTTCGAAGAAGAAGGCGGCGGGCTAGACTGCCAAGGGTCCGGGCAAGAAGGTCGACAATATGGGCGGTGATGATTGGCCCTCGGGCGAGGTCGGCCGGCATCAGTCCGGCCTCGGGCGGGGTCGGCCCGACATCAGTCACGGCCTCGGGGCCGCCTCGAGTTCGAGTACCGCCCTCAGCTTGGCCGCGCCCTCCCGAGGTACAAAGTTCTTCCACATTTGGATTTATCGCTCTGCGATCTGTATTAACTAGTCTTTGCTCTTTTTAGGGTGGGAGCTGGGTGATGGGGCCCTGCGGCGTGTTCTTTGGGAGGCGTAAGTCGCCGCCGGCTGGTCGTTGAGCTCGGCCGGTATGAGGCGCTGGGCGGGAGCTTCTTGCGCGCGCGGCGGATGCTTGACCGCCGTGGTGGCGGCGGTGTGGCGGGCCGCAGCGGCTGCTTGAGGCCGGAGGGCTCTTCTTGAGGCCGCCACGAAGAAGAGGCTTGGCACTGGAGGCCGCCCGGGGAGGTCGAAGAGGTTCGCGAGGTTGGCGGGCGAAGAAGGAGCTCATGGACGAGATGGGTGCTAGTGGCCGATCGGGGACCTTTCTTGAGGGTCTTTGCGGCGAGGCTCATCAGTCGGAGGCTTCTCGGCTTTTATTGCGATCTTGCCACGTGCTCAAGCGAAGGTGGTGTCGGATCACACAGGAAGGCTGGCGGCCGCCATGCTGACCGATAAGGTCGAGCATGGCCGGACCGAGTCGACCTCAGAGAGCCGAACAAGGCTTACGCCCGGGTGATCTCGGGGTTGGCTCGTTCCGGTCTTTGGAGGCCTGGCGTCGATCCGATCCTCTGACGGTTGAGGTTATCGCCCGGTCTGAGGAGGGCGAAGATCCCGAGCTCAGGGCTACTTGCCGAGGTGTGGGCGGGCGGGAGGGAGGAGGTGGAGGAGGAGGCGGTCTTGGAGCTCCCGGTGGAGGGCCAACCGCGGGGAGCATCGGCGAGGCGATGGGAGGTCGGCGGGTCCGACAACAAGCTGGTCGGTGGACTGGTGTAATAGGTTGAGCTGCCGGGTCGATAGGATCTGAGCCCTTGTAATAATTTCCACTTTTGAGTAATAAACCTGACATTTTGAAATGTGTATTGTCTCGTTTATTTTAGCACTTCACTTACGAATACATCGGACTTGATCACGACCTGTGACAAAGTGAAAGAAGTCCGAGGGTGCTCTGGTGAGAAGGATGAAGAGGTGGCCTTGGGAGGTCGGTCTGCAGGCCCGACCCAGTTACGGCGGCGTGGATGTCGGCTCGGCATCGTCGGCCGAGGCGAAAGGAAAGTTGCATGAGGCCGATGCGAGTGGTTTGTCTCTGGCTGGCAGGCTCTTAAGCTAAGGATCGCTCGACTTGGGCCGGGCGGGATTTTACGCGGCGTGATTCGAGGCGCGATACAATCTGACGGCTCGGTGACGACGGAGAAGGCGGCTCGGATCTCGGAGGAGCATCTTGAATCTGAAGGTGATCCGCCAATCGGTGGGGTCACCATATCGAAGCCGATGATGGAGTGCGAGCTTGCTCGTCGAGGGCATGGTCTTGAGGCGAGGGGGCCTAACGATGGAGCTTTAAAGGCGCCTCGACTCCATCGTGGGTATGCCCGAAATGCAGAACTTGTGCGCAAGCGGCGCTTGCCCCGCCCGCAACGAGCACATGGCCGCCCCAGCGTTAGGCGCCCGGTGTGGGGCGGCTATCTTGATCATGCCGAAGTGCTCAGTTGTTTGGCTGCCCACTTTCAAAGAGCGAGGACCTCGGCCCGTGCTTGGTCTGCGAGGAAGGAGGCGGTCGGGGTCGTGGTCGCGCTTCGGTCGGGCGACAAGCCTTGGGGTGGGAGATCGTCCTTTCAGGTCGGGGTGACAGGGGCGTGAGTGTTCCGGAGTAGGCAGTGGGGAGTGCAGGGTCCACCCGGTCGGGGTGTCTCGGGCTGTGCCAGTACTTGGTAGGCAGCGGGGCGGCCTCGTTGTTGGGTCGAAGGCACGAGTTCATTCGAGTTCATCGCCGACCTAGAGATTTTGTGCGGGGCTGGTGTAGCTTGTGAGTCGTGGCGGAGTGGAGCTCGGGCTTGAATAAGTTTGTATATAGCTTAGGACTTTGTATGTAATCGTAAATGTATTTAGACTCGTTCAAGTGTATATTTTCCCCGAGAGGTACAAACATAGCTTAGGACTTCGTTTTGGTCGTAAATGTATTTAGGCGTATCTGATGTATATCTTCCCAAATAAAGGGGTATAAGTTGGCGAGATCGATGCGGATGTCGCGTGCATGTGAGCGTCCAACTTAATGGGTAATCTGTATGCTTTGCATGTAGAGCGTTCAAATTAATGAGTAGTGCATGTGCGTACCTACTTAGTGGGATTTTCATCTTCGTAAGGGCGTCCCTGAAGGTTTAAATGTGGTATATCGAAGCAGATGTTCACATATGTATGAGGCAAGTGAAATATTCATTAGAAAAACAAATGTTTTATTGAATATGTAATCAACATCGTATTTTGGCAAAACAATGAAGGGACTAACATGATGCCGATCTTAAATCTAAGCTATGTAAAGTACACTCCTTAAATGAGTGATGTGCCGAGTTAGGGGATAAGTGCACGGATTGGTGAGCTAGCTTGTAAGCCCGCTGCGAGGTCACCGTGAGCGCGTATGGGCCTTCCGTGTCGGATCCGGCTTGTTAAGGCGCTCGGCTCTCTGGCTTCATTATTCCGTAGGACGAGGTTGCCTACTTGGGCCGGAGGCTTTGACCCTTTTTGTAGTACCGTGCGACTGGCCCTTGCTTGGCCGTTTATGAAGCGAGCTCATGACTTCTCCTCGAGGCGTCAAAGTTGCACAGGTCTTCCCGTTCCGGCACAGTCGAAGTGAAGAGTCGCGGGCTTGGTGCGCCGATCTTAGCGGTATGGCGACCTCGGTACCGTGAACCGGACTAAAGGGGTTTCTCCGTGCGAGTCAGGTGTTGTCTGTGGGACGAGAGGACTTAAGGAGATTTTCAGCCCATCACCCTTAGCTCGGTCAGCCTTTTCTTGATCCTTATGCGATCGTGCGGTTCGTCACCTCGGTCGACCATTCGCTGCGGGTGTGCGGCCGGGTGAGCGTGCTTCGATCTGGAGCTCTTCACGCCTCCTCGAAATTTTGTCGTGAGCGGGTGCCGTTGTCGAAGACCGAGAATGTGCGGTATGCGGCGGCGGACTATATTTTCCACACGAGTCGAATCCTCCCGCTTGTGAGGCTCGAAAGGCTCGACCTCGACCCGTTTGTGAAGTAGTCTATGGCTACGACTAAGTATCGGCGACACGGTGCTCGGTCGAGCGGACCAATGATGTCGATCCGCTGCATGAAAGGCCACGGGCTCTCCGGTACTTTCGGATCGGTTTGGGGTAGCTTTTGACCGTGGGTGGTAGCGCCGGACACTTTTGACGAGCTCGGCGAATCTTGAGCGAGTGAGCGGTAATATCGACCTCGGCGTCTTCTTTGAGAGAGCTCGCGACCCGATGTGGCTTCATAAGATCCTCTGTGGATCTCATTGAGCACGTGGTCGACCTTACGGCGAGAGCACCTCGGGAGGGTTGAAGGTAAGACTTCCGGTGAGTGCGCCATCGTGTGTGAAGTCTTACGGGATTTCGCCATCATCTTTTTAGCCGAGCCGATCTTGAGGTGGCGCCATCGTCGAGATAGGCTTTATGGGAGACGTCGATTCGGCTCTATCTCGGTGATGATGCCGATGTGAGACTCATTATGCTTGGAATGAACCTCCTCCTTTGGTGAACTTGTTGACGACGCACTAACTTGCGGGGCGTCGACTCGGCTATTTCCCGTGGGATTCGATGAATCTTGGAGTACTGAATGAGGTCGACATCTCCTTGCCTTCTCGAGTCTTGCTTCATTCGATCCTCCTTGGCCTCGTATCTGCCTGGGACACGGTTTACCACGACACAGGAGTCTCAGAAGATCTGGACATTATCCACTTTCAATTCCTTTGCGGCGGAGTCACGAGATCGGTAACCATACTCCCCTCGTTGTTGGTGGTCGGGAAGGTAAACGGGCGTGGGTCACTTCTTGTTTGTCCGGGCGAGGAGGAGGATGCTGCTCCGCTGCCGTTTGCATGAAGCTCAGTCCACGTCATCCGCCAACGGTTATCGGGCGGTGCGGGGACGGATTCCTCCGCCGGGGCGGACGTTGGGGCGACCTCGGCTGGTAAAGCCGACCTCGGTGAATGGCTTCCACCGAAGTCGGCGAGCTGCCTTTTATGGCGGTGCAGGGAGTGCGAGATGTCGTGCTCGCGAGCTCCGATGCCCAGCTGTCGTCCGGATGATTACGGCTTGGACAAGACTTGTCTCAAGGTAGGTCGGTTAGTACACAGGCGAGAATGAGCTTGGAAGTAGGGTCGGGCGTCGCTTGGCGTTCGCAAGGCGGTGCTACCTTTTCGAGGTGGTGTACCTCGTCTACGGTCCCTGAGAGCTCGGCTAATAAAGTAGATGGGGAGTTATCGTCCTCCTCATCTCGCACCAATATCAAGCTTGATGGCCTCGTTCGGCGGCAGTATAGAAAGGAGTTCACCTTGCTTGGGCGGACGGGGTCGGCAGTCGGCGAGATACTCCTTCACCGTGTCTTGGCGACTGGTGTTCTTCGCGCCAAAGTAAGTGCAGAGCTCTCGGGGATCTTGAAGAAGGAAGGCTGCTTCTCGGCGGCTCGAGATAGGAATCTGCGAGGCGGCTAGGCACCGGTGAGTTTGTGGATCTCACGGATGGTCCTTGCACTGCATGTCGAAACTTGCCTTCGTCTTGGTGGGATTGGCCTTGAGCCCTCTTGAAAACCCAGCATCCCGTGGAACTTGCAGTCTTCACCATAAATGTACATTTACGGGGTTGAGTTTGAGGTTGGCCGACACGAGGAGGCGAGAATAGTTACGAGGTCGTCGTAGCGATTCTCGTTTTGACTCTTGACCACGATGTCGTCAGCGTAGACCTCAATGATCGCTTGATGTGATCTTTGAATCGGCGTCCACCATCCTTTGATAGGTTGCCCAGCGTTCTTGAATAGAAGGGCATCTTCCGATCTGTAAAGACAAAGTCGGTGATGAATCTTTGTCTTTGGGCGTCCTCCGGGTTCATCGGGACTTGGTGGTACCCTTTGTATAGATCTAGGAAGGCTGAAGGTCTCATGGCCCACGGTCCTCCACTTTTTGTCGATGTCGGGAGGGTAGCGATCTTTTGGGCGGTGCTTGTTGAGGTCGGTGTAATCGGCGCATATCGCGCCCACCTTCCCGCGGCTTCGGACCACGGCGGATTAGCCATCCAGTCGGGTATTTGACCTCGAACAAGATCTTGGCCTACGAGTTGAGTCACCTCGTCACTTATGACTGTTGCGCTCTGCCGAATATTCTTTTCTTCTTGGGGATGGCTTGGTAGCGGGTCAATGTTGAGCGATGAGTTATGAGCTCGGGCGACACTCGGTCATATCGGCGGGGACCACGCGAATCGTCCATGTATTCCCTCGAAGTTGTATGACCTGCCGTCGGATGTCGGTTGGGCCACAGGTGTCGACACGGATGACCTTCGAGGATCGTCGTAGCATAGTTGAAGGCTCCGGTCGGTCGTCACAGGGTGTCGACCTCAGGGTTACGTAATTGCTATGCAGGGGACGATGCGCATCTTGGGTTGAGACTCGTGGCATTCTTTTCTTGTCGTTTGGTGCATACTGGATGCTTAGCACTCCCAGGGGTGGGTATCTTGTGATGGGTGGTAGACCGAGCAGATGGCCTTAGTGGCGTCAACCAATCTCTTCCGGATGATGTTGTATGGAGGGAGCTTGGACGGGAAAAACTTAATGGCCTTTGTGACCGACTTGGGGCCGTCCTACGGTAGCAGGAAGGGTGATGACACCTTGGGTTGAACCACCTCTGAGTGAAGCTCCGTGGCGGGAGGGTGTGGGGTGTACTGAATACCTCCGACCTCAAGTTTATCCAGACAACTCGGAAGATGATCTTGTGGAGGCACCGATGTCGATGTAGACCCGGTGGGCGTTCTTGTTGCCTACCACGGCTTGTATCGTAATGGCGTCTTGGTGGGGCATGATTTTGGGCACCGGGTCGTCTTTGGAGAACACGATGTCCTCGCCATCCGGAGTCGCTTGTTTTCGGCTCCCGGGGCGGCCTCCGAGCCGTTTTCGGTGGCGACCTCATTGTCCCGTTGGCGGTCCGGTAATAACGTAGACACTGCTCCATAACATTGGGACCTTCGTCCTCGTCGTCTTCGGTCGGGTCGTCGTCGAGGTCGGCCCGCAGTTGTTCTCACCGTTATTCTTCCCCTGCACTTCTGTTTCCGGCCCACTCGGCGAGGTATTTCTTGAGGCCCCACCTGGCGATCTCGTCGATTTGCGAGCCTGTTTCGCGCGATCCTCGGTATCATGACCATACCGCGGTGATAGTCACAATACTCCTCTGTGGACCTCTTCTTGGATCCTCCTTTCATAGGAGGGGCTTTGGGAAGAGCTCGGTGGGCTCGAATATCTCCACCCTTGATTTGGCGGGGCGCTGCCGCCGGGGTTGGGCCGAGGTCGAGCACGGATTCAGCGCCCTCTCTTGATTACAGTCGAGCGCTTGGCGATCGCCTCGACTTGATCATCCGCTTTTCCTCTCGGACTTACGCTCGTCCCGGATCTCCTCTTCTTCCGATCCGACTCGTCTCGCTTGCGAAGTTGTCCACCAGGTTCAAGCTTACTCGCCGTCTTTGGTTTCTCCACAGTGATTTCTTTGTTCACGCAGCGTCGGGTCGGATCCGTTTTTGAGCAGCGTTGATGATGTAGAGATCGTTATTGTCATCAATTTTGAGCGAATCTTTGATGAACCTCAAGGCGAGTTCGACATCGTCTCGTCCGCCCTTGGCGGATTGTGGCAGTCGGAGGAAGGGCTGAGGTGGCGTCTTGATAAGCGCCATTTGAGCGATCCATGAGGTCACAGGCGGTGTATAATGTTACGGCGGAGCGGGTGAACCGGCGTCGGGCGTTGGAGATCGGCGCCTCGGGAAGATTTTGCACATGTGAAAGTCCTCCGTCCTTGATTCGCCATGTTGGTGGTGTGGCGAAAAGGAAGTGGAGGGGTCCCTAGGCCATCGTGGCGGCAATATTGGGTGCCGGTATCGGCGGGGCTGGGCGTGTCTAGAATTTCTCTGGAGAAAGGGAGATGATTCTCCGTGCAGTCGAACCCCGAGATCGTTGCCGTCTCTTTCGGAGGGTGGGGATCGATAAGCGGCGCTATCGTCCTCAGGGGAGTTCGACTCGCCTTTCTTCTCTCTGTTTGCTCGGCTCTACAGTCGGCATAACGAGGTGGAGAGCGGCTCACGCGAATGGCGAGGCGGCCCAGTGGTGGCGGCTCGTCCGCGGTGGCGGCTCCACGAATGGGGGTGGCGGCTCGGCCGCGGTGGCGGCTCGGATGTCGTGGTGCGGTGCACGTTCTCGGCTATCACGCCGGGTGGGCGTGGCTGTTTCGGAGGAAGCGACCTCGGGCGGCCGTGGTAGTCGATTCGGGGCCCTTGAGGGCCCGCTCCTTTGTCCTCTGGTTGAGAAGCTTTGGAATTAGCGAGGTTGGCGTTGAGGAACTCGGTCGCGGCTCGGCGAGGCCTCGTGGGACGAATGAGCTGTTTGTTCGTCCTCGTTGAGGTCGGCATCTCCCCACGTTGGGGAGGCGATCTGAGTGTATGGAGCGTTTTCCATGTTGCCTCGTGAGTGTGAACGCTGTGGCGTCTGCGATCTCCTTCCGCGACGGTGACCACGATCGTCCTCGGTGCGGTTGTTCCCGGCGTCGGCGGCGGTTGTCGTGTTCTTGCCATTAAGTTGTAGAGGAAGCGAAGCTTTCTTGTTCGAGGCGATTCCACGAGACGGCGCCAATGATAGATCTAGTTACGTGAGTATCACGGATTTATGTAAGCGATAAAGAACACCAAGACTTTTACGTGGTTCGATCGTTAATGAGATCTCGTCCACGAAGAGTGATTCCTCAATACTTTCACTATGATTTGAGTACGGTGAGTGTAGTTACAAGCTCTTAGCATTGATAAGTTGCCAAGCCTGCATGTCGATTTTCCTTCTATTTATACATATACGAGCTGCGCTAAAGGCGTGCCCAATCTCCATTGGTAGGGACTCTTCTCTGGCGTGCCTCCATTGGTAGGGCTCTTCCCAGCGTGTCCTCCATTGGCGGGTAGGGACGCTTTGCCTTCCGTCGCGTGCGTGGAGGGTGGCGCGACTTTGGTTACGGGGCTTGGGGTTTGGGGGCGGGAACTAACCGCGTGGGCGCATCAACGTTAGGCGGATCGTTTGGGCGCATTAGTGGGCGATCGGTTGGTACATCCCATCGATTAACGATTGATGGAGTCAATGACTTGATTAAACGGTAATGCCTATATTTAACAGAACTGGATTAATTAGAGAGAGAAAATGGGTGTTGGCAAAGATGTGTTATTCTTGCTGCTGTGCCATCTTCTTTTCTCCAAGCTCATTCAAATGCCAAAATCCTACACTTGTAGAAATTTCACCTTAGAATTTCCCTTCACCGATATTCATGAACCCGAGTGCGGATTGTTTGCGGTTGGTGGCTGTAATTCTTCTTCTACAGAAAAACATCCAAGATTATACATCGGAGCAACAACGCCAGCCAAATCTATTCTAGAGAAGACATCCAAAAACAAATTCATTTGTTTCATTTACACTCTCCCCTAACTTCACCTTCTTCACATGCTATAATCAAACTCGTTCTCATCTCATCCATGAATATTTCCAAAGCTATCGCAGCTTACACTGTAATATCTCCACCGTCTACCATAAAATCCCGGCAACTCATTATCGTGCTCCGCCTATTCCTCCGGAATGTTCTTTGACTCAACTACCTACCAAGTCTGACGGCAACTCTATCGAACTATTACAGCTCTTGACTCCTAATTTCACTTTAGACTGGAATGTCTCTTAACATTGTTAAAGACACCGACACAAGACTATAAAGCTAGACCAGAGAGACTGGGTCAACCCAAAAAAGTTTCCCCTCTAATATTTAAAGAAGTTTCTGTTTTATAGAACTCTCTAATTAGAATCATGTTGTTTCTTTTCTTTATTTTTTGAAAAAGAAAATTTAGGAAGAAACAAGACTGCAAACTCTGTACATATATAATAACATAACTAAAAATGAGTTTCATTCTAGAAAGTTGGAATTGGTCGCCAACCGTTATATTGAGAAATTGGGAATTTATGATATTGATTCAATTATAACTTCTTGCATTTCTACACCTTAGTCCCAGTCGATCAATACCATTTTTTTTCAAAGGGTAAGTATTATTTTCAATTCATAACATACGATATTCTTTCAGAAATGTCTCATATTTTAACTACTGGCAAAACAATATATTACCAATTTTGTTCCAAATCTATAACAACCTTATTTTATGGTGCCCAGAAAATGATGCGGCACGTTTGGTAGTTGATGGAACATCTAGACGATTAAAACATGATGTAGAGTTCTATTATTTCACGTCGATAATGCATATCAAGACTATTATCACGTCGACCAAAAATGATGTCATTTTATTTTTAATATTTGCAAAAAGTAAAAAGGAAGAACTCCCAGTCCTTCGCAATACAGTGCTAAGACAAGCACCGTTATTTTCGCTACCAGCAACTAAAATCTCTAAACCGTTATACTATTAGATATGTATTTCATAATCGGCGCCTTTCTAGAACTAAACTCCATTAATGTGTTTGATAAAAACAATTGAATTGTCATAACCAAACTATCTATAGCTCTCAGTTTCTTAGTCTTAGGTGATCAGTTTCCTATAATAGAAGGATATTCATATTGGTATTGGTTTACTAGACAAGATCCTATCTATATTTTTGGTATTTCATTTTATATTCAAAGAACGATTTGTGATGGAATTCTGCAATCTCCATAAGCTTTAATGTAAAACAAGAAGAGCTCGGGTAATATTTTCTATATTGAGCAGTGATGAAGTTAGGAATTTTTTTTTGGAGGACCCAAATAGTCATAATTTTAAGAAGTTTGGTGGACGTCGTTTACCACCAAATAATTCCTACTAAGAATCAAGATTAGTATAGTAATAAGCAGGGTCGAACACAGAGAATGGGTTACTGAATTCAATTTCCTAAAGATCGAGTTTGGTGTAGCCACCACGCCTTAAATTGGAGAGAATAAAATTAACTAACGAAACAATTAAACAATTAAGAGAAATAAGAAATAAATCAAGATAAAAGGTTCGGTTGAATAAATCCACACTAGTCACTACCTCGATCATCGACGCAAATATATATTAATTCTCATGGACCAACCGGTTATAGGGTCAGTGAATCAATGGACATACCCCAATTCCTACGTGCTTTGTCGATAATTAGCAAAAACTGAACTAATTATTTCCTTATCAAAACACAACCTAGTTGGAAACGCCAAACCTAGATTTAATATCCTAATAGCTTTAAGAATTGAAGGAACCCAATTTAGACAAATTACCCAAGAACGCAAGTAATAATTCGTCTACCAAGTTATTCCCTACTACCAATACGATAGCTTTGCCACTAATTAGCTCTATTCCAACAATTACGGATTGTGGGAACCAATTGACACTAATCTAAATTAACCTAAGGTGATCAGGCTTAAGAAAATCAGATTAAAACTCTCTACTCAGGGAACAAATCAAAATCCAATTGAATTAATTAACCATCAAATTAGGTCTCATAGATATTGAACTAGCTTTTCATTATTCTACCCGAATCAAGAAGTTTAGCTACTCATACTATTGAAATTTAACACAATGAAATAATCAAAGAAGACATAATACGATGAATTGAAATAGAAAGGAAATTGTCACCGAATAATTCCAATCCGAACAATAAACGGACACCAATCGAAAGGAGGATGAAAACTTGATGGAGAAAATAACAAAAATAGCGATAAAGAATTCCTGCAATCCTCTGCCAACTATCACACGTCCAGAAGCAAAGAAAAAAACTCTAATAAAAATGCTCCTATCCCTAATCCTATAGGGAAAAAGTTGGGTACGCGCACAGCAAGCACAAGCATGCGCACAGCAACTTTAATTTTTTTGCATTTTTTTTTTTTGATTTTATTATTTTATTATTTAATATTTTGTCTTTTGTTTTATAAAAACTTATATTAAATATAGTAATAAAGCATAATTAGATTTTAAATTATAATTTATTAATTCATAATTGAGGTTTATTAATTAACAATTAGGGTTTATTAATTCACAATAGGGTTTATTATTCAAAATTAGGGTTTATTAATTTAAAATTAGGATTTATTATTCAAAATTAGAGTTTATTAATTCCAAATAGGGTTTATTAATTCAAAATTAGGATTTATTAATTCATAATTAGGGTTTATTATTCATAATTATGGTTTATTATTACCAATTAGGGTTTATTAATTTAAAATTAGGATTTATTATTCAAAATTAGAGTTTATTAATTGGTTTATTAATTCAAAATTAAGGTTTATTAATTCATAATTAGGGTTTATTATTCATAATTAAATTTATTAATTCAAAATTAAGATATATTAATTTAAAATTACAATTAAAATTTATTAAATTAATTAATTTAATTAATTGACTACTTAATTAGGATTAATAACTAATTAATTAGGTTGTTAGGGTGGTCCCACTGTGCGTGGGCGCGGAGACCACCTCAATCCTATATGCTACTCACGTCCAGAGCCTCTTATGGCTCAGGTTGGAAAAAACAAATCTCCTAATAAAGCTGCTGCCTTTTCACGTCAAGAGCCCTCCTTCCACTAAAGCTGCCGCACATCTCTCATAATATGATAACCATTCTTTTCATCTTATCCATGCTCGGCCTTTTACCGTTTATGGGCCAATACAAAACCCTAAACATTTTATTTTGAAGTCCACCATTTAATCCTTCATCTACTTGATTCATATTTAGTTCAATATTTCTTGCATCTCCATTTCTTCAATAATTGCACCAAAATTCTTCTTTCTTCTCTTTCTTTTATTTGACTCCATCAATAATGATATTCCCAATTCCTGCATTAAAAAACACCTACACGTATATATTAAATCCAAATAAATATATAAAAATCCAAATAATGTGAACAACAAAATACACACATCAAAGTTATAAGTGTAATTTTAAGAATAAAAATAGAAACTAATTAACAACTTCAATAATAGTGTCAAAAAAATTAAAAACATTATCATCTCATAACGTGGAGAATAAGAGTAAATCCAATGTATAGCATCATTTTGACATAGGTTTTGCACCTAAATGATGCATTTTTGCACTCGTGCGAAATTTGGTGGAAGTGAATAGTTTTACGTAAAATATGTATGATTGAAATAAAATGGAGTGAAAACTACATAATATTTAGAATTTTAGTGTAATATTAGAGTTAGCCTAAAACAATACATATTCGATATAAAGTTGGACAAAGCATGGTGCATTTTGTTTTTAGACTTTTCGAAAAAAGAACTTGTGATAATAAAGATGTGATCTAACACTTATATTTTTGAAATAATTTTTATATATTCAATCGATCGATATTTTGATTTCTCTATCATCATCAACATTTTTAGGGGTCTAAAATGAGAATTCAAATAATTTGGATATCTTCAGTTGATTGTTGTTAGAATAAATTTATCATAATTTTTTGATAATTTGAATTGATCATATTAACTCACATATAAAGCTTTGTTATCTGCATACATATTTTATTTTCAACATAAAATAAATTATAGAAAAAAAATTTGGAATGACCATATCAATTCACATATAAAGCTTTATTATCTGCATATATATTTTATTTTCAACATAAAACAAATTACAGAAAAAAAATAGATTGATTATATTCATTCACATATAAAACTGTATTATCTGCATATATATTTTATTTCAACATAAAATAAATTACAGAAAAAATGGAAGAAAGAGCACAAAAAAATAAAGGAAAGAAAGAATTAAAAATATAAAATTAATCTGTTGCCAAGGGGATTCAAACTTGGGTCTCTCAAGTTAACCAACTCAACTACAATGGATGTTTTAAATAGTTGGAAATTACTTATATACTAGTATTGTTTTTCAAGAAAGGGCTCCCCAACTTCCATATAGCTCCGTCCCTTATTGAACTTATTCTTGTCATCTTTGCGTTAGTTTTCTTTCAAGTACAGAAAAATGACTTTTAAAACCAACTTCCAAGACAAAAATTTTACAACGAGGTAGGAAAGAAAAGATTAGTTTTCTGTTGTTTCACCAAAAATCTGAAGGCTAATGTCGAATTTGTTTGCAGGAAATACAAGACTTACAAAAATCCTTTTCATAGGTATGTCCCTTTTACCAATCATCTTCAGTTATCCTCATTTTCTATAATTCATACTAATTATGATGATCTGTAATCAATTTCTTCGACTCTATGCTCAACTTCACTAATAGTATCTACTTCAATGTGATCACTGATCAGCGTACTGTTTTCAGTTATTACATTATTCTCAGATTCATCGAAACAACAAGTTTTTTCCTCGACAGGTGGTATGGCTATAGCCGGTCTTACATCCTCTTTGATATTTGTATTCGTTTTCATTCGGATGAAACGTGCAAAGGCAAAAAGAGCATGATAGAGACATCGAACTCTTTCTGAAGAAAAATGGAAATCTTGCGCCAATGAGATACAAATACTCCTGCATCAAGAAAATGACAAAATCATTTAGTGAAAACTTGGGAAGAGGAGGATTTGGTAGTGTCTATAAAGGACAGATGATTGACGGTCATCTTGTGGCAGTGAAAGTCTTGAACGAATCAAATGGAAATGGAGAAGATTTCATGAATGAGGTCGCGAGCATTAGTAGAACTTCCCACGTTAATATTGTCGCGCTTTTGGGATTTTGTTTTGAAGGTTCTAAAAGAGCTCTCATTTATGAATTCATGCCCAATGGATCTCTTGAAAAGTTCATTGGCAACAGTGCTTCCTCGTCTACAGAACTCGGTTTGGCATGGGAAAAATTGTTTGAGATCGCACTTGGCATTGCTCGAGGGCTGGAGTACTTGCATCAAGGCTGCAATACGAGGATTCTGCATTTGGACATTAAGCCTCAGAACATTCTTCTAGATAAGAACTTGAATCCTAGAATTGCAGATTTTGGGCTTGCTAAATTGTGTCCAAACAGATCAAGCATAGTCTCTATGATGGTGGCAAGAGGTACTATAGGGTACATTGCCCCCGAAGTGTTTTCTAGAAACTTCGGAGAAGTGTCTTACAAGTCTGATGTGTATAGTTATGGAATGTTGGTTTTGGAAATGGTCGGAGGAAGGAGAACCATTGATCCAAGAGATGTAGATCGGACGAGTGAAATATACTTCCCACACTATCTCTACAAGCAGGTTGAGATGAGTGCAGAAAGAGATGGTAATCTTGCTGGAACAATGGATGAAGAAGTTGAAATCCACCAAGTGAAGAGAAATTTGATCATTATTGGGTTGTGGTGCGTTCAAACAAACCCTAAGGACCGACCGTCGATGACGAAGGTGGTGGACATGTTGGAAGGAAAACTTGGATCATTGGAGGTTCCACCTAAACCTTACCTGTATTCACCACGAAGATCAGCACGAAGCTTTTCATCAACTTCTGAATCTTTGTAGCACTTTGCTACAATTTGTATGGTAAGATGTGAAATTTTAGTGTGGCCTTGTTGAAAGTGTCACTTTTAGAAAAATAAAAGGTAAAAGTGTGAAGAATTTATATCTCCATGATTAATATCAGAAGCTCCAGGAATTTATTTCCAACTTTCACAGTTCATTCCACTGCTTAAAGTCAGACGCAAAATTCATCAGGATTTGCATTTATTTTCATTTCGATAACTGTATACCAGCGATTTGTTAGAGACTTCTCCAAAGTTCCTATAAAATACTTGTGGTGCAATGTAACTATCATTGACAGAACACTTGATCTATTTGGACACGTGCACTGTCAGCCAGAATAAGTTGTGCGCTGCAGAAATCAGAATCGGTATCTATTAATAAAATGCTGCATATTTTATCCAACTTTATCTGCTATAAATTCAGGGCAAGGTTGTAGTATTATTTCTTAAAAATTGTTGAACACTGGGATTGTAGAGGATTCTTATTCTAAATGTTGTGTGGAATGGGAAACTTTATATCAAGACAACTTTATCGAAGCAAAGAACGTTGATACACAAAGGTATACCGTAAGTTGCTGAAAGAGAACTCAAAAGTCTACTGACTGTTTATTCATAACTCAACTACCTATTTCACATGTTCGTCTTGTTTGAGTTCGAACTGAACATGTTCGCGAGCTCACGAACCGAAAATCCCTAAGCTTGAGCTCGGCTCGAAAATCCTATCGAGCTCGATTCGATGCTTGAGTTCGACTAAATGCAAAACGAACAAATTTGAGCGAGCTCTTTTGAATCGATTCCAATAACTCACAGCAACTTGGTTTGTTTACACCCCTATCTACACATGGACGATTAGATCAAAGGGGTGGACTAAAGTCTAAAGCTACATTGAAATTGACTTTTGTCATTTATTTTCTTTATTTTCTCTTTTGTCTTTATTTCTTTCTGCTTTTGAGGATGACACTTTTATTATATATGCTCTACCACCATGGTTGTAAACCATGAATTTCACTACCAAGGGAATGTCTCGTCTCTATAATTTTATGAAAATGTATATGTTGGGGCGACGCATAAAAATAATTTGAAGAAACGGTAAAATCAAACTTTTCCTATAATATAGAGAGCCAAAATAAGAAATTCCCAACTAAAAAATTAGATATAATGTTAAATATTAAAAATAAATGGATTATATCAAACTGATTAAAGTTCGAAGCAAAATTTAATTAGTCCTTATTTTAACTAGGTTCCTTATAAAAATTGTTATTGGGCTTTTTCACAAAATAATATTTTAAGCCCATTAATGAAGTAGGCTAATCAATCGGCCTAATAAATCCAAATTTCGGGCTTTAGATCTCTGCAAAGAGGCCTTTGCGCTCGCAAAATAAACACACAATACAGAGTTCCATTTCTGCAACTACCTGAAAATGAGTTTATGGTTTAAGACATCTTCTACCACAATGGATCTCCACACGTGTTTAATGCCGCAGCGTTATTATCAAATGAAATTAGCAGTTGCCCTCCAAGAATCAGAAACATGATTAGGCGTATTTTATACGCATATTTTGGATGTTTTTGATGAGTTTAAATGCTTAATATTAACTTAATCATATTTTATGAAGCTAATTACATATTTTGTGGATTTTGTAGGTGTTGATATTATTTTGGAAGAAAAAGCAAGATTTTGGAAGGAATTTGAAGACAAGAGATTGAATGAGTATTATTGTGAGAACTTATTATTATTATGGAAGCTTTTATTTGTAATTGAGTTTTATTTTATTTTGTTAAGCTTTTTATAGTTGGCCTTGTGTTTCTCGGCCCATATAGTTTAGGTTAGCTTTTATATTTATTTGTTTTAGTTGTTTAGGAAGACAACTTATCCCACGCCTCCAACAACGCACACAATCTATCCCACGCCTTTACATTGGAGACAGAAGCTTATTTCACAAAAAAAATGACATTGTAGGCAGAATAGACGTGAATTGGAATTTGGGAGGCTATCAACCATTTATCTTCTTTTCTTCATTATTCCACAGCCGTGTTCTTCTTTGTTTTTATTTTAATTATTCTTTTGCTTTTATTCTATTATAAGTTCTAGCTAATTTATTTATTCTGACAACGATTAAGGAAGTCATAGTATGATTTCTATGTGAGATCTAATTTGTTATTTATCCTTTAATTCGTATGCAAGTATTTGTTGTTCTCTATTTTCTCTGTGATTTAATTGTTTCAATCCGCTAGGTAATATTTAGTGAGTTGGAATTAATTAATAGCCAATTAAATCGGCCATACATAATCGTGGTTTAGGTTTGATTAGTGGTAAATTGACCTTCGGGTCAAGGGAATAACAATCTTAATTCGGTAATCATGCGTCAGAGTTTATTGGTTTTTGATCGAGCTAAAAACACTCTCAAATTCATTCGCAATCGTACGAGGTAATCGTAGTGTGATAAGTTAACATGAGTCGTCTCTCAAGGAAAACTTAACAGGGCCATTGTTTGTGTTGCGCGCGAGCGATTAAATCCTAAACATTCTAATGCCAACGGGGTTTGAACATGCAAGAATGAAATACGAGAAAATAAGCAGCGATCCTAAGGCGGGGTTGTCAATCTCAAGCTAAACTAATAAACGTTAAATCTAAACCGGGGTTGTCAATCCCTAGTTGAACTATGAAAGCGATAAATCAGCGATAAATAAAAGCATATGCAATCATATTATTCATAGGGGTTGTCAATCCCTAATCTAAATCTAATTGCAAATAAAAACATAATCATTAATCATTCTCCAAGAACAGGAATTAATCGAAAGCATGATAAATCAAAGCAATATAAATCAACGGAACATGAAAATCCAATCCATCATCACTATGAATTGAATTGATAAAGCGAGAAATTCAAGCATAAATTGATAAACTAAACATTGATGATGAAAAAGAGAACATGAATTAAAATAAGGATTGTATACATTATGTTGTTGAAGAAATCCCTCAAGAAAGCTTCCAAGAGCGCCATGTGAAAAAAAGAAATAAGAACCGAAACAGCCTACTTTGACCTAATGCGTGCATATATATATTAAATAAAAGCCAGCGGACGGACCCAACGCCGGACGGGCTAGTCTCTGAGCGACGTCGCGGCGCCGGTTGGAGGCCCAGCGTCGCTGGGAGTTCGAGTAGATGGCGCGCGCGCGTGGCCTTGGCGAAAAATGAGCGGCGGCGCGACTTCGGCGCGGGCGGGCGCTCGGGAGATTAGGCGGCGGTGGCGCTGGCCAGCCCGCCGGACGGAGTCTTGGCGGGCGCTGGCGGGCGCGCGGGCGGCGCTGGAGGGGCGCAGCTGGTGGCGTCGATTAGCAACGAGCGCGTTAACATGGTGAACGCTGGATCCAGCCGGTTAGGGTGTCGGCGGCGGGCGCGGCGCGTGTCTGGCGTGGTGTCTTGGGCGTTGAGCGGTAGCGCCGCCGAAGCCTTGTACGATCGCGCGCAAGATGGGCAGCGCTGGCCGGCTCTGGCGGCGCTGGGCGTCTGGCCTGGCACGCGGTGTGGGCGCGGACGTCTGTGGCGCGTGGGCGAGGCCATGCGACAGGTGCCATGTGCGACTTTGACGTTTAGCCCGTTCTCGCGCATCCGAACTCCGATTTACGCACGGTTTTCGCCTACGAACTCCTGTCGAGATGCTCTTCATCATAATTGACCCTTGGCAATTCATTTCATCCTATTTAATGCCGATTTTCTGCAAAACATTGAAACGAACCAAGTAAGTCCGAATCAATAAATAATAATCGAACCAACGGCATAAATAGGACAAAACACTAAAACAGATATGTAAAAAAGAACCAAGAATCAGCACAAAATCATACCAAACAACTCCCACACACTTATCCATTTGCTTGTCCTCAAGCAAAATCTATACTAATAAGAGTGAAGAATAACTCATGCAACTTAACCCTTAGTCGATCAATCAAACCTCTTTTGCAATTCCCCAAACATGATGAACACATAATCAAAGTTAACGTGAAACAAATCTAAGTTTGTGAAAATATCAAACAAACAGGTAAGTTATTTTTGCTCAGACCCAACTCTCCGCTAGAGGTGAATTAACTAAAATGGTTACCTTTAGCAACAAGTTTCCTTTGATAACATAGAAGGTATTAATGATTTTGGAACAATGTTCGAAAGGTGAACTCTTGATGAACTCGAGTCTCCTAACGTGGTTTCCATGTCCATTTCTCAATTTACGAGAAGAGGACATAATCACATCCTCCATTTATACAATCTCAACAACATATTGGAGTTTTAATTCTCCTCATTTTCTACACTTTTTCACACATATATATAATTTTTTTTTTTTAGAAACGACTATATAGGTAACCACACTGTTAACACTACCCCTAGCATTAGCCGGACAAATCACGTCAATAACCACCGATTTAAAATCAATTCACACAATCTCGTCAATTCACATTGCACTTTAATCACATGACATCAAGATAAACGAGAAATACATCAAGGTCCGATCAATACCACGTAATTGGGTTGCACAAATCAAAATCCTAACTTATTCGCATGGACACAAACTTAAGTCCAAACAATCAAAATAAGCACAAGGCACATATATGAACGCACACAAACCGAGTAAACATCCCCTCATTTTAAATCGAGCACTTGTCCCAAGTCTTCAAACATAAAAGCTCAAATGACCAAAGAGGATGATACTTCCACGATAATCGATGAATGTGTCTTTGTAGAGTTGGAGCATCACGGCTTCATCTCACTGCGATGGCGATCCAATAACGAGCAAAACTAAAGCGAGACAACGGATAGATCAGCGAGACAACAAAACAAAACAAAAAATAAAGAAAGAAAAAGAAAATATAAATCCGTGGGTAAACTCCCACGTAGTACTCAATTTAATGTCGTGAGCACGACATAAACCAGACAACAACGGACTATCCATAATCTTTTACCTACAGGAATACCATCTCAGCCAGAGCATCAGTAGTAACCATATAAGAACAGAGGACAGTAAAGAAAACAAGTAATGCACAATTTAAGCTCAAGTCAAACATCCTATTCTCCAAAATAAAATAAATAATTTCAATTCCCAAAGTACAGTACTTTGGTGAATTAGGATGTTGACAAATAATTGATGTTACCTCAACCTTTGTCCTCGATTTGTCCTCCTCTGGCATCCCGTACTCCAATTGTTGAGGCAATGCAATCACTTCCAGAGTGGGCTTTGGCATGCTTGCAACTTCACATGCCCACTCTTCCTCGTCAGCCGACCTTGTGACCACTTCCTCGTGGCTCTGATCCTGCTTCTCATCCTCACATTCCCATTCTTCCTCATTTTGCACCTTCTCTGGCTGCAGCAACTCGTCAGATGTCTTTCCACCCCATTCTCAACAATCGGGTCACTTTCAAGAAAAGTGACCGTCGAGTCTGATACGGTTGGTGTGGGAAAGGTATGGCGTCATTTTTTCTCGCCCACCTCATGTGGTTGCGGCGACTGTCGGTGCCTCTCCAACCCCATTCTCAAGAATTGGAAGTTCATTCTCTGCGTTCTGCAACAACTCCTTAAGCATGATATTAAGTCAGATCATTTCATCTCTACACGCCAAGTGTGGAGTTATGAACATCCATTTCTTGAATGGACAGCCTCATTTTAATGACACATCCTCCCAATCTGGGCTCGAGGTGGATCGGTGTTGTGGGTACTGTTGCGGCGGAGGCGGAGGCGGAGGCGGCTGCTGCGGGTATGAATACTGAGGTGGAGCTGGTTGTTGTGGGTACGGATACTGCGACGGAGGTGGTTGCTCCCAGTAGGGATTGTAAGCTCGATCCTCATACTGCGGTGGAGGTGGTTGGTCCCAGTAAGGATTGTACGCTTGTTGCTCATCCGGTTGTGGGTTCCAATATTCCGGGTCAGGTTGTGGAGGCGGTTGCTGCTGCTGTGGATCCCAACATCCCAAATCGGGCTGGTTATTCCATCCCGAACCATATTGTTGCTCATAAACTGGCGGATATCCCTCAACATGGTCGAACTGGGCTCCTTCTTCGTAAGAAGAATTTGCCCAATACGACGAACTTTCCTCCCCCCAGCCTGTTTGGCCATATTCGTATTGCTGGTAACCCTGCATTAACAAACACCAACAACAAAAACAAGATCACACGCACCAGGGGGAGAAAAAAGCAAAACGAACGAAAAGAAACACAGTAAATAAACGACACAAACAATATGCCTAAAGTTTTCCCCGGCAACGGCGCCAAAATTGATCGAGCTAAAAACACACTCAAATTCACTCGTAATCGTACGAGGTAATCGTAGTGTGATAAGTTAACACGAGTCGTCTCTCAAGGAAAACTTAACAGGGCCATTGTTTGTGTTGCGCACAGAAAGCGATTAAATCCTAAACATTCTAATGCCAACGGGGGTTTGAACATGCAAGAATTGAAATACGAGAAAATAAACAGCGATCCTAAGCTGGGGGTTGTCAATCCCAAGCTAAACTAATAAAGCGTTAAATCTAAACCAGGGGTTGTCAATCCCTAGTTGAACTATGAAAGCGATAAATCAAGCGGTAAATAAAAGCATATGCAATCATATTATTCATAGGGTTTGTCAATTCTAATCTAAATCTAATTGCAAATAAAAACATAATCATCAATCATTCTCCAAGAACAGAATTAATCGAAGCATGATAAATCAAAGCAATATAAATCAACGAACATGAAAATCCAATCCATCATCACTATGAAATGAATTGATAAAGCGAGAAATTCCAAAGCATAAATTGATAAACTAAACATTCAATGATGAAAAAGAGAACATGAATTAAAATAAGGATTGTATCTGTTATGTTGACTGAAGAAATGTAATATCCTGGAGAGCTGTCTGCTAGTAATAAACCTTAATAAAAGATTCTATTAATAAATTTCTTTTTCTAAGAGATTTTTTTTTATTAATTGGCATGCATTATCATGATATGTAAAGAATTCTAAACTATTTCTCGTTGCCTGATTAGTCGAATTAACTATCATTATGTGATTCAGAAATAATATATATATGCTTATCATAATGTGATTATAAGCTCCCTTGTGAATTAATATATTACGATTTGTATTACATAAGGCATTAATATAAATTATCTAACTTAATTAGCTAAGCAAGAGAACATGATATTAAATATATATACACATATGTATATGTCCATGTGTGGACGTGTGATATAAGAATATAACTTGCATATTAACTATGCACCTAAAGGTATATATTAAATATATAATATATTTATGGGAGTAATGCATGTGAGTGGGTCATACTCCTATATGTGTGTACTTAGTATTGTATGTATATTTGTATGCATGTGTGACGTGTCTTTTTGTGTGTTACATTGTGCTCGTGTGTGTGTAGACATACATGGAAGAGTGGTGACAAATGTTACCTATAATTGCCACTCACCACTCCATCATTCTCTAGCACTAACCTAGCTAGTTCCCCTCGTTTCTTAATTATATTTCCTTTCTCTGAATTCCCTTGCTCACTAACACTCATTTCCCCCTCTCAGTTCTTTTTCACTCTCGCTTTCCATAGCCGACAACGATAAGCAGCCAACCCACTCTCATTTTCTCTCGCCGTCATTCTCTTCGGAACAGTAAAGTGGCTTACGGCCACCTCATAATCAAGGCAGCCCTACACTCAAAGCTGTCTTATATTTTATCACTCTCCATCTTTCGAGTACCTCTATCGGCTAGGCACAAAAGGCCAATGGCTTAGTCCAATTTCAAGGTGAGGTTCATTTGTGTCTCCTTCTCTTTCCCTAGCTAAGAACCTCAGTTATTTTATGTCTTGGTAGACAGACCCTACTTACTAATTTGGAAGTGGATTTTATAACTCTTGTTGGTGTAGGGAACGGCCGAAACATTTCTAAGCTTTGAGCTCAACGCCTTCTTCGTCGACCTCTTGATTACTGTTAAATCATCTCCAAGGTGAAGAAACACACCTTGAGCTAGTATTCAAATTACATACATGCATGTACGCTAAGTGCTTGAAATTGATGGGTTTCTACATGTGAGTGATTGCATGTCATTGAATGTATGATTCCGGCCATTGCTATGTTGTGCATTGATCGTGGATGGATTGCATGATTTAATTGATGAAGGAATTGGAAAGATAAATTCATTATTTCGTGCAATACACGTATGCCTATGAATTGTTTGTTAAATTGCTCATGTGAATAAATATGCTAGAATTTTAATTTCAAGTACGTTCACTAAAACTGGAAGTAGCTTGCGAAGACAGTAATTTCACTGAATTAACTGACTAGGTTTCAGTAATCCGATGATTACGAAATTTTACTATGTTCAACTTAAGTATGTCTAGTATGTCTATATAAAATTTCAAATCAATCCAAGATGTTTTACTATTTCAAATGATTTTACAAAATCACTGACCAAACTGGAAAATTTCCCTGTTCCGCACCTACGGTTTTTGGGTTACGCTTGGGTTTGGCTAGCGGAAAATGATAAACTTTTTCAGAAACACGATTTAGGGTGTCTAGAATCTTTCTGTAATTTTAAAGATTTTTATAAAAACGTTTACTATTTATAATTGTATTTACAAACGAACTGCACAAATCTGCCACTCTATGGATAACATGTAGTAGAATAATTTTAGCTCCCAACCTGGTGTGAATGTTTGAATGAGGCTTTTCCCACACTGAACTAGACTCAAATGGCTTTCCAAATTGATGGGTCTCCTCTATAGGTTCTTCTTAATAAGCCCTAGGTGAATTTTTGAAGTTAATACATTTCAGTGAATCCAAAGGTGTTTTGAGTCGAGATATAAGAGTTTCCAAAGTAAGCCACTTGGGCAATTTTGCTGAAAGTTAAGTACTAAAAATTTGGATAAGTGTTGGAACTCACATATGTGAAACATCTCTTATATGACTAGCATGTCATTAAATGATGCATTCAAACATGTTATGTTATGAGCATGTTAGAGCATTAATAAGGCGCATGAAATATGATAAACCAACACAACCTGTTATTGTTAAAGAAGCATGTCTTAACCGAAAAACATGTAATTACGTGATTACTTGACTACATCTCATGTCATGATATGTACTAAAATAGAATATGATTACTAAGACCCGACATATGTATTAACTCTAGATCTAAATTTGAAATAGATAAGTTTGAGCTTAGAGCATGGGTTACGAGAAATCATTATGAAATAATCATGCCTAAGGACTAGACTCATCTTGTAGGACTGGTTAAGGTTCATCCAAGGAAAAACAGTGGATGTGTACGAGTAAGATGAGCTATTGGTACCACTTCGGTGACATGTGAGATCTATTTTCTGCAATGTATTTCGGGTTATTAAGCCCCAAGCTGTTTATTAAAAATTGAGAAGTTGCATGCTGTTTTTATTGCTCGTTACTTGGTGCTAACCTTGGAGCGGTTTATCCGCTCGGCTTCGGCCGGAGATAGTTAACGATCGTGCCTCGAGCTAAATCTTGGCCGAGGTAGTGTACACGGAAGTCCGGGTGGGTGAACTTGGCCAGTTCCTAGTCTTGGCGGCGGCCATTAGTGGAACTTTGTTTCCCCCTATGGTCTAGTAGGTATCACAGATGTGATGAGCAAGGAAGTATATCGCTATACGAGCTCTGCTCGGAGAAAACTATATTTTGCATATATAGGGTTAGCCTTTTTCTCTTTAAAACCTGCCCTATGATATGTGTTTAGCATGCTCTTTTCTTGAACTGTTTATGAACTGTGATTTCTCAAAATGGGGCATAAGATCCCACTGAGTACGTTAGTACTTAGCCTAAAACTCTTTTCAAATATTTTCAGGTCGAGGAGCTAGCATGGCCGAGCGAGACGACTACAACATTTGGACATTGACTGGTTAAGAAATCCAAAACTCTTGGTAGTCTAGTTTCCAGTATTTTTCTAAAGCTATAAATCTAGCGCCGACGGGTCAAATGTTTGATTTTTGCTTTGAGTTGTTAATCAAAACGATAGGCCCTATATCCGGGATGACATTTGCACCACCCTATTCTCGTACCCAGATTTTGACTATTTCACTATTTATTCGCATTTAATTTCCTTTTAAAATTGTCTATTCGTTAGGATCTCGTCATAAGTTTGTTGTTCTGACAAATATTTGTTATATTATCTCAATATATATAATATTATATGTGTGACCATTTTCTTTTGTTTCTTTTATCCTTTCCTTATTTCACTCATAACCCGTAATATCCCTCTGTCCCGATCTAGCTGGTCGGTGGGATATTACAAATGGTATCAGAGCCCAGGCTTCACCTTGACTACCAACGTTTCATTTCGATTCAGTGTTACCTGTTGACTTGTTTTGACTACCAAAATTTACTCCTCCAAATAGTCTAGACTTTTAAAGCTCTCCTTGATAGAACTCCTATCTTAGTTCATTGTTTGGCCATTGTTATCAAACCCACTCCTCATTAAAGTTAGGGTACAATCTTTTGATTCTTGAATGACAGTCAATCACTTGTCGTCTTTCTCTTCCATGCTGCCCTCTGAAATGTATGTTTCTTAAACTGATGGATTCCAAATTAATTCTCAAATGAAATGAAGTGAATGTTTTATGAAAAAAAAAAAGTGTACATAATTGGAGTGAATTTTTTTTAAAAAAATGTTGAAATGGAAAAATAGTTCAATTGCTAATAGTGGGTTGTGAAAGTAGTTTCATGTTGATATGATATCATTAGATGATCAGAATGGGATGAAGGAGCCCATGAGACCGGAGTGGATCCTAAATGAGATACTAGTAACATGTGAAGTGGCAACCAAAAGAACGAAGAAACTTGAATAGCAAGTAGAGTTTCTTGTTGACTCTACCCTTGAAGTGAGCAAATTAAGTTTATACCTTGAATTTAGAAATAAAATCTCACGAGTAATCATGGACAATCTGTCAAGTCGATAAGTAAGAACTTCTAGAATTTAAGAAATCCTACTAAGATGAGAACCATCGAGATACATAGGTTACGAGAACCTAGATTTCTTTATGTTCCATTATGTTATTTTTTACTCTTCAATCTAGTCTGACTTTCTAGGATTTCACATTAAACGCTCAACTAGAATTCTGCCTTGTGGATGACAGGACACTTTTATTTCCTTAGAGACTACACTATGAGTCCTAAGGAATCAATAGAGAGGTACATTACGAGTCCTGTCACTAGATGAAAATTAGCCCGAGAATGAAGGTTTACCAAAAAAAAAAAAAAGTTGCAACGAAGATGATCCTCGAGTTACCAACTAAACAGAGGTGAATGAGAATATAAGATGATTTAGGCTGCCGTTAGCAAACAATTACTAAGTCATATTGGAATAGTTAGCTTCCATTAGTCCCCTTCAATAACACGTGATGAGTGCATCACCTGAGATTGAGCATCCAAAACTCTTATACACTACGTTGATTATTGACGTCGAGTCCATGATTTTTCGAACCATCTCGACTATCTAGTTGTGGCAACCACCACCATCAGTAACTCCAAACCGAGCGATGTAGGTGCCTGCAGATTCGCACGGTTCCTAGAAAACCAAGATTTGTTGACATCTCGACCTACACTCCAGATTTCCGACCAATTGTTTCGATCCTGCTCATGTGGATCGTAAAATTTTCACGTTCGATACACCATACTCATATCTGCTAACCTACATCCCGATTGTAAACTCCAGAACTGCAAACAAAGAAGTAGTCACCACACCAAGTATCCTAACCTGGCGATCTCGATCGAATATAACTACGTGATAACGACCACAACCGTCGATAGGTTTCCACTAGACTAATCATGAAGCAAAGACTAAAGAAACGTCGACAGTTCTAGTTCACACCTCACAACTCGAAATCTCTACTCGACCAGGATGGCCGACATGACTTCGAGCAAGTATTATTGTGACTTCAAGAAGATGGACAAAACCCCGGAGCCTCCACACTATTGATAATGCATCTATACTGACCAAATAATCCCCAGCCAATCAGACCTGCCAAGCTGAAGAACGTTCCACTGTTGAAAGCACTCGTTCCCCTATTATAAGATTCCATCGATCACCAAAAGAAGGATGACCTAAAAACAAGACCACCTCAGAAAAGCGAAAGACTTCCAAACTCATGCCTATACGTCATCTTCTTTGCCTATAAGTAGTTAAGACTAGTAAAGTACCCCCACCCACCCACCACACAAAGAAGAAGCCCCTGCTCAAAGGCATTATCGACCTGTAGAAGACAGATCTTGGATCTAAAGAATGAGGCGAGCTACCAATTCTAGTACATAAAGGACGAGTTAATGGAGGATGGCACCAACAGTAAACTTGAAGAATAATACTTGGACTAGGATCAAGAGATTATATCCACACGTCCTCTAAGCATTATGTTTTCACTAATCCATTTAGTCAAAAACCTCGAATCACACTATGTTGTTTCAATCAGCTTCATACTCCTTCCTTCCTGTTGTCTTTGAAAGCTGAAGCATTTTAATTTAGTCGTATCGTTTCCACGATGCTTTCATGCTTATGACTCTTGCTTGTCATCATACTAAAATCGTCATTGGAGGCATATCATAGGGCCATCTTTGGAAAAGTCCTCTCTAGAGATAGTTCTTACAAACTCAACAAGTCTCTGAAATGACAAATTTCTAAACCAGGTAATTTGTTCTCTACTTCAAGTACCTTATCCGCCTCAATTGAGAAACTTGGTTAAATATTTTGTGGGGATTTTCATGTCGCTTTGACTATGAAATTTTATCATTTATCAAACTTTCGTTGTTCAACCCTCTCTCATAAGAAGAAAAACTTTTACTAACTTGCTTTTCAAATTCTCACTTGGGATGAACTCCAGTTTTGGAAGTCCTCAAGTGAGGCAAATCTCATTCGATTAAAGTCATCATTTGACATATTATTTGAGATACTCCTATCATGCAAGTAATTTCTAAATATGCTTGGACGCTCATACTTGCAAGACATTTATTATCCGTCTTGATCTTTAACCATAGTTCTTGATACCTGATAGAAATTGAATCCCGAGTTTGTTAGTATAAGACTCGATATGTCACCGGTCCAGATTTAAGCAAACCAAATGACCATTCACTCGAGGAACGAGACACATCACAAGAAAATGCTAAGAAAATGATGTTGGAGACAATAAGTAGATAAACAGATGACAATTTTCACTCTTAATATAAATCGTTTCAAGTACCCTAGGATACATTGCCTGATGCAAGAACTCGAGAGGAGATCAGTTGTTTTGGCATTAACACAAAAGATAATGCAAATAAACGAATAATAAGCCGCCTACATCGATACTTGAAGCAAGGACATGATGTGTGTGGACGAAAGGAAGGAAAATCGCAGCAAACGCAACATGACATTAATGATCCCACGAGGTGAATTACACAACCCCGATTTGAAATAAACATGGACGTACTAGAGATTCGACAAAACTACCTATATGAAGCCAGTGTGATAATCCATAAGAACTTGGAGTATTTTTACAACAAGTAGAACCCAAGATCATAAAAAAGTCGAGACGTACCTACCCTCGGTATCCATCCTTACCAAGTTCATACCTAGAACTTACCTCGGTGCACATGCGTCTCACCTTACCATTGTGAACACTCTCATACGATCAAGACATAGACTTTGGCGAGTATTACCTATAGTGCATACCCGATAAGTGCAACGACAAGTATAACCCATGCCCCAAGAAAAGAAAAAAAGAAAAAAAAAGGTAGCTTATGTCTCATTCCGACCTTGACATCTTCTTAAGGTGAATTTTCCTCACTATCCTAGCATGCTTATCACCGTGTACTATGGAACATGACGCTCGTCAAACAACCTCACTCAATGCATAGGATAAGAACAAGATCCTAAATTCTCAATACAGTCCTTTGATCACATCCGCCATCAACATCTTCCCTCCTCGAATGAAGACTCCATGTCCTGTATACAAATGCTATTTGACCCAACATACTATCCAAACGCTTGGTGGTATCCATAACTTTCGAGTTTTCGCTCTCACTAATGACAAAAAGGAATCTCTTTCGCTCGCGTCATACGATCCCCACCACCCACTCTCGCACCTCGGTGCCATCAATCTTACTGCCCAGATTAACTGGCTGAGGACCACCATAGTTCAAAGGTGAAAGTTTTTCAAGTCTTTTCAACCTTTGTCATCTCTAGTTCCTTCTCGGCATCTCCCATTAGTATGATAATCTTGCTTTCTTTTTCTCGATGAAGTGACAGATGACCTTATTGCTTCTAAGGTGAAGATTTCTCCCCAGTATAAGATAGAGAGTCGCAACATGGTATTTTCCATGATCACGGAGTCTGATCAGAATGATGCGACGAAGCATGGAGTGTTCAATCAGGTCCACTAAGAGTTCCATTTAACTATGTAGAAGTAAGGATGCACGATTAGTGATTTCTTTAAAGATATTAAGAACCAGGAAGGATAATGAGAGAATAACAACTGAGCTCTAAGAAGCCTTACAGTTATCCAGCTAGACACCGCGAAATTTCGAGGACGAAATTTTTCTAACGGGGGTAGTTTGTAATATCCTGGAGAGCTGTCTGCTAGTAATAAACCTTAATAAAAGATTCTATTAATAAATTTCTTTTTCTAAGAGATTTTTTTTTTATTAATTGGCATGCATTATCATGATATGTAAAGAATTCTAAACTATTTCTCGTTGCCTGATTAGTCGAATTAACTATCATTCTGTGATTCAGAAATAATATAAATATGCTTATCATAATGTGATTATAAGCTCCCTTGTGAATTAATATATTACGATTTGTATTACATAAGGCATTAATATAAATTATCTAACTTAATTAGCTAAGCAAGAGAACATGATATTAAATATATATACACATATGTATATGTCCATGTGTGGACGTGTGATATAAGTATATAACTTGCATATTAACTATGCACCTAAAGGTATATATTAAATATATAATATATTTATGGGAGTAATGCATGTGAGTGGGTCATACTCCTATATGTGTGTACTTAGTATTGTATGTATATTTGTATGCATGTGTGACGTGTCTTTTTGTGTGTTACATTGTGCTCGTGTGTGTGTAGACATACATGGAAGAGTGGTGACAAATGTTACCTATAATTGCCACTCACCACTCCATCATTCTCTAGCACTATACCTAGCTAGTTCCCCTCGTTTCTTAATTATATTTCCTTTCTCTGAATTCCCTTGCTCACTAACACTCATTTCCCCCTCTCAGTTCTTTTTCACTCTCGCACTTTCCATAGCCGACACTGATAAGCTTGGCCAACCCACTCCTCATTTTTCTCTCGCCGTCATTCTCTTCGGAACAGTAAAGTGGCTTACGGCCACCTCATAATCAAGGCAGCCCTACACTCAAAGTCGCCTTATATTTTATCACTCTCCATCTTCGAGTACCTCTATCGGCTAGGCACAAAAGGCCAATGGCTTAGTCCAATTTCAAGGTGAGGTTCATTTGTGTCTCCTTCTCTTTCCCTAGCTAAGAACCTCAGTTATTTTATGTCTTGGTAGACAGACCCTACTTACTAATTTGGAAGTGGATTTTATAACTCTTGTTGGTGTAGGGAACGGCCGAAACATTTCTAAGCTTTGAGCTCAACGCCTTCTTCGTCGACCTCTTGATTACTGTTAAATCATCTCCAAGGTGAAGAAAACACACCTTGAGCTAGTATTCAAATTACATACATGCATGTACGCCTAAGTGCTTGAAATTGATGGGTTTCTACATGTGAGTGATTGCATGTCATTGAATTGTATGATTCCAGCCAGGTGCTATGTTGTGTATTGATCGTGGATGGATTGCATGATTTAATTGATGAAGGAATTGGAAAGATAAATTCATTATTTCGTGCAATACACGTATGTCTATGAATTGTTTGTTAAATTGCTCATGTGAATAAATATGCTAGAATTTTAATTTCAAGTACGTTCACTAAAACTGGAAGTAGCTTGCGAAGACAGTAATTTCACTGAATTAACTGACTAGGTTTCAGTAATCCGATGATTACGAAATTTTACTATGTTCAACTTAAGTATGTCTAGTATGTCTATATAAAATTTCAAATCAATCCAAGATGTTTTACTATTTCAAATGATTTTTACAAAATCACTGACCAAACTGGAAAATTTCCCCTGTTCCGCACCTACGGTTTTTGGGTTACGCTTGGAGTTTGGCTAGCGGGAAAATGATAAACTTTTTCAGAAACACGACTTAGGGTGTCTAGAATCTTTCTGTAATTTTAAAGATTTTTATAAAAACGTTTACTATTTATAATTGTATTTACAAACGAACTGCACAAATCTGCCACTCTATGGATAACATGTAGTAGAATAATTTTAGCTCCCAACCTGGTGTGAATGTTTGAATGAGGCTTTTCCCACACTGAACTAGACTCAAATGGCTTTCCAAATTGATGGGTCTCCTCTATAGGTTCTTCTTAATAAGCCCTAGGTGAATTTTTGAAGTTAATACATTTCAGTGAATCCAAAGGTGTTTTGAGTCGAGATATAAGAGTTTCCAAAGTAAGCCACTTGGGCAATTTTGCTGAAAGTTAAGTACTAAAAATTTGGATAAGTGTTGGAACTCACATATGTGAAACATCTCTTATATGACTAGCATGTCATTAAATGATGCATTCAAACATGTTATGTTATGAGCATGTTAGAGCATTAATAAGACGCATGAAATATGATAAACCAACACAACCTGTTATTGTTAGAGAAGCATGTCTTAACCGAAAAACATGAAATTACGTGATTACTTGACTACATCTCATGTCATGATATGTACTAAAATAGAATATGATTACTAAGACCCGACATATGTATTAACTCTAGATCCTAAATTTGGAAATAGATAAGTTTGAGCTTAGAGCATGGGTTCTGAGAAATCATTATGAAATAATCATGCCTAAGGACTAGACTCATCTTGTAGGACTGGTTAAGGTTCATCCAAGGAAAAACAGTGGATGTGTACGAGTAAGATGAGCTATTGGTACCACTTCGGTGACAGGTGGGATTTATTTTCTGCAATGTATTTCGGGTTATTAAGCCCCAAGCTATTTATTAAAAATTGAGAAGTTGCATGCTGTTTTTATTGCTTGTTACTTGGTGCTAACCTTGGAGCGGTTTATCCGCTACGGCTTCGGCCGGAGATAGTTAACGATCGTGCCTCGAGCTAAGTACTGGCTGAGGTAGTGTACACGGAAGTCCGGGCTGGGTGAACTTGGCCAAGTTCCCTAGTCTTGGCGAAGGCGGCCATTAGTGGAACTTTGTTTCCCCTTATGGTCTAGTAGGTAGCACAGATGTGATGAGCAAGGAATTATATCGCTATACGAGCTCTGCTCGGAGAAAACTATATTTTGCATATATAGGGTTAGCCTTTTTCTTTAAAACCTGCCCTATGATATGTGTTTAGCATGCTCTTTTCTTGAATTGTTTATGAACTGTGATTTCTCAAAATGGGGCATAAGATCCCACTGAGTACGTTAGTACTTAGCCCAAAACTCTTTTCAAATATTTTCAGGTCGAGGAGCTAGCATGGCCGAGCGAGACGACTACAGCATTTGGACATTGACTGGTTAAGAAATCCAAAACTCTTAGTAGTCTAGTTTCCAATATTTTTCTAAAGCTATAACTGGTACCGACGGGTCAAATGTTTGATTTTTGCTTTGAGTTGCTTAATCAAAACGATAGGCCCTATATCCGGGATGACATTTGCACCACCCTATTCTCGTGCCAGATTTTGACTATTTCACTATTTATTCGCATTTAATTTCCTTTTAAAATTGTCTATTCGTTAGGATCTCGTCATAAGTTTGTTGTTCTGACAAATATTTGTTATATTATCTCAATATATATAATATTATATGTGTGACCATTTTCTTTTGTTTCCTTTATCCTTTCCTTATTTCACTCATAACCCGTAATATCCCTCTGTCCCGATCTAGCTGGTCGGTGGGATATTACAAGAAATCTCTCAAGAAAGCTTCCAAGAGTGCCGCGGCTGAAAAAGAAATAAGAACTGAGAACGCCCCTACTTTGACCTAATGCGCGCATATATTTATTAAATAAAAGCCGGTACCGGACGGACCCAAACGTCGGACGCGCTAGTCTCTGACGACGTCGCAGCGCGGTTGGAGGCCCAGTCGCTGGGAGTTCGAAAGGGACGTGGCGCGGCGCGAAGGTGAAGCGAGCGGCGCCGTGACTCAGCACGGACGGGCGCTCGTGAGATTGGGCGGCGAGGAATCGGCGTGAAGCCCGCCACGGACGGAGCGCGGCGGCGCGGCGGGCGCGGGCGGCGGCGGCGGGCGCAACGCCAGGTGAGCCGGTTGGCAACGAGCGCGTTGAAATTGGTGAACGCTGGATCCCGCCACGGTTGGGGTGTCGAGCGGGCGGGGCGCGGGTGTCTGGCGTGGTGTCTTTGGCGTTGGGCGGCGGCGCGGACGAGCGTTATGGCCGAGCGCATGCGCAAGATGGGCAGCCAGCGCTGGCTCTCGGCGGGCGCTGGGCGTGCGGGGCTGGCACGCGGGTGTGGGCACGCAGACGTGCGTGGGCGCGCGGGCGCGGGGCCATGCGACGGGGTGCCATGCGCGACTTTGACGTTTCGCCCCGTTCTCTCGCATCCGAACTCCGATTTACGCACGGTTTTCGCCTACGAACTCCTGTCGAGATGCTCTTCATCATAATTGACCCTTGGCAGATTCATTTCATCCTATTTAATGTCGATTTTTGCAAAATATTGAAACGAACCAAGTAAGTCCGAATCAATAAATAATAATCGAACCAACGGCATAAATAGGACAAAACACTAAAACAGATATGTAAAACAGAACCAAGAATCAGCACAAAATCATACCAAACAGTTTTGAATCGGGTTTCTTTAGTTCTTAATGTTGTTGATTCATTAAATCTATAGAGCGTCTCTTACGGTTGTCAGTCGATTAGAGAAATAGTTAGTGAAACGTCTTCCTAATTATCAAGAAGCTAAGGAGAGACAAGATCGCGTCAGAAGCGTCTTCGGTGGTCATAACTGGTTTATTTGCATGAGTTAAATTTATCTTTGCATCGATGATCAAAATATCAAGCTAGGGTGGAATTAATTGGTTGCCGGAATATCTTCACGCATTTGTTATCTTTCTCAATATTTCTTCTCTTTAATCAAAATTCAATTCCTCTTTCTATTTATTGTTTATTTAATTATTCCTAGTTTTTAGTCATCCCAATTTATTCGTGGTTACGTTGCAGGTCGAAAGTATAGGAGAATTCTCGTCGGTCCATTGGGAGACGATTTTGCTTCTTCTTTTGCTTGATTTGACATCTTGTTGTTGTCATTCGATTATTTTGCTTCTCGCTGTCCGGCGGTTTGTGCATACCGACCGTCTGTCGATCGATTATTTTGGTGAAAAGAGACGCGCTAAAACATGACTCTTCCGCGGCGATTCGATTATGTCGTGAAATTTTCTATTTGTTGTTCGATCGCAAGAACGTGACGGAGAAGCATCTAAGGTACGAGGTAGATTGTAATAGTTCTAAAGGGAAGTAATGAGACTCGCTCGTATGATAGCAATGAAAATCGATGAAGGCATGCAAATCGCTAAGAAAACGTGGTAGCGTGCGGGATCGTATGGTGATGAGAGAGAAGATGGCGTGGTGGATGTTGCAGAGGTTTTGAGGAGGGATTTGTGACGAACTGGACAGCTAGTGATCGCAATACTTGCCATAATAGCAGCGTCCGCTGCGGTTTTAATGAGACTTCTTTCCATTTTAGGTGCTTCTGCCCCGACCGGCCTTATTCTAGGAGTTGTGAACCAAGTAAGATTTTCTTGACTTTTTACCTTTGTTGGTAGTTCTTTTTTTTTTATGTTTTTTTGTGATGGAGTTTTGATCAAATTATGTGCAATTTTTCTTTTATGAATTCTTGAACTTGCCACTAAATATTGGCCAGTTTACTTCTTGGTTGCGGTTTTAAACTGCTTTAAGATGCGACCTTCCTCGTATGATTCTTTGATAAATCGTATAATAATTGTTCACGATGTCTTGCTAGTCTAAAGTTGTTTAGGTATTTAATCCATCAATCTTGGATGTTTTAAGCTTTGATTAGTTGAAGGAACAAAACCAAGAATCTCTGTAGTAGCAGCTGCGAAATTAGTCTGGAATATATGGATGGATGTAAAAATCCACAATGGGTCGTGTCCTTCAAGTCGCAAGTTGTGAAAACCACATCGTTTCAAACAAAATTTTACCATCAAATACTCAATCTTTCAAAATATTAATCATGAAAATAAATGCTTCCTTGCGGATATTGAATTTGGGGGCTCAAAACTAGGCTAAGCTATTGGGTCGGGCTTGATTTTTAATGCAATTCCTCAATTACCCCCAATATGAAAACACTTCATGCATGTTGAATTCTGGGACACAAAACTGGGCTAGACTAACAGGTCAGGCCAGACCACTTTTATCCGCTCTAATTAACAGTACACTCGATGACTTGGTTGACAAAATATGTAATTCGACCGTTTGAAATCCAACCAACAGTTGTAGGCGAATTACTTGTAATGCAATAGGGAAAATATAATTTCTAGTAGAAACGTTTTAGTGAGAGAATTCTTTGTCCATGGAAGGTGATTAGGTCAGTCTCCCATTTAAGGTAGTGCTAATGAGCTGTTGAAGACAGACTTCTGCATTTCATGGTTCAAGTTCAGTCGTGAGCATTTATTTATTTATTTTTCTAATTTGTTAGAAGTAAAAATAAAAGTTTGTCTGTTCTTCTGATAAAACAATAAAAATAAAAATTACTTCGGCCGATATCGTTTACTAATTTCCTATGACGGTCTTCCACCAACACATTCCAAGTCAATTGAAGTATAGAACGGTCTAGTCTTTGCTTTCTTAATTCCTTTATTTATAATGAGCTTAGCCTTTTCTAAAGGAAATTAATTTAGTCATGGCTAAAACCAAGATTTTGCTTTTCTTTTTCTCTTGCAATCTTTATTTCCCAAAGTTTATCCCAAATGTCCAAAATCCTTCCACTGTGGGCTTCTTGGCTCCTTGAAATTTCCTTTCTCGGAGGATAGAAGTTGCGGGCTATTTATCGTTGAAAGCTGCAATTCTGCGCCTTTTATTTACCTGAGCCCTGAAACGTACTGGCCAAAATACAACATTGTGAGGAACAACATCAGCGAAAATAAATTCACTATTTTCGTGAAATCCCGCCAAAGGGACTTGAATGAGAAAAGTTGTACCTTTTTCCAAAATATGTCCCTACCTCAATCTCCTTTGTTTCATTCACTTTTCCGATAATCTCACCTTTTCACGTGCTTTAATGAAACTATTGATCCAAATATCAAGATTATTTCCATAACCACCGCAATGTTCGTTGTCAAGGCCGTCCCACAGTCTATTACAGAAATCTAAGACCACATGTTCCAGTAATCAATAGTAGTATGCCTTCTATGTGTTCGATGATTCAGTTACCAAGGAAATCGAGCCAAGCTACTGATGAGATATTCGATCAGTTGACTGCTGAGTTCACTTTGAAGTGGGAGGTTTCTCGAGATTGCTATGAATGCTACGATCGAGGAGGGGAGTGCGTTATTGACAATATGAATAAATTCCACTGCAGAGAAGGTACTATTTTGCTAACATTCCATATTTTCTTCGTAGGTTCAGTGATCCGTGTCATATATTATATGTCTCTTTTGTTTGTCTGACAAAAAGGCAGATAAAGCCACTATCTTTATGTTTTTCTCTCGCATGTTAAATTATTGCAGCAAGGATTTTATAGATATACTAGTAAAATAATAAATGCAATGCATATAAAAATTATAGGTTTACATAACAAATAAATATATTAGAGTAGTTAAATTATCGTGTCTACAAGGCCCGCCTCGAGTTAATCGGGCCAAATGGAGGATCCTTTTAACCTGGAATCGGTCTAAAAAATCTATGGGGCCTGAAAAGCAACCCAACCCAAAACATTGGGCCGAATGCATATATTTATCCAAAAAAGTATATGGCCTTGCCAACACGACTTGGGCCCGGGCCCGGCCCGGGCCAGACCATTTGTAAGTTGTAACACATCTAGATATTATCTGCTAATTTCCGTGCAACAAGTCGACTCAAACTATGTTCTTAGCTAAGGTTGAATACCAAAAAATATGACCACATGTTGCAAGTGTAGTTGGCTTCTATTCCATTTCCACCACAAATTTCCAACTCCAGACTCCAGTCAACCGCCGTGTTAGACAAAGTCAACGACATTTTGCAATGAAGAAATAAATAAAGGGGACCAAATAAATTAAGTAGCAAAACAGCACAAAACTCCATTAGTATTGTTCGGAACCATTAGAAAAATGACTCATGCTCCCGTCAAGAATCTCTCACTCCTTTTCCTCTGCCATCTTCTTCTGCTCAAAGCTTATTCCAATGCCAAAATCCTACCCTGCAGAGATTTCTCTATCGAGTTTCCTTCACCGATATTCATCATTCCAAATGCGGATTGTTCTCAGTCAACTGCAGTTTTGAACATGAAAATCCAAGAATTTATCTAGGAGAATATCCCATGGATCTGCTGGGGAAGGTATCGGAGAACAAGTTCTTGATCCAAGATTCTCTGCTTGCAAATTACCTCAATGGCGGGAGCTGTAACTCCTTCTTAAACGTATCTCTACCAAAATCTCCTTTCGTCTCATTTTCGTACTCCCCAAATCTCTCCTTCTTCAGCTGCTACAATCCAAGTGATATTGTCAGAGATTACTTCGTGCAGTACAGAAACAGAAGCTGTGATATCTCGACCATTTACTATAAACCTCAAGCGACTGAAGAAGCTCCTCCTGTAATTGATTATGTTCTTCTAGGATCAGGATGTGTTGTGCAGCAAGTGCCCATGAATAGGTCTAACCAAGAATATTCTGATGACGTGATCAATCTATTGACTCCAAATTTCACTCTAGAATGGCATGTGTCTGAAGATTGTTACCGATGTTATGATCGAGGAGGGCAGTGTCTCAACGACAACAATGAGTTCTACTGCAAAAGCAAACAAGGTAATGTTGATCTTGGTCTCATTTCTTGTTATAGATCTAACATATTTGACTCATTTATCTAAGATGCTAAGTTGTCGAAATTTGGCATGCGAATAAGATTACTTACGCTGGTGAGTGGTGACAGCATTTAGTTTGATAGAATTCTTCTCACAGCCAAATCTAGATTTATTATAGTTATTCAAAGACTATCTTCACCTAAGGCTAATTAAATAAAATAATTCTTGTAATCGGGTAATTAAATGCATTATTGTTCAATATTCTAACGAAAATTTTCGACGAATCACATTTCATTTCCTATTATGATTTTTATTTTATTTTTATGTGGAAAGAGTGTAGCCGCGTACCCAAATTTAATTTCAACCAAAGTTGCTATCTAGAGAGAAAAGCCAACTTTATTGATAAATGTTTGAATTAAGCATAGAAAATATGAGGCCTCAAATAGAACAACGATTTAGATAAGGACATTCTTGCAAAAAAAAACACACCACAATCATGATAGGAAAATAAAGATCACAAGATTTGTTTGTCCAGTTGGTCTTGCGACTACATCTAGGGGCAATGTCAAGACATACTTTTCCTATATGTTTCGGATACAGATTACATGAAAAACGACTATTGTATAGACAATAACCAAACCCTAACCCTAAACCCATTAGGGTTCTGCCTGGACTTGAATGTACAGTCCATTCAAGCTCCATACTCCAACAAACTATGTCACTATTGGTGGTGCTTTGGAAAAATCCGGTGCAATATATAGTTTGCGAAACATATATAGAAGACACAAATCGTACTATTATTTTTTGGGGGGTCAATTTATTACAGAAATTTAAAGATCGTATCACAATAGACTCGAACCCGGGACATTTGACCTTAGGCATTAATCATTCTATTACTAGACCAACTCAAACCCTGATCACACCACAAACTGTACTATTGATTAAGTGTTGTGTTGCAAAGTCGACCAAAAATTGCCAGCCCTACAAGCACACTACAAATTGCTTGTGGAATTCCTACTCTGACTATTCCCGATGGAAGAAAGAAGTATGTTTGAAAGTCTTAGCCGACTGAAATGTAGAACAAGGAACTTGTGCTTATTATACTGACCAATTCAAAGTGTTAATCAATAATCATACTAGAAGAAAAGTTGAAAAGTCGTATATTACAAGTGGGTTATTTTGCGGTAGCTTCTAGGAGAAGGCATTTCCAAGTCAATTAGCTTTATGTGTCATATTTTAACTACTACTGGCAAAACAATACATTACCATTTTTTTTCCCAAATCTATCGTATCACAACCTTATTTTATGGTGCCCAAAAAATGATGCGGCACGTTTGGTAGTTGATGGAACATCTAGACGATTAAAACATGATGTAGAGTTCTATTATTTCACGTCGATAATGCATATCAAGACTATTATCACGTCGACCAAAAATGATGTCATATTATTTTTTTAATATTTGCAAAAAATAAAAATGGGGAGAACTCCCAGTCCTTCGCAATACAGTAGTAAAACAAGCACCGTTATTTTCGCTACCAGCAACTAAAAATCTCTAAACCGTTATATTAGATATGTATTTCATAATCGGCGCCTTTCTAGAACTAAACTCCATTAATGTGTTTGATCAAAACAATTGAATTGTCATAACCAACCTATCTATAGCTCTTAGTTTCTTAGTCTTTGGTTATCAGTTTTCTATAATAGAAGGATATTCATAATTGGTATTGGTTTACTGGATAAGATCCTATCTACGTTTTTGGTGATTTTTTTACATATTATGTATATACATAATACCCTTGAATTTTAAACTGAATCAATTCAGTTTTTTAACGGATTTTTAAATTATTGAATTACTAAAATGCCCTTTATATATTTTCTGCAATTATTTTCTACTAAACTACACACGTTTTTTTAGTAAAACATATCTTAACAAAATTCCTAAAAATTTGCTACTATATTTAACAGATTTGTATCAATTTTTGGCTGTATTTTATTTTTCAGTTTTTTTTTTAATTCTTAACAATCTATCAAAATTTTTGTACACGATTTTTCACAACTTAAGTGCATAACTTTTGGCTGCATTATGTTTCCTGTGTTTTTTTTATATATAATTATTAACAATCTATCTACATGCATAATTTGTTGTACACAACTTTTTACTTCTTTTATTCTTTATTATTTTGTCTTATCATGTAGAAAGTTTATATATATTTATAATAAATGCTTTTTAATCTTAGTTAAAATACGAACTATATAATATATAATTGCTCATCATATAAATATGATAAGCAATTATAGTCCACCTTGTAATTATAGTTCACTCCAAAATTTTGTAGTACAAAATTGCTCAATTATAAATATAATCGAATGTATTGATATTTGTATGAAAGTCGGAATAGTGTCACGCAGTGACAACATTGTTCATTTTTCTAAAATATTATGCTATAGCATAAAAATTATATGATATTAGTGAAATTGAAATTGATAATTCAAAAATTGATCAAAACCAATATAATTGTGAAAATATTATAAGACTTTTACCACATTGTTCAAATATTTCATAAATGTAGTTACATAGTACAAAATTTCTCAACTATAAAACCATAAATTAATTATAATAGAATGTATTGAGATTTATAAAATAGTCAGAATAGTGTCACGTGTTGAAAATATTGTTCATTTTTTTAATAATTATATACTATAATATAAAAAATATATGATATTAGTGAAATTGAAGTTGATAATTCAAAAATTGATAGAAGCCACTATAATCGTAAAAATATTGTCACACTTTTATCTCATTGTTCCATTATATCATAAATGTAGTAACGTAGTACAAGATTGTTCAACTATAAAACCATAAATTGATGACAATCGAATGCATTGAGATATGCATAATAGTCTGAATAGTGTCACAAGATGATAATAAATTCGATTATTTTGTATGATAGCATACTATAGTATACAAATTTTAGGATATCAGTCAAATTTATGGCAATTATTCAAAAATTGAACAATGTCATTATAATTGTGAGAATTGATCTTAAAAATTAGAGATTTGGATGAATATACTTACGTAATTGTTCTATTATTTCATAAATGTACTTACGTGTATTAAATTACAAGATATTAGTGTAATCGTTCCTAAAAATTAGAGAACTGAAGGAAACAACTATAATTGTGAGACTCATGTCACATATTGTTCACTATTTTAAATTAGTAAACAATTTTAAAATTTTGAAAGAATTAAAAAAAAATGAAATTAAAGTTATGAAATTTGAAAGAAACTCATAAACCTTTAAACACCTAAACCCCTTAAACCCACAAAACCCTAAACCCGCAAATTTTAAACCCATAAAACCCCCAAGTCGTGCAAGAACTTAATAAATTCAATTTATTTCAATAAATTGATGCGGCTACCACTCGCCATACAAGGTGGTAAAGGACTAGGGTTTCGAAAGCTTATGTCTCACTAATATCTTTCTATTAATAATCAATAGTTTTATGAAATAATCAAAAAATCATGTAACCAATGTATGGCATTATTTGAGTATTTTATTATATTATTTAAATAGAATGATATAATGAAAAACTTGTAATAAAACATTAATACAAAGTTGATATTATTCAATGCAATTGAACAATTACTTCATAATTCTATTTTATTTTATAAAAAAATTACAACATATTAGAGAATTAAAAAAAATGTAAAATTATAGATTGAAATAAAAAACTTTGAAAAAACTACTATGTCACTCTAACAAATTATATCTCCATCTCTATAACTCTAGCAATATGTCACTCAATAACAATAATAATCATCTTCACATTCAAATATATCAACTAAATTTATTTTAAAATTAGCTAAAATATAATGTACTTATTTCAATTATATGGTTACTTAATAATATCATTATATTTTTCAATTGATTGTGTTGATTAATCTTTTTTATTTGATTAATTCAATATTCAATTATGAACAAGATAATATAATATAAGAGACAAACATGCAAGAGTGTATAAAATTAATTTTTTTCAATATCGTACTGTAGCTGATGTTGTTAGACAAGTTGGTAAAAGATTAAAATTTGAAAAGCTAGGTCTTGAGATCAAATCCTCTTGGGAACAAACTTTTTATTTACTTTGTGATTTGAACATATTATTTTCGAAAATGGTTTGATTTAACAACATCTATTCCCTTAATTATCGGAAGGCTAATGATGTAAAATACAAATTCAATTAAAATGGATAAATTACTTAATTTTCGGCTACATTGTAAATTGACCAAATTATCCCTATTATGTAAATACATAGTATGTAAATTTATCAATACCCGGTTGGTATTTCATTTTCTATCCAAAGAACGATTGAATTGTGATGTAATTCTACAATCTCCATAAGCTTCAATGTTACAAGAAGAGCTCGGGTAATATTTTCTGTATTGAGACGAAGCTAGGAATTTTTTTCATAATTTAAAAAGTTATAAATGTAATTTTAAGAATACAATTAGAAACTAATTATAACAATTTTAATAATAGTTTAATATTATTTGAATTATATGATAGTGTTAAAAAAAATTAAAACATTATCATCTCATAACTTGCCCATGCGAAATTTGTTAGAAGTTAATAGTTTTACGTAAAGTATGATTGAAATAAAATGGAGTGAAAACTACATAACATTTAGAATTTTAGTGTAATATTAGAGTTGACCTAAAACAATATATATTCGATATAAAGTTGGATAAAGCATGATGCATTTTGTTTTTAGACTTTTCGAAAAGAACTTATGATAGTAAAGATGTGATCAACACTTATATTTTTGAAATAATTTCCATATATCCAGTCAATCTACATTTTGATTGCTCTATCATCATCAATATTTTTAGGGGTCTAAAATGAGAATTCAAATAACTTGGATGTCTTTAATTGATTGTTGTTAGAATAAATTTATCATAATTTTTTAAAAATATAAAGTTTTGTTATCTGCATACATATTTTATTTTTAACATAAAACAAATTATAGAAAAAAAATTGGATTGACCATATCCATTCACATATAAAGCTTTATGATTTGTATATATATTTTATTTTCGACGTAAAACAAATTACAAAAAAAATTTAGATTGATCATATTTATGCACATATAATATTTAATTATCTGCATATATATTTTATTTTAACATAAAATAAATTACAGAAAAAAGGGAAGAAAGAGTACAAAAAAATAAAGGAAAGACAGAATTAAGAATATAAAATTAATCTGTTGGCGAGGGGATTCAAACTTGGGTCTCTCAAGTTATCCAACTCAACTACAATGGATGTTTTAAATAGTTGGAAATTACTTATATACTAGTATTGTTTTTGAAAAAAGGCTCCCCATACTTCCTTATAGCTCCGTCCATTATTGAGCTTAGTCTTGTCATCTTTGCGTTAGTTTTCTTTCAAGTAGAGAAAATGACTTTTAAACCCAACTTCCAAGACAAAAATTTTACAACGAGGTAGGAAAGAAAAGATTAGTTTTCTGTTGTTTCACCAAAAATCTGAAGGCTAATGTCGAATTTGTTTGCAGGAAATACAAGACTTAAAAAGATCCTTTACAGAGGTATGTCCCTTTTACCAATCATCTTCAGTTATCAGTTATCCTTATTTTCTATAATTCATACTAATTATGATGATCTGTAATCAATTTCTTCGACTCTATGCTCAACTTCACTAATAGTATCTACTTCAATGTGATCACTGATCAGCGTACTGTTTTCAGTTATTACATTATTCTCAGATTCATCGAAACAACAAGTTTTTTCCTCGACAGGTGGTATGGCTATAGCCGGTCTTACATCCTCTTTGATATTTGTATTCGTTTTCATTCGGATGAAACGTGCAAAGGCAAAAAAAGAGCATGATAGAGACATCGAACTCTTTCTGAAGAAAAATGGAAATCTTGCGCCAATGAGATACAAATACTCCTGCATCAAGAAAATGACAAAATCATTTACTGAAAACTTGGGAAGAGGAGGATTTGGTAGTGTCTATAAAGGACAGATGATTGACGGTCATCTGGTGGCAGTGAAAGTCTTGAACGAATCAAATGGAAATGGAGAAGATTTCATGAATGAGGTCGCGAGCATTAGTAGAACTTCCCACGTTAATATTGTCGCGCTTTTGGGATTTTGTTTTGAAGGTTCTAAAAGAGCTCTCATTTATGAATTCATGCCCAATGGATCTCTTGAAAAGTTCATTGGCAACAGTGCTTCCTCGTCTACAGAACTCGGTTTGGCATGGGAAAAATTGTTTGAGATCGCACTTGGCATTGCTCGAGGGCTGGAGTACTTGCATCAAGGCTGCAATACGAGGATTCTGCATTTGGACATTAAGCCTCAGAACATTCTTCTAGATAAGAACTTGAATCCTAGAATTGCAGATTTTGGGCTTGCTAAATTGTGTCCAAACAGATCAAGCATAGTCTCTATGATGGTGGCAAGAGGTACTATAGGGTACATTGCCCCCGAAGTGTTTTCTAGAAACTTCGGAGAAGTGTCTTACAAGTCTGATGTGTATAGTTATGGAATGTAGGTTTTGGAAATGGTCGGAGGAAGGAGAACCATTGATCCAAGAGATGTAGATCGGACGAGTGAAATATACTTCCCACACTATCTCTACAAGCAGGTTGAGATGAATGCAGAAAGAGATGGTAATCTTGCTGGAACAATGGATGAAGAAGTTGAAATCCACCAAGTGAAGAGAAATTTGATCATTGTTGGGTTGTGGTGCGTTCAAACAAACCCTAAGGACCGACCGTCGATGACGAAGGTGGTGGAGATGTTGGAAGGAAAACTTGGATCATTGGAGGTTCCACCTAAACCTTACCTGTATTCACCACCAAGATCAGCACGAAGCTTTTCATCAACTTCTGAATCTTTGTAGCACTTTGCTACAATTTGTATGGTAAGATGTGAAATTTTAGTGTGGCCTTGTTGAAAGTGTCACTTTTAGAAAAATAAAAGGTAAAAGTGTGAAGAATTTATATCTCCATGATTAATATCAGAAGCTCCAGGAATTTATTTCCAACTTTCACAGTTCATTCCACTGCTTAAAGTCAGACGCAAAATTCATCAGGATTTGCATTTATTTTCATTTCGATAACTGTATACCAGCGATTTGTTAGAGACTTCTCCAAAGTTCCTGTAAAATACTTGTGGTGCAATGTAACTAACATTGACAGAACACTTGATCTATTTGGACACGTGCACTGTCAGCCAGAATAAGTTGTGCTGCAGAAATCAGAATCGGTATCTATTAATAAAATGCTGCATATTTTATCCAACTTTATCTGCTATAAATTCAGGGCAAGGTTGTAGTATTATTTCTTAAAAATTGTTGAACACTGGGATTGTAGAGGATTCTTATTCTAAATGTTGTGTGGAATGGGAAACTTTATATCAAGACAACTTTATCGAAGCAAAGAACGTTGATACACAAAGGTACACTGTAAGTTGCTGAAAGAGAACTCAAAAGTCTACTGACTGTTTATTTATAACTCAACTACCTATTTCACATGTTCGTCTCGTTTGAGTTCGAACTGAACATGTTCGCGAGCTCACGAACCGAAAATCCCTAAGCTTGAGCTCGGCTCGAAAATCCTATCGAGCTCGATTCGATGCTTGAGTTCGACTCGTCTGCAAAACGAACAAATTTCGAACGAGCTCTTTTGAATCGAGCTCCGAATAACTCACGAGCAACTTGGTTTGTTTACACCCCTATCTACACATGGACGATTAGATCAAAGGGGTGGACTAAAGCTACATTGAAATTGACTTTTGTCATTTATTTTCTTTATTTTCTCTTTTGTCTTTATTTCTTTCTGCTTTTGAGGATGACACTTTTATTATATATGCTCTACCACCTTGGTTGTAAACCATGAATTTCACTACCAAGGGAATGTCTCGTCTCTATAATTTTATGAAAATGTATATGTTGGGGCGACGCATAAAAATAATTTGAAGAAACGGTAAAATCAAACTTTTCCTATAATATAGAGAGCCAAAATAAGAAATTCCCAACTAAAAAATTAGATATAATGTTAAATATTAAAATAAATCGGATTATATCAAACTGATTAAAGTTTGAAGCAAAATTTAATTAGTCCTTATTTTAACTAGGTTCCTTATAAAAATTGTTATTGGGCTTTTTCACAAAATAATATTTTAAGCCCATTAATGAAGTAGGCTAATCAATCGGCCTAATAAATCCAAATTTCGGGCTTTAGATCTCTGCAAAGAGGCCTTTGCGCTCGCAAAATAAACACACAATACAGAGTTCCATTTCTGCAACTACCTGAAAATGAGTTTATGGTTTAAGACATCTTCTACCACAATGGATCTCCAAACGTGTTTAATGCCGCAGCGTTATTATCAAATGAAATTAGCAGTTGCCCTCCAAGAATCAGAAACATGATTAGGCGTATTTTATACGCATATTTTGGATGTTTTTGATGAGTTTAAATGCTTAATATTAACTTAATCATATTTTATGAAGCTAATTGCATATTTTGTGGATTTTGTAGGTATTGATATTATTTTGGAAGGAAAAGCAAGATTTTGGAAGGAATTTGAAGACAAGAGATTGAATGAGTATTATTGTGGGAACTTATTATTATTATGGAAGCTTTTATTTGTAATTGAGTTTTATTTTATTTTGTTAAGCTTTTTATAGTTGGCCTTGTGTTTCTCGGCCCATATAGTTTAGGTTAGCTTTTATATTTATTTGTTTTAGTTGTTTAGGAAGACAACTTAACAACGCACACAATCTATCCCACGCCTTTACATTGGAGACAGAAGCTTATTTCACAAAAAAATGACATTGGAGGCAGAATAGACGTGAATTGGAATTTGGGAGGCTATCAACCATTTATCTTCTTTTCTTCATTATTCCACAGCCGTGTTCTTCTTTGTTTTTATTTTAATTATTCTTTTGCTTTTATTCTATTATAAGTTCTAGCTAATTTATTTATTCTGGCAACGATTAAGGAAGTCCTAGCATGATTCCTATGTGAGATCTAATTTGTTATTTATCCTTTAATTGTATGCAAAGATTTGTTGTTTCTATTTTCTCCGTGATTTAATTGTTTCAACCGCTAGGTAATATTTAGTGAGTTGAATTAATTAATAGCCAATTAAATCGCCATACGTAATCGTGGTTTAGGTTTGATTAGTGGTAAATTGACCTTCGGTCGAGGAATAACAATCTTAATTCGGTAATCATGCGTCGAGTTTATTGGTTTTGATCGAGCTAAAACACACTCAAATTCACTCGCAATCGCATGCGAGGTAATCGTAGTGTGATAAGTTAACACGAGTCGCCTCAAGGAAAACTTAACAGGCCATTGTTTGTGTTGCATGTAAAGCGATTAAATCCTAAACATTCTAATGCCAACGGGGTTTGAACATGCAAGAATTGAAATACGAAAACAAACAATGATCCTAAGTCAGGGTTGTCAATCCCAAGCTAAACTAATAAAGCGTTAAATCTAAACCAGTGGTTGTCAATCCCTAGTTGAACTATGAAAGCGATAAATCAAAACGGTAAATAAAAGCATATGCAATCATATTATTCATAGGGTTTGTCAATCCTCAATCTAAATCTAATTGCAAATAAAAACATAATCATCAATCATTCTCCAAGAACAGAATTAATCGAAAGCATAATAAATCAAAGCAATATAAATCAACGAACATGAAAATCCAATCCACTGTCACTATGAATCGAATTCGATAAAACCGAGAAATTCCAAAGCATAAATTGATAAACTAAACATTCAATGATGAAAAGAGAACATGAATTAAAATAAGGATTGTATCTGTTATGTCGATCAAGAAATCCTCAAGAAAGCTTCAAGAGCGCCGTCGAAAAAGAAATAAGAACCGAGAACGCCTTACTTTGACCTAATGCGCGCATATATATTAAATAAAAGCCACGCGGACGGACCAAACGCCGGACGCGTTAGTCTCTCGACGACGCCGCAGCGCCGGTTGAGGCCAGCGTGCGCTGGAGTTCGAGCATGGACGCAGGCGCGCGATCGAAGCGCGAAGGCGGCGAAGCGGTGGCGGCTGGTTGGGCGCCGCGACTTCCGCCTTGACGGGCGCTTCGAGATTGGGCGAGCGAGGGCGCTGGGCGCACGCTGGCGCTGGCGCGAAGCCCGGGCCGGACGGCGCGGCGGGCGCTGGCGGCGCGGCGGCGGCGCGCGGAGGGGCGCAACGCTGGGCGAAGCGCCGTTGGCAACGAGCGAAGCGTTTGAACAGTGAACGCGCGCCGATCCCGCCCGGCTGGGGCGTCGAAGCGGCGCTGGGCGCGCGGCGCGGGCGTGGCGTGGCTGGCGTTCGGGCGACAATGGCGAGCCTTGCTGGGCCGAGCGCAAGAAGACGGGCAGCGGGCGCTGGCGGCGGGCTGGCACGCGTGTGGGCGCGCGGACGTCTGCGCGGCGGCGCGCGCGCGCCATGCGACGGGGCCGCCATGCGCGACTTTGACGTTCGCCTTTTCTCGCATCCGAACTCCGATTACGCACAATTTTCGCCTACGAACTCTCGCCGAGATGCTCTTCATCATAATTGACCCTTAGCAGATTCATTTCATCCTATTTAATGCCGATTTTCTGCAAAACATTGAAACGAACCAAGTAAGTCTGAATCAATAAATAATAATCGAACCAACGGCATAAATAGGACAAAACACTAAAACAGATATGTAAAACAGAACCAAGAATCAGCACAAAATCATACCAAACAACTCCCCCACACTTATCCATTTGCTTGTCCTCAAGCAAAGTCTATACTAATAAGAGTAGAAGAATAACTCATGCAACTTAACCCTTAGTCCAATCAATCAAACCTCTTTTTGCAATTCCCCCAAACATGATGAACACATAATCAAATTTAACGTGAAACAAATCTAAGTTTGTGAAAATATCAAACAAACAGATAAGTTATTTTTGCTCAGACCCAACTCTCCGCTAGAGGTGAATTAACTAAAATGGTTACCTTTAGCAACAAGTTTCCTTTGATAACATAGAAGGTATTAACAGATTTTGGAACAATGTTCGAAAGGTGAACTCTCGATGAACTCGAGTCTCCTAACGTGGTTTCCCATGTCCATTTCTCAATTTACGAAGAGGGATGTAATCTCATCCTCCATTTATACAATCTCAACAACATATTGGAGTTTTAATTCTCCTCATTTTCTATACTTTTTCACACATATATATATATAATTTTTATTTTTTTAGAAACAGTATATAGGTAACCACATCGTTAACACTACCCCTAGCATTAGCCGGACAAATCACGCCAATAACCACCGATTTAAAATCAATTCACACAATCTCGTCAATTCACATTGCACTTTAATCACATGACATCAAGATAAACGAAATACATCAAGGTCCGATCAATACCACGTAATTCAACAGACAAATCAAAATCCTAACTTATTCAAGATAGACACAAACTTAAGTCCAAACAATCAAAATAAGCACAAGGCACATATATGAAACGCACACAAACCGAGTAAACATCCCCTCATTTAAATCGAGCATCGCCCCAAGCTTCAAACATTAAAAGCTCAAAATGACCAAAGAGGATGATACTTCCCCGATAATCGATTTAATGTGTGTCAGAGAGTTGGAGCATCACGGCTTCATCTCATTGCTGATGACATCCCAATAACGAGCAAAACTAAAACAGACAACAGATGATCAACGAGAACAACAAAACAAAACAAAAAGAAAGAAAAGAAAATACAAACTGCGGTAAACTCCCGTAGTACTCAATTTAATGTCGTGAGCACGACATAAACCGCATAACAACGGACTATCTATAATCTTTACCGCAGGAATACCATCTCACCAGAGCATCAAGAATAACCATATAAGAACAGAGGACAAGAAAGAAAATAAGTAATGCACAATTTAAGCTCAAGTCGAACATCCTATTCTCCAAAATAAAATAAATACTTCAATTCCCAAAGTACAAGACTTTGGTGAATTAGATGTTGACAAATAATTTATGTTACCTCAACCTTTGTCCTCGATTTGTCCTCCTCCGCATCCCGTGATCCAATTGTTGAGGCAAGGCAATCACTTCCGAGTGGGCTTTGCATGCTTGCAACTTCACATGCCCACTCTTCCTCGTCACCGACCTTGACCACTTCCTGGCTCGATCTTGCTTCTCATCCTCACATTCCCATTCTTCCTCATTTTCCACCTTCTCCGCTGCAAGAACTCGTCAGATGTCTCTCCCACCCCATTCTCAATAATCGGTCACTTTCAAGAAAAGTGACCGCCGAGTCCGATCCGGTTGGTGTGGGAAAGGTATGACGCCATTTTCTTCCTCGCCCACCTCATGTGGTTGCAACGACTGTCTGGTGCCTCTCCAACCCCATTCTCAAGAATTGGAAGTTCATTCTCTACGCCTCGCAATGCCTCCTTAAGCATGATATTGTCGTACCATTTTCATCTCTACACCAAAGTGTGAGTTATGAACATCCATTTCTTGAATGGACAGCCTCATTTTTGAGCGAGCACATCCTCCCAACTGGGCTCGAGGTGACGATCGGGCTGTGGGTACCGTTATGGCGGAGGCGGCTCATGCGGTATGAATACTGAGGTGGAGGTGGTTGTTGTGGGTACGGATACTGCGACGGAGGTGGTTGCTCCCAGTAGGGATTGTAAGCTCGATCCTCATACTGCGGTGGAGGTGGTTGGTCCCAGTAAGGATTGTAGGCTTGTTGCTCATCAGGTTGTGGGTTCCAATATTCCGGTCGTTGTGGAGGCGGCCGCTGCCGTGGATCCTAACATCCCAAATCGGGCCGGTTATTCCACCCCAACCATATTGTTGCTCATAAACCGCGGATATCCTCAACATGGTCGAACTGGGCTCCTTCTTCGTAAGAAGAATTTACCCAATACGATGAACTTTTATCCCCCCAGCCTGTTTGGCCATATTCGTATTGCTGGTAACCCTGCATTAACAAACACCAACAACAAAAACAAGATCACACGCACCAGGGGGAGAAAAAAGCAAAACGAACGAAAAGAAACACAGAAAATAAACGACACAAACAATATGCCTAAAGTTTTCCCCGGCAACGGCGCCAAAATTGATCGAGCTAAAAACACACTCAAATTCACTCTCAATCGTACGAGGTAATCGTAGTGTGATAAGTTAACACGAGTCGTCTCTCAAGGAAAACTTAACAGGGTCATTGTTTGTGTTGCGCACAGAAAGCAATTAAATCCTAAACATTCTAATGCCAACGGGGGTTTGAACATGCAAGAATTGAAATACGAGAAAATAAACAATGATCCTAAGTCGGGTTTGTCAATCCCAAGCTAAACTAATAAAGCGTTAAATCTAAACCGGGGGTTGTCAATCCCTAGTCAACTATGAAAGCGATAAATAAAAGCGGTAAATAAAAGCATATGCAATCATATTATTCATAGGGTTTGTCAATCCCTAATCTAAATCTAATTACAAATAAAAACATAATCATCAATCATTCTCCAAGAACAGGAATTAATCGAAAGCATGATAAATCAAAGCAATATAAATCAACGGAACATGAAAATCCAATCCACTGTCACTATGAATTGAATTCAATAAAACTGAGAAATTCCAAAGCATAAATTGATAAACTAAACATTCAATGATGAAAAAGAGAACATGAATTAAAATAAGGATTGTATCTGTTATGTTGACTGAAGAAATCCCTCAAGAAAGCATCCAAGAGCGCCAATGAAAAAGAAATAAGAACCGAGAACGCCTTACTTTGACCTAATGCGCGATATATATATTAAATAAAAGCCACGGACGGACCCAACGCCGGACGCGGCTAGTCTCGGACGATGTCGTAGCGCGGTTGGAGGCCCGGCGGCGCTGGGAGTTCGAAAGGTGGGCGAGGCGCGGTAGCCGCTGCCGCGCGAAGGTGAAGCGAGCGAGGCGGCTGGTCAAGCGCCGCGACTCGTCACGGACGGGTGCCGGGAGATTGGGAGAGCGAGGGCGCTGGGCGCACGCGCTGGCGCTGGCGCGAAGCCCGCCACGGACGGAGGCAGGCGCCGGCGGGCGCGGCGGCGGCTGGAGGGGCGCAACGCTGGCGAAGCGTCGGTTGGCAACGAGGGCGTTTCGAATTGGTGACCGTGGCGCTGATCCCAAAGACCGGTTAGGCGTGTCGAGCGGGCGCTAGGCGCGGGTGCGCGGCGTGGTGTCTGGGCGTTCGGGCGGCAGCGGGCGGCGAAGCAGAAGATGGGCAGCGAGGCCGGGCGGCGGGCTGGCACGCTGGTGGGCACGCGGCGCGGGCCATGCGACGGGCGCCATGCGCGACTTTGACATTTCGCCCGCTCTCGTGATCCGAACTCCGATTTACGCATTTTTCGCCACGAACTCTGCCGAGATGTTTTCATCATAATTGACCCTTGGCAGATTCATTTCATCCTATTTAATGCCGATTTTCTGCAAAACATTGAAACGAACCAAGTAAGTCTCGAATCAATAAATAATAATCGAACCAACGCATAAATAGACAAAACACTAAACAGATATGTAAAATGTAACTAAGAATCAGCACAAAATCATACCAAACAGTTTTGAATCGGGTTTCTTTAGTTCTTAATGTTGTCGATTCATTAAATCTATAGAGTGTCTCTTACGGTTGTCAGTCGATTAGAGAAATAGTTAGTGAAGCGTCTTCCTAATTATCGAGAAGCTAAGGAGAGACAAGATCGCTTGAGCGCCTTCGGTGGTCATAATCGGTTTATTTGCATGAGTTAAATTTATCTTTGCATCGATGATCAAAATATCGCTAGGTGGAATTAATTGGTTCTTAGGAATATCTTCACGCATTTGTTATCTTTCTCAATATTTCTTCTCTTTAATCAAAATTCAATTCCTCTTTCTATTTATTGTTTATTTAATTATTCCTAGTTTTTAGTCATCCCAATTTATTCGTGGTTACGCTGCGGTCGAAGTATAGGAGAATTCTCGCCGGTCCATTGGGAGACGATTTGCTTCTTCTTCACTTGCTAGCTGGACATATCGACCGATCGTCATTCGATTATTTTGCTTATCACATGACGGGCGGTTTGTGCATACCGACTGTCTGTCAGTCAATTATTTTTGGTGAAAAGCGACGCACCAAAACATGACTCTTCCCGGCGGCAGATTCGATTATGTCGGCGTGAAATTTTCTATTTGTTGTTCGACTGCAAGAACGTGACGGAGAAGCATCTAAGGTACGAGGTAGATTGTAATAGTTCTAAAAGGAGAAGTAATGAGACTCTGGCTACCTATGATAGCAATGAAAATCTGATGAAGGCATGCAAAAACTGCTAAGAAAACGTGGTAGCACGTGCGGGATTGTATGGTGATGAGAGAGAAGATGACGTGGTGGATGTTGCAGAGGTTTTGAGGAGGGATTTGTGACGAACTGGACAGCTAGTGATCGCAATACTTGCCATAATCGCAGCGTTCGCTGCGGTTTTAATAAGACTTCTTTCCATTTTAGGTGCTTCTGCCCCGACCGGCCTTATTCTAGGAGTTGTGAACCAAGTAAGATTTTCTTGACTTTTTACCTTTGTTGGTAGTTCTTTTCTTTTTTTTTAATGTTTTTTTTGTGATGGAGTTTTGATCAAATTATGTGCAATTTTTCTTTATGAATTCTTGAACTTGCCACTAAATATCGCCGCTTACTTCTTGTCATGGTTTTAAACCGCTTAAGATGCGACCTTCCTCGTATGATTCTTTGATAAATCGATAATAATTGTTCACGATGTCTTGTTAGTCTAAAGTTGTTTAGGTATTTAATCCATTGTTTCGCATGTTTTTGTTTTGTTTTTCTTTGTTTTGTTGTCGCTCGCTTTGATTCCATTCGTTATATTTGAATATCTTTTATCGAATCATGTTCGTTGGTGTTTTGTGTAGGGTAGGATTGCGTTGAGCTTTTGTTGCCAAGAGCGCACCCAAGCGCCGGACTCGGCGTAGCCGGGCGCAGGGCGCGCAGCTGCCGCCCGCTTCGAAGGAAAGACGCGTCCGGCGTTGCTTTCGGCCCGGCGCTAGGAACGCCTCGAGAGATTCAGCGTCCGGCGCCTCATCTCCGTCCGGCCAGGTTGCATTCGCAAGATTGGCCCGAGAGTCTTGCGTCCGGCGCCATCGCGTCCGCACCGTGTTTATTGAATTTTTCATCCGTAAGCTCGACGAGTCCGGCTCATTGCGTCCGCTACTGCTAGCCGATCCGAGGCTTCACAAGGCCCGGCGCTGCATGAGTCCGCGCTGGAGTTCTTGTTTATGAAGCGCACGCGTCCGCGCTGGATCGCGTCCGGCCAAGACACTTTGGGCGATATATATCGTTTTTCAACGCTGAAAACCCTACCTTTTATTATTTTTTCTTTTTGCCGTCTTTGGTTTTGTTTTCGAGAGAACAGAGAGATTTCTGAATTCTTTTCTTTCCATTGCTTTTCCTTCTCTTTTCTCTTGATCGATTCAAGAATATTGTACGGATATTGGATTCGGACCAGAAGTTTACATTATCTATTCCATCGTTTGATTGTTCGTAAGTTTCTTCTATTGCTTTATTCCGTTAATCGTTTCGTATTTTATTATTATTGATTTCTTCGTTGGATTATGATTTATTTTGATATTTGTCCGAGTAATCTTGTCTTCGTTCAATTATTTTAGATTCATGCCTAGGGTTTATAATTTCAATTTCATGTTCTTTGATTTAGGGTTTAATTCTTGCTTAGATAATTTATCTGCTTATTCAATTTCCGCCAGTTAATTCGCCTTTCTTTCGTTAATAATTTCTTGCCTAGGTAATCTATCAACCCTTTTGAGAGTAGAGTGTTTAGGATTTTAATTGTTTTTCGTGTTGCAACTTAGTAACGCCCTGTTAAGTTTTCCTTGAGAGACGACTAGGGTTAGCTTTCCCTATTACAACACCTCATTCGATTGTGAGTCAATTAAGAGTATACTTTTAGTTGGAACAAATTTTGGCGCCGCTGTCGGGAAAACTTTAAGCGCTTATTAATGTTGCATGTTTTTGTTTTATTTTCTCCTCGCTTTCTTATTTTGTACCGCAATGCGCTTGATCTCGCTTTGTCGAGTGTTGTGTATGCAGGGACGCCAAGCCTAAATCCTAGATTGGCATCCCGCTGAAGTATACTTGCAAGTTGAGCAAACCGCGATCGCCTAGTGTGGCGACTTTGATCACTCAGACAGATAGCTTATGTGAGGACGCTTCTCTCACGCTTGAAAGGGATTTACTACCGTCGATAATTTTTTATTTGAAGAGTTCCTTCAAGGTCATGGGTGATCGAATGAACAACAATCATGACGGAACGCCGTCCCTCGCTCGATGGGGATTACTACCCCTAAGATAGGGAGACTACAACCGATCGTATATGCCTCATGGCACGTGGGTATGAGTTGAAGCCAAATCACTTCAACCTCATTCCTACTTTTCATGGCATGACAAATGAAGACGCCCGAGTTTTATCGAGAATATAATCAAGTGGTGCGCCATTCCTCCGATGGGCCTCGAACGAAGAATGCTTGAAGATGCGTTGTTTCTCTTATTCTTTGAAGGATAAAGCCAAGTCTTGGCTTATGAGTTTTCCCTACCGACTCTCCGACAAATTGGAATTTGGTGGTGGAACAGCCATGTTGAGGTTCTATCCGCAATGAAGACGAAGGATCTTCGATCAAAATTATGACATTCAAGCAAGATCTAGATGAGCTGCTCCATGAAGCGAGAGAAAGATTCAAGGAGCTTCAAAGGCAATGCCCACATCACTTCTTCCCGTTGGTTTTGTTATGCCAATTCTTCTACGATGGGATCCTGAAATCCGATCAGGAAAAGGCCGACGACGCAGCAGGGGGCAACATAGCTCATATCACAGCCGAGGCTCTTGACGAAATCTTTGACGTCATGGCGAGCAATTCCCTCCAGAAGGCATCGAGTACGCGTCGATCTTCTGTCAACTCATTGGAGCCTGGATCAGATTTGACGAGGCAAATGGCACAGCTCATGAGAGAAATGAACGAGATGAAGTTGAAGCAGCCGAGCTCCCTTCACCTCCCAGAGTTCGCCGCTCCTCTCAGAGTTCGCGATCTCCACAGAATTCTATGCATCCTTGTGGAATTTGCATGAAAATGGGACATACCGCGATATTTGCCCTAATATGGGGCGCCTGCCTATGAAGGCGGAGTTGAGACTTATGCTATGCAAGGTTTTCACCGACAACATTATGAGCCGAGGCCGACCTATGAGCAAAACCAGCAGCAATACAACTCAAGGTGGAAGAACCAGAGCCAAGGTCAGGGTTCAGGTTCAAACTCACAAACTCGACGCCTCCCACACAACAAGACCACCGCAGTTAAGACACAACCACCAGATCCGTCAAGCAGCAAGCTTATGGTCAGCAGTATCAGTATCCGCAGCAGCCATATCGACAGCCGTCTTACCCACAGTATCCTTACCAGCAGCAGCAGCCTCCGCCGCAGCAGTACCCTTACCAGCCTCCGCCGCAACAACAGTTTCCACGCGGTCCCCCGCAATCTCAACAGATTCCTGCTGAGGATCCTCTCGGTGCCTACATCGCTAAGAACAATCAGAGGAATGAAAGTACGGAGGCGACGATGAGGCGTCTCGAGGAAACTATGGGTCAGATTGCCACTTCTCTTAATGAGATGAGGCAGCAGAGTGAAAAGAACAAGTTGCCCGGGCAAGCTCATCAAGCTCATGCCGTGACGGTGCTCCGAAGTGGAAAGGTTATCGACAACATGGTGACTATGCCGGTTCCTGTACCTTCTCCGGCACCCACTGTCGTTGTTGAGGAACCTCATGTTGAAGAAGAGGTTCCTGAGAAGAAAGATGAGAGTGAGTTGCACAAAGCCGCCGATCCATATGTTCCGCCGGGACAAACTTCAAAGACTTTGTTCAAGCCCCGGGTCCCTTATCCCCATCGGTTGACGAATGCCAAGCAGGACCAACAGTTCAGCGATTTCTACAAGTTGCTGTCTCAAGTACGCCAACCTGCCTTTGCTGGACGTCATCCGGGCTGTCCCCGCCTATGTGAAATTCTTTAAGGAGCTCACCTCAAAGAAGAGGAACTGGGGAGACATTGCCAATGTGGTCGTCTCCGAGACGGCTAATTCAATCATGCAACTTCCCCTTCCACCCAAGCTTCGCGATCCAGGTAGCTTTATCATTAAGATTGCATGGGGAATGGGAAAGAGGCCTTAGGTATGCTTGATTTGGGGGGGGAATTAATTTAATGCCTTATTCTATCTTTCAAGAATTAGGTCTTAAGGAATTGAAACCCACAGTGCATGACCTTCAATTAGCCGATAGATCTATGAGATACCCCAAGGGGTAGTGGAAAATGTTATGGTTAATGTGGGGGTCCGATAATTTTGATGGATTTTGTGGTCTTGGAAGTTGGGGATGTACGGGAGGATGGTAGGTCTCACATCGCTCTCCCCGGAGACCGCTTATGGCCACCACTAATACCATGATAGATGTTAAGAGTGGTCTTATTAAGATGATCGCTTTAGGGACCATCGTTACATTTTCTCGTGAGAAATAGTCTTAATGCCCCTACCGCTCATTATATTGATGATTGTGCTTTTGTCGATGCTATTGAGCCCTTGGTCGAGAATGTATTTTGCAGCACACACATTGAAGAGGTCTTCATGGGATCGGCCGACGAGCAAGAAGTAGCACGTGAGTGGGCAAGCTTCCCGAGCCATCCGTTGAACTCGAGGAGCTTCCAACGATTTGAAGTATGTGTTCTGAGGAAGGAGATCCAAGCCGCTGATCATCTCCTCGACTTTGGCCCGGTATGATAAGATGCGTTGATTGAGTTTTGAAAAGGAAAGCTTGCCTTCGGGTGGAGTTTGGGCGATATCCGTGGCATTAACCCCGCCACATGTACGCATCGCATCACCTGAAAGAAGGAGCTCGTCCAACGAGAGACGGACAAAGGAGGTTGAACCCTGTGATATCTCGGTAGTGAAGAAGGAGATCTACAAACTCCTTGGCGAAGGCCTCATCTTTCCGTCGCCGATAGTGAATGGGTGAGCCCGTGCATGTAGTGCAAAGAAGGGGCATTATCATATCGAAAATAGCAAGGGAGTTGGTGCGGTCCGAGCCACCACGGATGGCGATGTGCATTGACTACCGAAAATTGAATGCCGCCACCAAAAGGATCATTTCTACCCTTCATTGATCAAATGCTTGATAGGTTAGCCGGACACGATTTTTATTGTTTTCGACGGCTTGTCTCGATATTATCAGTTGCCATAGCCCGAAGATCAATCCAAGACGGCGTTCACGAGCCCGCATGGGACATTTGCTTACCGCCAGATGCCGTTTGTCTTGCAATGCACCGAACCTTCCAACGGTGCATGATGTCCATCTTTTCGTAAATGATCGGCGATTACATGGAGGTATTTATGGATGACTTTTCCGTGTTTGCTCCTCATTTGATGATCGCTTAGCTAAGATTGATCATGTGCTTAATAGATGTGTCGAGAGTCATTTGACTTTAAGTTGGGAGAAGAGTCATTTCATGGTTAAAAGTGGTATAGTACTCGGCACTTGGTTTCACATGATGGGATTGAGGTGGATAGGCCAAAATCGATATCATAGGAAGTTGCCCCACCGCTGACGTTAAGGGATTAGAGTTTCTTAGGGCATGCCGGCTTCACCGTAGGTTTATTAAGGATTTTCAAAATCTCTCAACCCTTATGTCGCTTGCTTGCCCAAGACGTGCCATTTGTGTTTAATAATGATTGTATGCATGCTTTCTCCGTGTTGAAAGAGAAGTCGACTAGTGCCCCGTGGTTGTAGCCCCGAATCGGAATGAACACTTTGAGATTATGTGTGATGCTAGCAATCATGCCGTAGGGGCTGTTTAGGGCAACGATTGATAAGATGCTCCGTGTAATTTACTATGCTAGTTCTACTCAATCATGCGCAGTGAATTACACGACAACCGAAAAAGAAATGTTAGTGTTGTTTTTGCTTTAGAAAAATTTCGCTCATATATCATAGGTTCTAAAGTGATTGTTCACAGCGACCATGCCGCTTTAAGGTACTTGTTAACTAAACCTCAAGCTAAGCTTCAGGTTGATCCGTTGGGTTCTTCTCCTTCAAGAATTGATTTGGAGATTAAGGATAGGAAAGGTAGTGAGAATTGTGTGGTCGATCATTTGTCTCGCCTTCAATCACCGAGTGTTAAACTTTGCATGAGATCATATAATGATTTTCCTTATGAAAATGCTTTTCGTCTCATCTTCCCGTGGTTCACCGACATTGTGAATTATCTTGCTTGTGGGGAGATGAGACTCGGTCTAACCTTTCGTGAAAGGAAGCGTTTTCTAACCTTGTGCAGGCAATATTTCTGGGACGAGCCATATCTGTTCAAATTCGGGAAGGATGATGTGATCCGTCGATGTGTGCCCGAGGAAGAGCAATTTCAAGTGTTGGAAAGATGCCACAATGGTGATTATGGAGGCATTTCATGACAAAAGATCGCTCAAGGTCCTCCAATCGATTCTACCGCCATCATTGTTCAAAGACGCCTGCGTTTCTACCGTGCTTGTGATCGATGCCAACACACGGATCTATAGGTGTTCGAATGAGACGCCTCAACAATATTCTTGTGGTAGAAATTTTCGATGTGTGGGGAATCGATTTCATGGGACCCTTCCCTAAATCTTTCGGTTTTGAATATATTCTGCTTGCCGTTGACTACGTGTCCAAGTGGGTCGAGGCTATCCCCACTAGGACATGCGATTCTTACATCGCTTTGAAGTTTGTGCAGAGAATATATCGTGCAGATTTGGTTTTCCCAAAGCAATCATTAGTGATGGAGGAAAGCATTTTGCAACAAGTTGTTCGAGAAGTTGATGAAGAAGAGTGGAATTAACCACAAGGTGGCAACGCCTTACCACCCACAGACATCGGGACAAGCCGAGACTAGTAATCGGCAAATCGAGGGATCTTAGAGAAATGGTACAACCTTCTCGGAAGGATTGGTCCACCAAACTACCCGATGCACTATGGGCGCATCGCATCGCATACAAAAGCATTCTTGAATGAGTCCCTATCGTATGGTGTTTGGGAAGGCGTGTCATCTTCCCATGGAGATCGAGCACAAGGCCTTGTGGGCAATAAAACCATTTCTTTGGAGATGCAAGATGCTTCCAAACGCCGGATGTTACAACTCTGAGCTTGAAGAATTACGAATGAGGCATATGACAATGCTCGAATTTACAAAGAAAAGTGAAGGCCATCCACGACAAACATATAGTGCACAAGGATTTGAAGCCCGGTATGAAGGTTTTATTGTTTAATTCCCAAGCTTTTTCCTAAAATTGAAGTCTCGCTGAATGGCCCGCTTATCATCCAAGAAGTGAAGCCGTATGGTTCGGTTGTGCTCGAGAAAGAAGGATCGCATTTAATCGCTCGAGGTCAATGGTCAACGAGTAAAGCTCTATGTAGACGGGGTCCCACCTCCTTTACGGTGGAATCTATTTCCGCCATCGATCCTTGATCATCAAATTTGTCAAGTTAATGATCAGAACGAGCGCTTCGTGGGAGGCAACCCACGCTTCCTTCGTTGTGTTCGTGCTTTCCTTTCTTTGTTTTGTTCTTTTGTTTGCGTGTTTATTTCGCTTTATGGTTTATGTGGTGCGTGAATGAATGTAAAAGTGAATGCAGCAAATTCCGCTCAGGAGATACCCCAGCGCCGGACGTGACGAAACCGCGCTGGGTACGATTATCAAGAAGGAGCACCAGCACGGACGCGACGGTCACCGGACGCGGGTTGTTAAATTTGGGAACAATGAAGTCACCCAGACGCGGACGCGACGAAGCGCCGGACGCTGGTTGATAAATTTGGGGACAATAGTGGCACCCAAATACCGGACGCGACGGCGCCGGACGCTGGGTTGAAAAATTTGGGAACAATGAATCACCCCCAATACGGACGCGACGAAGCACGGACGCAGTGATTTCATTTGTTCAGAAGATAATGACCCACGGACGCGCAGTGAAACCGCTACTGGTCCATTTCTTTTTTTTCGTTTTAAAAAAAAATATATATATATATATATAAAATAAAATAAAATAAAATAAAAATATATATATATATATATGTGTTTTAGGGTTTCATTCTTTTTTCGCCGCTACGCCTTTCTCTCTCACAATGCTTCTCCGTCATGCCGCTTCATCTCTCGCCTCGCTCCAGTCCGCGCCCACTCCATTCAGCCCATAAGCTCGGTCCCGCGCTTTATCTCCAACCGCGCCAAGGCTATTCCATCCGTCCGACGACTCGCTCTCCGTCCGACGCCAAGAACACCTCCGCGTTTCTCCTGCCGCCGCTTATCTTCGCCTCGCTCGGCCCGCGCCACCTATTCGGGCCTGCAAGCTTCGGCCCGCGCTTATCTCCAACCGGCGCTTATTCCATCCGTCTGACGACTCACCTCCGCCCGACGCCAGAATACCTCCGCGCGTCTTTCCGTCCGCAACTCGCCTCGTCCGCGCCGCACAACACACTCCGCGCACATTCTTGTTCGTCCGGCGTTTCGGCGCCGCGCGCCATAGTTAAGCATATTCTCCGTCCGGCGACGCACGCTCGCGCCTAAGCGCCGCCTCGCCTCCGTCCGCGCCGCCGCCTTAGCCCGCGCTTTTTTCACTTTCACCACACTCGCCTCCGTCCGAGACGCTTGTCCATCCGGCGACTCATTTATTCCACCACTCATCCGCATAAAGGCCCTATTACACACAATTCAATATGGTTCGCACTAAAATGCACTGATCCACCTCTCGCCATCCTCAAGCCGATGATGTTCGATGGAGGAACAACAGAGGATATTAGCGTTATGTACCGCCACCTTTCCAATTTATAATGCGGTGGAAGGTACACACTATCGCCGCTTTGCATTTCAAGAAATCACACCTCCGCCAATTCAACCGCAATTGATGCAAAGTTCAGTCTTGAGGATAGGGTAAAGAAGTATTTGAAAAATTGGGTTTGCTACAATATGCATTGATGGACTTACCGGTTATACCCCATTGTTGCTTGAATTCTATTGCACGATGTGTATTGATGATGAATCGATTCTTTGTCTTGTCGCCCGTCAAAGAGTATGTTATAACGCCGTATAATGAAGGGGTTTTGGTTTTCCGACTTCGGTGCACGTGGTGTGCCGAATTCTTTCAATGTTAGAGAGGCCTGGAAAGAGCTATCAGGATTTAATAACTGGTCATCTGTCGGAATGCCGAGTGGGTTTATCAAGGATGAAGCTTTGGCAATGGTCCACAAGTTCATAGCTTTCAATGTTTTTGGAAATGAACAGGCAAATAAGGTGAATACTGCTGAAGTCTTCCTGCTAACATGTGCTGTAAAGAAGACGAAGATTTCGCCTATATACTTTATTTGGGACCACTTGCAACTGATCCAGCGGCGCAAGAAATGTAGGCCAACCCTGTGCCAAATCCCTACTGGTCTGGCAGTGAGCTTAAGGATCATAAATAACGATGGACGACCGCCTGTGCCAAGATCATATACGACCTAAGATGATTGATCTTAGTGAGTCATGCGGGCGCCCCTTTGCCTACAACGAGACTACTCGTACCTCAAAGATCGAGGAATTGCGTGAAACGATATATGTTGCACACAAGACGCAGCAGCCCAAGAAGTCGAGGCAGCCCAAGCAAAGCAGTGCAGGACCATCACATGCACCTACGGTGATATGATCATCTATGATACCACCGCATCATCGATGAAGACCGTGACCAGCAGCGATGCGGAGGGGATACAGAGCCCTCAGTGAGCGACAATCGATCCTAATCACCGCAGCTCCTTCCCAAAGAATACGCACGGGCGGGTATAGTTCTTTTCGTGAGGAGTTTGGTCGGTTTAGGAATGAATTAGTGCCATCGGACGTAGTTCCGCCAAGACATAAGTTCTCGGTTTGATCAAGAAAATCAACGCCTCGACGCACGTAATCAATTATGGCACGAGCAAAACCAAATACTGAGCACATATAACCAACAGATGATTGAGCGAGAATAGGCGCATGGCCTCCTCGAAGCCCGTGGAACGCCTGGACTACCTTTCATGGCGCCTCCTCCACCATCGCTTCGACCAATAGTGATTCTTCACTATTGAGCGCTTGTGTTTTCCTTTTGTTTGTTTTTTGTTCGCTTCCTTTTCTTCGTTGTTTTGCTTCTCTCTCGCTGCTTTTGTAGGCCTTGTCTTTTGTTGCTTCCCCGCTGCCCGCTCGTCGCCTTGAAGTCTCCTCCGCCTTTCTCTAATATTTTATATGCAATGAGGTCCTTGCTTTTTAAGTGTGGGGGTTTTTCCGTCTGCTTTCTGTCTTTGTTGTGTTTTGTCGTTTAACTTTTGTTGGATTAGAGACGATTTTATCTTCTTGAAATCAATGGTGTATGAAGAATTATGCCTTAAAGTTGAATTAATTGCGCTTTTGATCTGAATTTCTTTGCATCTTGGTATATGGTTTTAGTTTAATGAAACTTAGATGTCAATTTGAACGTGGGACATAATTAGAAAGTCGTGTTTAGACAAGGTGTGTGATCGGATGTCATTTGCTTCATAATTGGAACCCGTCTCTTGTATGATCTTTCAAGAAAAGTGGACAATAAATAAAAAAAAAAGAAGAAAAGAAAAGAAAAGAAAATATGTCGTTTTGTGAAATAAGTGGGCTTAAAATTGAATAAGGGCTCACCCTCTTGCTTGTGTTGTCTCGAATGGAGACTCTTTGCTATGGGTATAGATATCTACGTTAGGATACTCGAGTGTACAACTTGAAGGTTCCACCTAACGATTATTGTCCTATAATCGGTTTTAAGTTCCACATGTTCTTATTTGTTGTTGTCATTTGAGATATCTTACATGAAAGGGAACCATATAAGTTGTATATTGATTTACAAATCATGTTGAGTCGAAGCACGCCTATTCTATGATAAGTCACATGTTTGGATTGATAAATGAGGATCATTGTATTGAGAACTATATTATTGAGACGCATTGAAGGATGTGGATATGTGATTGATTCTATTTGAAGTATTGATTCTATGTGTACCATTCCTTTCAAGAAACTAAGATTTGCTCGAGGACAAGCAAAGAGTTAAGTGTGGGGTGTTGTTTCGCATGTTTTTGTTTTGTTTTCTTTGTTTTGTTGTCGCCGCTTTGATTCCATTCTCGTTATATTTGAATATCTTTTATTGGAATCATGTTCGCTGGTGTTTTGTGTAGGGTAGGATTGCGTTGAGCTTTTTGTTGCCAAGAGCGCACCAAGCGCCGGACTTCGGCGTAGCCGGGCTGCGCGCAGCTGCCGCCCGCTTCAAGGAAAGACGCGTCCGCGCGTTGCTTGCGTCCGCGCTAGGAACGCCTCGAGAGAGCGATCGTCCGCGCCTCATCTCCGTCCGGCGCTGGTTGCATTCGCAAGATTGCCCGAGTCCTCGCGTCCGCGCCTCATCGCGTCCGTATTGCGTTTATGAATTTTTCATCCGAAGCTCGACGAGTCCGGCGCTATCATTGCGTCCGGCTACCGGCTAGCCGATCCGAGGCTTCAAGGCCCGGCTGTACGAGTCCGCGCTGGAGTTCTTGTTTGCGAGCGCACGCGTCCAGCGTTGATCGCGTCCGGCCAAGCATTAATTTTGGGTCGATATATATACGTTTTCAACGCCGAAAACCCTACCTTTTATTATTTTTCTTTTTGCCGCCTTTGGTTTTGTTTTCGAGATAATGAGAGATTTCAATTCTTTCTTTCCATTGCTTTTCCTTCTCTTTTCTCGATCGATTCAAGAATATTGTACGGATATTGATTCGGACCGTAAGTTTACATTATCTATTCCATCGCTTGATTGTTCGTAAGTTTCTTCTATCGCTTTATTCCGTTAATCGCTTCGTATTTTATTATTATTGATTTCTTCGTTGGATTATGATTTATTTTGATATTTGTCCGAGTAATCTTGTCTTCGCTCAATTATTTTAGATTCATGCCTAGGGTTTATAATTTCAATTTCATGTTCTTTGATTTAGGGTTTAATTTTGCTAGATAATTTATCCGCTATTCAATTTCGCCTAGTTAATTCGCTTTCTTTCGTTAATAATTTCTTGCCTAGGTAATCTATCAACCCTTTGAGAGTAGAGTGTTTAGGATTTTAATTGTTTTTCGTGTTGCAACTTAGTAACGCCTGTTAAGTTTTCCTTGAGAGACGACTAGGGTTAGCTTTCCCTATTACAACACCTCATTCGATTGTGAGTCAATTAAGAGTATACTTTTAGTTGAAACATCCATCAATCTTGGATGTTTTAAGCTTCGATTAGTTGAAGGAACAAAACCAAGAATCTCTGTAGTAGCAGCTGCGAAATTAGTCTGGAATATATGGATGGATGTAAAAATCCACAATGGGTTGTGTCCTTCAAGTCGCAAGTTGCTTTCTACCACATCGTTTCAAACAAAATTTTACCATCAAATACTCAATCTTTCAAAATATTAATCATGAAAAATAAATGCTTCCTTGCGGATATTGAATTTGGGGGCTCAAAACTAGGCTAAGCTATCGGGTCGGGCTTGATTTTTAATGCAATTCCACAATTACCCCCAATATGAAAACACTTCATGCATGTTGAATTCTGGGACACAAAACTGGGCTAGACTAACAGGTCAGGCCAGACCATTTTATCCGCTCTAATTAACAGTACACTCGATGACTTGGTTGACAAAATATGTAATTCGACCGTTTGAAATCCAACCAACAGTTGTAGGCGAATTACTTGTAATGCAATAGGGAAAATATAATTTCTAGTAGGAACGTTTTAGTGAGAGAATTCTTTGTCCAGGGAAGGTCATGACTAGGTCAGTCTCCCATTTAAGGTAGTGCTAATGAGCTGTCGAAGACAGACTTCTGCATTTCATGGTTCAAGTTCAGTCGTGAGCATTTATTTATTTATTTTTCTAATTTGTTAGAAGTAAAAATAAAAGTTTGTCTGTTCTTCTGATAAAACAATAAAAATAAAAATTACTTCGGCCGATATCGTTTACTAATTTCCTATGACGGTCTTCCACCAACACATTCCAAGTCAATTGAAGTATAGAACGGTCTAGTCTTTGCTTTCTTAATTCCTTTATTTATAATGAGCTTAGCCTTTTCTAAGGGAAATTAATTTAGTCATGGCTAAAACCAAGATTTTGCTTTTCTTTTTCTCTTGCAATCTTTTCTTTCCCAAAGTTTATCCCAAATGTCCAAAATCCTTCCACTGTGGGCTTCTTGGCTCCTTGAAATTTCCTTTCTCGGAGGGTAGAAGTTGCGGGCTATTTCTCGTTCAAAGATGCAATTATGCATTTCCTGTTATTTACCTGAACCCCAAAAAGTACGGGCCAAGATACAAAATTGTGAGGAACAACATCAGCGAAAATGAATTCACTATTTTCGAGAAATCCCGCCAAAGGGACTTGAATGAGAAAAGTTGTACCTTTTTCCAAAATATGTCCCTACCTCAATCTCCTTTTGTTTCATTCACTTTTTCCGATAATCTCACCTTTTTCACGTGCTTTAATGAAACTATTGATCCAAATATCGAAGATTATTTCCATAACCACCGCAATGTTCGTTGTCAAGGCCGTCCCACAGTCTATTACAGAAATCTAAGACCACATGTTCCAGTAATCAATAGTAGTATGCCTTCTATGTGTTCGATGATTCAGTTACCAAGGAAATCGAGCCAAGCTACTGATGAGATATTCGATCAGTTGACTGCTGAGTTCACTTTGAAGTGGGAGGTTTCTCGAGATTGCTATGAATGCTACGATCGAGGAGGGGAGTGCGTTATTGACAATATGAATAAATTCCACTGCAGAGAAGGTACTATTTTGCTAACATTCCATATTTTCTTCTTAGGTTCAGTGATCTTTGTTTGTCTGACAAAAAGGCCGAAAAAGCCACTATCTTTATGTTTTTCTCTCGCACGTTAAATTTACTTATTGCAGCAAGGATTTTATAGATACTAGTAAAATAATAAATGCAATGCATATAAAAATTATAGGTTTACATAACAAATAAATATATTAGAGTAGTTAAATTATCGTGTCTACAAGGCCCGCCTCGAGTTAATCGGGCCAAATGGAGGATCCTTTAACCTGAATCGGTCTAAAAATCTATGGGCCTGAAAAGCAACCCAACCCAAAACATTGGGCCGAATGCATATATTTATCCAAAAGTATATGGCCTTGCCAACACGATTCTTGGGCCCGCCCGGCCAGACCATTTGTAAGTTGTAACACATCTAGATATTATCTGCTAATTTCCGTGCAACAAGTCGACTCAAACTATGTTCTTAGCTAAGGTTGAATACCAAAAAATATGACCACATGTTGCAAGTGTAGTTGGCTTCTATTCCATTTCCACCACAAATTTCCAACTACAGACTCCAGTCAACCGCTGTGTTAGACAAAGTCAACGACATTTTGCAATGAAGAAATAAATAAAGGGGACCAAATAAATTAAGTAGCAAAACAGCACAAAACTCCATTAGTATTGTTCGGAACCATTAGAAAAATGACTCATGCTCCCGTCAAGAATCTCTCACTCCTTTTCCTCTGCCATCTTCTTCTGCTCAAAGCTTATTCCAAATGCCAAAAATCCTATCCCTGCAGAGATTTCTCTATCGAGTTTCCCTTCACCGATATTCATCATTCCAAATGCGGATTGTTCTCAGTCAACTGCAGTTTTGAACATGAAAATCCAAGAATTTATCTACGAGAATATCCCATGGATCTGCTGGGGAAGGTATCGGAGAACAAGTTCTTGATCCACGATTCTCTGCTTGCAAACTACCTCAATGGCGAGAGCTGTAACTCATTCTCAAACGTATCTCTACCAAAATCTCCTTTCGTCTCATTTTCGTACTCCCCAAATCTCACCTTCTTCAGCTGCTACAATCCAAGTGATATTGTCAGAGATTACTTCGTGCAGTACAGAAACAGAACATGTGATATCTTGACCATTTACTATAAACCTCAAGCGACTGAAGAAGCTCTTCCTGTAATTGATTATGTTCTTCCAGGGTCAGGATGTGTTGTGCAGCAAGTGCCCATGAATAGGTCTAACCAAGAATATTCTGATGACGTGATCAATCTATTGACTCCAAATTTCACTCTAGAATGGCATGTGGCTGAAGATTGTTACCGATGTTATGATCGAGGAGGGCAGTGTCTCAACGACAACAATGAGTTCTACTGCAAAATCAAACAAGGTGATGTTGATCTTGGTCTCATATCTTGGTTTAGATATAACATATTTGACTCATTAATCTAAGATTAACTGTCGAAGTTAGGCATGCGAATTAGATTATTTACGCTGGTGAGTGGTGACAGCATATAGTTTGAAAGAATTCTTCTCACATCAAAATCTAGATTTATTATAGTTATTCAAAGATTTTTATTATAGTTATTCAAAGACCCTATTATGATTTTTGTTTTTATGGAAAGAGTGTGGCCGCGTACCCCAATTTTCAACCAAAGTTGCTATCTAAAGAGAAAAGCCAACTTTATTGATAGATGTTTGAATTAAGCATAGAAAATATGAGGCCTCAAACAGAAGAACGATTTAGATAAGGACATTGCCACTATTTAGGGGTGATGTTATTGGAAACCTCACGCCTAAGTTGGGGGTGCTTTGGAAAAATCCGGTGCAATATATAGTTTGCGAAACATATATAGAAGACACAAATTGTACTATTAATTAAGTAGTGTGTCGCAAAGTCGACTTAGAAATTGCTTGTGGAATTCCTACTCTGACTTTTCCCGATGGAAGAAGAAGTGTGTTTGAAGTCTTAGCCGACTGAAGCGTAGAAGAGGGAACTTGTGCTTATTACACTGACCAATTCAAAGTGTTAATCAATAATCATACTAGAAGAAAAGTTAAAAGTCGTATATTACAAGTGGTGGTATTTTGCAGTAGCTTCTGGGAAAAGGCATTTCCAAGTCAATTAGCTTGATAGATGGAGTCAATGACTTGATTAACCGGTGATGCCTATATTTAACAGAACTGGATTAATTAGAGAGAGAGAAAATGGGTGTTGGCAAAGATGTGTTGTTCTTGCTGCTGTGCCATCTTCTTTTTCTCCAAGCTCATTCCAAATGCCAAAAATCCTACACTTGTAGAAATTTCACCTTAGAATTTCCCTTCACCGATATTCAGGAACCCGAGTGCGGATTGTTTGCGGTTGGTGGCTGTAATTCTTCTTCTACAGAAAAACATCCAAGATTATACATCGGAGCAACAACGTCAGCCAAATATATTCTAGAGAAGACATCCAAAAACAGATTTTTAGTCCTCGATTTCTTGCTTCAGACATTATTGGATTCAACCAAATGCTATTCTTTCATGAATCTGTCTCTGCCTCAATCTCCCTCAGTTTCATTCACAATATCCCCTAACATCACCTTCTTCACATGCTTCAATAAATCTCGCAACGACCAAATCCAAGATTATTTCGAAACGTATCGCCGCGAGGAGTGTGAAGCCTCTACTTTGTACTATAAAACTCCGGCAACTAACGATCATGATCCGGCGATTCCTTCAGAATGTTCCTTGACTCAGTTACCTATCAAGTCTGATGTAAACTCAAGTGATCTATTAGAGGCGTTGACTCCTAGATTCAGTTTAGAGTGGAATGTGTCTGAAGATTGTAATGAATGCTACCGCGGAGGAGGGCAGTGTCTTGCAGACAACGAGAATGACTTCTACTGCAAAACAGGTATTTCTTAACCGAGTTGCGGCATATTTTATTTTGAGTAGGGACGAGCATTCGGAATTACGTTCGGATTTTTGCCTAATCTGAACCGATTCGAAAATCCGAATTTTGAGAGAGAAAAAAATCGAAAAATCCGAAATTATGAAAAACCGAAAATCCGAAACCAATTTTTTTAATCTTATATATTGGCCTCAAATGGAACAATTAACTAGACGATTAAGTTCATATTATGTGCAACGAACTTGACCTAGAAAGAACTGATCGTTCTCGTTCGCTTTAGTTTATCAACTTATTCCATCGTCGAATAGGCCAGTCTTGGGTTTGGAAGAAGTTCAGACAAGACAAGAAATGAATGTGTAGTGTAGGTAAATGATAGTCAACTGAAGTGTAGAAGAGGGAACTTCTGCCTCACACTCACCAATCCAAAGGATTAATATAATATCTATACTGGAAGGAAGACCAAGTCAATTAGCGTGAGGGATGGAGCCAATAACTTGATGGATTCAAGATGTTAATATTTAACACAACTCTCAATTAAAGAAACCAACACAAGATTAATATGCTATTCTTGTTGCTTTGCCATTTTCTTTTAATCAAAGCTCAGTCCAAATGACCAAAATCCTAGTAGTGATCCGATTGTAGATTATTCATGGTTGATGGCTGTGATTCTCAACATGGACATCCAACATTACACAGACAATACATCGACAAATAAATTGTTAATTCAAGACGGCGAGCTTCAAGGTTTATTGCGATTATCCACGTTCAGAAATCTGTCCCTGCCTCAGTTTCCTTTTGTTTCATTTACATTCTCCCCTGACTACATCTTCTTCACATGCTGTAGTCAAAGTCGTTCATCTCATCCATGTATATTTCCAAAGCTACCGCAGCTTCCACTGTAATATCTACACCGTCTACTATAAAATCCCGGCAACTCATCTGGAATGTTCCTTGACTCAACTACCTACCAAGTCTGACGACAACTCTACTGAACTATTACAGCTCTCGACTCCTAATTTCACTTTAGAGTGGAATGTTCCTCAACATTGTTATGAATGCTACAATGGAGGGAGGGCAGTGTCGTACTGACAACCAGAATCAGTTCTACAACAGCAAAACAGGTATTCTTTAGACCTATAGCAAAACAAGAACTCCACAAATAAAATCAAAGTTTACGACTATTATCTTCATCTTCTCTTAGATCAGACTCAGCACAGATGTTTTCCTTTCATGAACATCTCTCTGCCAAAATCTCCTTCTTATTCGTTTTCTATCCCCTCAAATCTCACCTTGTTCACTTGCTCCAATCACACTTTCGATTGCATAATCAAGATTATTTCAAGAATTACAGCAGCTACTACCACAACCAAACCTGTGAATTCCCTTGTCTCACTGAGTACTATTTGCATCCAACAACAGATGCTTCTGCTGCAAAGGAAAGTAGTAGTATTCCTGTAGATTGTAGGGTGATTCAACTACCTATAAATTCTAGTGCGAGAAACTCCCACCAACTGTTTGAATTATTGACTCTGAGTTTACGCTAGAGTGGATGTCTCCAAAGCTTGTTATAAGTGTTACCATGGTGGAGGGCAGTGTATTCATAACAACAGGAATGAATTTCTCTGCAGAAGAGGTACCGTTGTATCTTTTTATCCTTTGACGAGGAGAAACCCCTATTTGCTATCCATGGACGTGTTATGATCGTCTTCTGCTAAAAATCCAATTATCAAGCTACTAGTATTTGTTTAAACGCTAGAAAAATAGTCATTTCATGTGTTAATTACTTGAAATTTTCCGTTCTTGTTTGTATTGAGAGATTTTCTAAGGTGCAAATTTACAGTTTGTGCTGATTGGTGAGGATTTGGAGGATTTTCAGCCTAGGAAGAGTCAATCACGATAAGAAGTCGGTCTCTTTTCTACGTAATCCAAGTCTACTAGAGTGTAGAACAGGGAATTTTTGCTGACCAATTCAAAGATTACAAAAATACAAAAAACAAAAATAGATTAAGACCACTAATTATTGGCGTTAAAACCACTACTTTTTGCTAAGGTAGTATTATTTTCTTGGTAGGATATATTAATACAAGAAATTGGTTTTGAAATTTACAAGATAATATATATAAAGAGATAGATCAAATGAGAATTATATATTGTACATTGATCAATAAATTAATACAATAAATATATAAAATTGTTACACAACGATAACATTTTAATGTTGATACACAACGATAACAATTTGTGTATGTTTATAAATTCTATACATAGTTCTCAAGTTTTTTATAAAAATTCTTATATATATACCAGAAGAAATTTAGGGGTTGCTTTGTGAATGGTTGGGATTCAAAGAGAATATTTTAATCTTAAAAGGGTCAAAAAGTGTCAGCCTCAAAACGGCACCGGTTCAATGGCAGTACACCCTGGCAACAAGTAGTGCTAGTCAACTACATAGTGGGGAAGTAGGAAAGTTCTGCGTTATTGGTTCACCAAGACCATTTCAACAGCCCCTGTTTACGAATTTATTTAGAATGAAAGAAAAAGAAAAATAAAATCTGGTGAACTTTCCAAAAAGTCTTCTACAAAATTTTCTCTTCCAAAGTCCATTAACGTGTTTGATCAAAACAATTGAATTGTCAGAACCAAACTATGAAAATTAAACCAAAGTAGATCAAAACATAAACTTGTTTCCATTTCTCTTAGAAAGCTTTATTCTTTGTTGAGGGAAAGTTCATACATGGATGTCATCACGCTCTTGCTTTTCTTGCTCCCTTTTCATCTTCTTCTCTTCAAAGCTGCTGATTCCAAATGCCCAGAATCCTTTGGTTGTGGAGATTACACTCTGAAGTTTCCATTAACGAAAGCTGATGATCCAGGCTGTGGATTGATTACCGTTGAAGGCTGTAATCTTGAGTTTCCATATCCAGCAATTCGTGTCGGAGGTGGAAATGCTGTTTATAGTCTTGTGAAGAATAACTCAGAAAACAATTTCTCAGTCTATGATTATCTGCTTGACCAACAATTGAAGAACCTCAGCTGTTTTTCTTTCAATTATCTATCTTTGCATCAATCTCCTTCTATTTCGTTTTCAATCACTCCTAATCTCACCTTGTTCCCCTGCTCCACTGAAAATATTAATAAACCAGAAGTAGATGAGCATTTCCAAAACTACGGCCACATAGATTGTGGAGTCTCCGCGGTGTATTATAAAATTCCAACAGCTGATGATGCTGCTCCCGAGGAAGACAAACTTCCTCATGGTTGTTCATCGGTGCGGCTACCGATGAAATCTAGCCATACCTCGACTGATTTGTTCGATATGTTAACTGCTAACTTTACTCTAGAATGGAATGTTTCTGATGCATGTCTTAGTTGTTTCCGTGGAGGAGGGCAGTGTCTCACTGACAACAATAATCGGTTTTACTGCAAAAAAGGTGTTGTTATGCTAACATATGATGATCCCCTGATTCAAACTGTGCAGTTTTGGTTTTTTTTGTTTGCATCAATTGCTCTCCGCCTAATCTGATTCATCAAAATGTTTGCTTTGTTTAAATCTCAATGCAGGTAGTAGTAAGGTGAAGCTGATATTAGCTATAAGTAAGATGATCTTCACTCTCTCTCACGTTGATTAACAGCACACAAATCCTGCTATATACCTTAATTATTCTTCAACTTATGATAATCAGGTATACCTGGAGTTGCAGTCTTGATTCTCTTGATTGCCGGCGGCTACAATTGGCAACGGAAGAAAAAGATGGGTGGCTCCTACCTTCTTTCAAGAAACCTATCTTACGATCCCTCCTCAAAATCGGACATTGAAGATGGGAGCTTCAACTTCGGCATTCCTATCTTCTCCTACACGGATCTCGTCGAGGCCACGGGCAACTTCGACCCATCTAAAGAACTCGGAGACGGAGGCTTCGGCACCGTCTATTATGGTAAGCACACCACATCTAAAATGTGACAGGTTTCGAGAATACAACTTATATAACATCAATTCTTCACCGTGCCCAGGCAAGCTCCGTGACGGGAGAGAAGTCGCGATCAAGCGCCTCTACGAGCACAACTACAGAAGAGTCGAACAATTCTTAAACGAGATCAAGATCCTCACGAGTTTGAGGCACCCGAACCTCGTCTCCCTCTACGGCTGCACCTCGAGGAGGAGTCGCGAGCTCCTCCTCGTGTACGAGTACATCCCCAATGGCACCGTGGCCGATCATCTCCACGGCGAGAGGGCCAGTGAGGCGCTTCTCACGTGGCCTGTCAGGATGAGCATTGCTAGAGAGACAGCGACCGCGTTGGCCTATTTACACAAGTCCGACATCATCCACCGCGACGTCAAGACGAACAACATTTTACTCGACAGCAATTTCTGTGTCAAAGTAGCCGATTTCGGCCTATCGAGGCTCTTTCCGAACGACGTCACCCACATCTCCACCGCGCCCCAGGGCACCCCAGGCTACGTGGACCCGGAATACCACCAGTGCTACCAGCTGACAGATAAGAGCGACGTTTACAGTTTTGGAGTAGTTCTCATCGAGCTGATCTCGTCTATGCCTGCGGTGGACATAAGCAGGCATAAGCACGAGATCAACCTGGCCACCCTGGCAGTGAACAAGATCCGGAAATGCGCGTTGGATGAGCTTATTGATCCGTCGACGGGGTACAAGTCCGACGTGGAGGCGACGAGGATGACGATGTCAGTGGCTGAGCTGGCGTTCCGGTGCCTGCAGCTCGATAAGGACCTGAGGCCGTCCATGGAGGAGGTGGTTGCGTTCCTGCACGATATTCAGTCTGGTGGAGATTGCGAGTCAGAGGAAATGAGAGGGCATCGGAATTTGCTCGGGAAGATCCCGCTGTCGCCGGAGATGGATGACGTGGTGTTGCTGAAGAGTAAGATTTATCAGTCATCGCCTACTGCTGTTACGGATACGTGGATTAGTAGTGACTCTACTACAGCAAGTTCTGTTGGGTGATTTTTGATGTTAGTGTTAGGGGATGAGATGATACATAATATATGTATGTGTTTGAACAGTTTATATAATCTTTCTTTGTTTTACTGTATTTTCCTCGTTGTGTTCATGGCTATTTATACTTTCCGAATACATTAATACAGTGTATAGAGAGAGTAAAGCAATTAGAAGCGGGAGGGATTGTGCATAGTGAATGAGCTAGCTAGTGTTTCCCCTGCTTTGTGAGATATATTGTCGAGGATAGCGATTTAAGTTTTTTAGACCACGTGATGAGGTGTCAAATTGTCGGGCTGAAAATTGGTCGAGCTTAATTTATAGGATGTGCAACCCCATATAAGACTCGGGCTTTTTGGGCCAGCCCGAAATATACGAGTCCATCTAGCCCGGCCTGCACTTTTCTAAACCTATTCACCATGGCTCGGGGCGGGCTGTAATCGGCACCTACAGAATTTATGTATTATGAGTGTTGCTGTATAGAATATGGTTTAGAAACGAAGGAACGACTAAAATGTGGTCCATTTAACACGGCAGGGTTACTGAAAACTGATAAAAGCAGAGGAATGCGTAATTTTTTGGTCTCTTAAATATAATGACAGTTATATTACAACAATCACAAAATGAATTTCTTGATTTTAACTAATCCCAAATGAATAGTTATACACGAGCAATTATTCATGGACCAATAAAAATAATAATAAATTATAATATCAAGCCAAATTAGAAAATTACACTAATTTACCTAATGTGAGCTAGCTCTCTAGTCTCTTGTACAAATTTACAAGTTATCCATAAGATATGATTCGGTACTTTTATTCATATCACTAAGATTTTTTAATTCTATATTTTCAATGGAATTGAATCACGTAAAATCATCTTAAATGAAATTTAAATTTATCTAAATAAACCGTGAATTAGTCTATATTGTTTTTATCTGTCTAGAGTAATATCGAAAGTAACGCTCCCATACAAAGCAGGAAACTGAAAAGTCTCCGGTGGCCCGAATCAGCGTTAACGACCTCGACATTTCGAGGTAATTACCAGTTGAAATGCTCGTCCTAGTCTTCGTCTTCAGTCAACTCCAGCCACAGCCAAAAGCAATATATCAAACAGGTGATGTGCAAGCCAAAACAAACACAGATACACAGCATGAAGGTTCCCAATTTCCTCATTTCATCCGATTCCAAATGCCTAGAATCCTAAACTGCCGGAAACCTTATCTTAAAATTTCCATTGACCGATGTTCGGAACCCCGAATGCGGATTTTTCATGGTTTATGGCTGCAATTCAACTAGAGGCCGGAGGGCTTCGTTATGATCTGCTTAATGTTTCGCAGTATAACATGAATGTTGGCGACTCAGAGCTGCAAAAGCTCGCTCTCAGAAATGTTTCTCTCCCTAAATATCCTTTTGCTCACTCACACTAACCCACCTCATCTCACCTTGTTTTCATGCAAAAACGGAGGAGATTCGTGTTGTTTTCACGAAATAAGCAGCAATCCAATTAATAGCTCAACAGTTTTTACTGTGTTTAATAAATGTAGCCGTCAACGTCACCGCTCATATGGAATGTTCAATGATTCAAGTACCTAGAACTATGGAGCCCAATAAAGATCCAAATATTCCCTTCAATCTTTTACTCATGAGTACTCTAGAGTGGGATGTTTTCTATGATTGTAATCAATGTCACCGTCGCGGAGGACAGTGTCTTACAAACTGGATGAACGACTTCAACTGCAGGCATATTGTTGCATATGCTCACGATCTATCTGGTGCATCTTTACGTCTTTACATGCCTTAACCTACATAAATATGTAGATCTTTCAGCAACTGACCTGCCCACTCTGTCATGTGAAGTCTTGTTTTTTTTATTGTTGAATCTGTTAGCTCCTGAATTCATTGAAGACTGGAATGTTCACACCTTCATAAATGATGTTCTTGCTGTTGTTGATTTGTGTGTGTGTGTGTGTGGGGGTAGATCTGATGTATATGTTTCTTCTACATATCTTCATCTCACATATAAATTCTTTTCTATACTATAAAATGTGTTCGCAGGGAGCAGTAGGTTGGTGCTGATACTAGGTGACACATTCCTCCTTTTCTGTCTGTTTAGCATATTTTAGACCTTAACCACTAACTTTTTGTACTGAGCCATATCTGGAGGTGGGCTATTGTTTCTTCTATGCTTGATCTCCTACATAACCTGGCTATGGAAGAAAAGGGTCGGTGTGGGCTACGTTCGTGCCTCTAACATATCTTTCGCCCTTCAAAATCAGATATCAATGGTGGGAGCTGCTTCTTTGGCATCCCTATCTTCTCATTTATAGAGCTCGAAGCAGCCGGCAACAACTTCGATCCTTCTAGAATACTCGGCGATGGAGGTTTTGGGACAGTAAGAAATCAACATTAAAAGATTGTATTTACATGAGTTATACAACTAGTTGATATCTAGCATAACAAAAGGCCTGCAGTTTTTACTAGGCAAGCTACTAGACGGAAGAGAAGTTGCGATTAAGCGCCTCTACGAGCAGAACTGCAGAAGAGTGGAGCAGTTCATGAGCTAGATCAAGATTCTCACCAGTTTAAGGCACCCGATCTTGTCTGTCTGTATGGCTGCACTTCTAGGAGAAGCCGGAAGCTTCTTCTCGTGTACGAGTACGTCTCCAATGGCACGGTTGCTGATCATCTGCACGGAGAGAGAGCTGAGGCAGCGCCACTCACATGGCCTATTCGGATGAGAATTGCCATTAAAACTGCAACCGTGTTGGCTTATCTCCACAAGTCCACTGCGGTGTCAAGACAGACAACATTTTACTTGACGAAAATTATCATGGAAAGTTGGCTGCTTTTGGGCTGTCGAGACTGTTCCCGAATGATGACACTCATATCTCCACTGTTCCCGGAGGGACTCTGGGGTACATTGTCCCCGAGTAACATTTGTGCTACCAGGTGACAGACAAGAGCGACACCTACAGCTTTGGTGTTGTCGTCGTTCGGCTCGTTTCATCCATGACAGCTGTGGATGTGAGCAGGCAGACAATTGTCGATCCGTCTAGTGGGTATAACCTCGATGCTGAAGTCACCGGCATGACTACCTCAGTTGTGGAGATAACATTCCGGTGTCTGCAGCTCGAGGAGATGAGGCCTTCCATGGCTGAGGTTTTGGCTTTTCTCAAAGATATATCTAAATGAAATATGTAATCGAGCATGCTGTCTTCGGAGCGAAAGAGATACTTTGGAAAGTAATGGTGTATAGTGTGAGAAGAATAGGGTAAAAATGTATATAAATGAGAAAGGATCCACGTAAAAAATTTATCGTCTTGTCTCTTAAATGAACTTGAATCCATGTACTCCCTTCATCCCACCCAAGATGATTTGTATTCATTTTTAGGCTGTTCGATGATATGTTTCTTTTTTAGGAAACAATTATCTCTTCAATAGTTGTTAAGACCTACCTACTTTTTATCACTTTAATCACTTTATACCCTTCCTTGCCGAAAAAATGAACCATCTTCAATGGAATGGAATGAGTAATATTTTATCATCTTGTCTGTTAACTGAACTTCAATAATTTTGGATGTATTGTCACAATTTCAGTAAAGGGTTTCGATATAGAAACGAACTTCTGCACAAAGAGAGAGAGAGATCAATGAAAACTGAATTTGCTAAAGAGCAAACACTGCTGCATAATGGCTTTGTCTAACACATCCAACAATGGTGAAAGCTTGAACAAACAACATATACATACTACAAGAGAAACTTCCAGTTTTTATTGACAACAAAATTGAAGGTGAATTCGGCTTGTGGTAAAACAAATGGGTGAGCTAATGCCTAGCAGTAGCAGTGAGCTTATCTGTATTATCTAAAGGAATGAGGCGAGTTCTATCAATAGATGGGTTTACAGATTGGTCTAAAGTATCGTTTTCTCTGGGGCTTGTTGATCCCTTTTGGGACTTGGTTCCAGAATCGGGTTTAGGGTGAGGGTTCGGATGCTGCTTCTCCTTTGGAGGCGATAATTGCAGCAAAAACCTATGTATCATTTCATAACTGGTAAATGTAATCACAGCGGATGGAGTTGTTCGTAGGAGATTTGTAGCACATCCACGATAAAACCCTGTTAGACCTTCCTGTCTGAAAACTTTCTTGATGCAGTCAACGACACCGGAGTATTTTGGCTGCGAATTTCGCACTTGACCTTGCTCTTGCAGCCTTGAACGAATAACCTAGAGTTCGTTCGAGTATTCATAAACTGAATCAGCAAATGACCTGAACTAGTGTCCCTTAAGTGGTTATGGCTAAATACAAGTTTGTAAATATGTTTTAAGGTAAGAAAAGCATACCTCATGAGGATATGTTGATAGAGAGGCGACAACCTTTGAAGACGACGAGGCAATTGCAAGTTCCCAGGGGTTGAGCTCGTTATCCCTTTTATTCCCTTCCAAATCAGGAAACAGAAAGATAGTGAATATGATTTCAGTCGTATTATAGAGATAAATCCCCACATCTAACGAGAAACTTCTGCCCTAGTGACACATTAACACAAATCGTGTGCAGAAGCCAGAAACAATGTGGAAGTCTTCTGTCGTACCTTGTTTAGCCAAGTAGAATTTTATCCTTTCATATGCAGGGAACTGGATAGCTACGTGACTAATTCCGGCCAATGAAGGCAGAAGACCACTATATAACAAAAAAAGAAAATTAAATGCCATTTCAATAATGAATGAGAACAGCAAGATGGACCAAGAATTTTGCTCGGTCCTTCTCAGGGGTTGATGAAATTATTTGGACTTATCTGCTGAATAACAACTAACCTGTACCATCCTCGGAATCCTTCTTCATGGGCAATTCGACTCAAAGCAGAAAATATATTCTTGTAAGGAACTACACCTTGCCTCATTCCTTGTGTCTAAGACCAGAAATGAAGTCCAAATTAGTTTCAAAAGCCAATACTATATGTATATGGTTAAATATCATTTTAAACCCCAAACTATACCCTCTTTATAAAAAATATTCAGTGCAGTCAGAAATATTTATTTAAATCATCAATTATTAGTATTGTATCTAAAATGTCAAGCATCCAATTTTCGCCCCGAAATCTTGACGTGGTTCGCCGGATACCACGTGATTTTCATTCATCTATGTTACTTACTAATTAAATAGTGACGTAAATCCAAGTGGCGTCGGGGAGCCATGTCAAGATTTCGGGCTGAAAAATGGATGCGGGCATTTTTGATACAATGTTGATAGTCTGTGCTTTTAATAAATATTTCTAATGGTTCAGGATATTTTCATAAGCGGAGATAGTTTGGGGTTTAAAGTGTTATTTGCCCTATCTTTATTAGGGTTGTAAGGAAACAGTTTGGTTATGCAGCTTACTGTGGAATCATAAGATTTATGAATCTATGATATAAATATCCCCCAAACCTGACTATAAATCATTCAATTTACAAAAAACATTCCAACCTACTTGAAGTCGTGTCTTAACAACCCACAAAGGATTAGTTGCGACAGCTGTTGCAGCACCAGCTCCTGCAGCAGCTACCATGTTTGAACCAATTGAAAGCGGTCGTTGTTGTTGCTACCCTCTGTAGCAAAATATAAGTAAGATCTCTCTAAAATCGAACTGTTAACATCATCAGTAACATACAGCAATTTCCAAAGCCATATAAGACCTACCATATGTATGTAGTAGCTCTTTAAGATGCCCATAAACCGTGAAATATACCTGCAATGATCAATGAAAGATGAACATATTTCCAGTATCCAGAAAAGTGAGACATGAGATACTAGATATAATCTAAAAATGGCTTTGTTTGTCAAAATTTAGCACTTCTACATTGAATATTGATGCCCCCAAACTCCAAAGTTAATTTACAAATTGGAGAAATTTCCCAACTTAATGTAACATTAGCGATCGAGTAGAACTTTGCAGCCATCTATTGAAATTGAATTCATATAAAGGGGATTAACAAAAATGGAAACTGCTTCAGCCACACCCCTCAATCAAGTCAACATCACCATGTGCTTCTGCTAGTCACCAGAACAAATATGAATATATAAAATCAACATTAGAATGCAGTAATAGCAAATTATCATTCCACAAACGAAACAAAGAATACTTGGACACACAGCATATAACAGGAGAAGTTTGAAATTATCAAATACAACACTCACAGCCCAATTTGGAAGTAATGCTGTCAAAGTTGGTGTCAGGCCGCGGTAAAGTCCCCTCAAACCTTCATTCCGAACAATGTTTTGTAGGCTCACAATAATCACACTACCTAAACTTCCGCCAGAAAAACACATGCATAAGCTAATTAAGCAGAGTGAATCCAAATATAGCTACTTCTCCTGTAATCAAACCTAGAAATTAAAAGATTTTCAAGAAATTGGTACCTTTACGACCAGAAGGCTGCATTTCAGGGAGGCCATGGACTTGAAGCCTCGTCTTTATCACATCCAACGGGCAAAGAAATGTAGCTGCTATTGCACCTAAAATTCAATCAACAAAAACAATGACACTAAATCCACCAATCATCGCCGGATTAAAAAGAAAACATAAAGGCGAATTGCAACGACGGCGAGTTAATGAAATAATTACCCGCAGCAGCACCAGCGGAGGCGTCGAAGATGACCTCTTTCGCGCTCCGGTGGTCGCACGGCGCGGCAGCGACCATTTTCAAGAGCTTACTCCGATGATCCCTCTAACAATAATCGAGATGAGGGGTATTCAAGAATTATTTACGAGATTCCACCTTCAGCTAGAAATATGCATACATGTCGATATATATGTGTAATGGAGGTTGAATTTTGGAAGCGTCTTTGACACTTCAGTTGAATGGAATTGGTGTTGCGTTTGTGGCCAAAATAGACCGTGTTTGAAGGGAGTGCAATCTATGTCTGTCCGCGAGTTTCTTCTTTGGAATTTCTAAGGTTTTTCTTTTTCAGTTCGTATCTTGACCTAGGTTTAACACAAATTGGGAATTGGATCCATTGTTGCGATGTTTTGGGGAAATTTTCAAAAGGAAATCTATTGCTAATCACATACAAACTCTCAATATTTTAGGGGAAAAAATCAGATTTGCATTTACATTTTTTTACGCAGGGAATATGAATTCCTTATTTTTTTTATTTTTTTTTTATATCACGGGAAACCACAATCGTTAAGAAGTTCAAGAAGAACCCAGCAGAGGGTCAACCTTTTCGCGTTAAATGCCTGCATAAACCGCAAACCACACAGGATAAGTAAATCACAGTTTCCCCAACCGCTAAAAAGTTCAAGAAGAACTAGGTGCACTGGATCAACCTCACGTTCCTACAAACCACATAGGACAGATAAATCACACTTAAAAACCAGGATGTGATGCGCTTAAACCCATGAAGCGTTTGATGGGGTTCGAACTCATATTCTCTCAATCATGAAACCCACCTGGCCATTTAAATTGTGTCGCGGTGGACAATGAATTCCTTATCTACTTGGATATCTGGTGTTGTCGTTTTAAATTAACTCACTTTCTGATTAAAAGTGTACTTGAGAATCTCGTCATTTATTTTAAATAAATCATCTCAAATTTTACTAGAAGGCAAAAAAGTTTACTAGAAGTATAATTCATTTTGAATGTTTTTTAAAGTGAAGATTGGATATTTGGATGGAATGAGTTCTTTAATTCTTTTTCTAGCTATGAGTTTTTTGAATACCCAAAACAAAATAGAAGAGATATAAGTTTCTGTTGGAGTTCTAATGCAAAGTGTGGACAAGAAGAATCCATTAATTAAAAATTAGAAGTAGTAAAATGTTCAAATTAATTAATGACTATTATAGGAGAAACTGTTTTTTTAGTAGATTATTAGAAGATTTGTTAGTCCTATCCTATTCATAGGGATGTCAATACGGGTCGAAATCCACGGATTGGCCCGAATAACCCGATAAAATTAATGGATTGGGCTATAAAATCATAACCCGAATATAAAATCAGGCTATTCGGGCCAGCCCATTCGGGTTGACGGGTTAATCGGGCTGGCATTAAAAAAAAAAAAAAACTCAACTCATTTTTTCCCTTTATCTAATAGTTAGAAATTCAAAATTCTTGATTTCAAAATTTTACTTTTCATGTTTAATTATCTTAACTTTTATAGCTATTATAGATTGATTGTTTATTTAGTTATTTATAGTAAATTAATTTATTTTTTTCAAATTATAAATTTTAATTGATATTATAGTGAATTAACTAATAAAATATTTATTAAATATTGAATTAGCTATTATGGAATATGAATATTCAGATATATTAAAAAATAATTTAGTTGTGAGCATTATTTTTTATTTTGATATTGTAATATATTTTAAATAGTATTAAATTGAATTAACTTATTAATATTTTTCTAGATATAAGTTTTAACTCCGCTATAATTGTATTATATTATTTAGAGATCATTTAGTTACACAATCCGGTATCCTTCCTCTTCTTGCCCGATCTTGGCTTTCGGACTTGACACCTTTCTTATCGGAGTGAGCGGGTTGCCTCGTTTGGGTTATCTTGTTGAATCACGAATATTAAAGCGTATTAGAAAAAAAGAATTTAGTCATGAGCACTATTTTTAATTTTCATTGTTTGCTCTTCAAAGTTAGTATAATAAGATTAAAAAAGAACTTGTGGAATGTATTATATTTATTTTTCACTTATTTGTTTTTACTCCAACGCTTAATATAAAATATTTGTTATAAATATTATTATTATCAATAATATATATATATATATATATATATATTTTTTTCATAAACTTTCGGCTGATTGACCGATGGGTTGGCCCAAACCCGAGAGTTTAGAGTTAGGGTTGAACATTTCTAACCGGAAAAAAATGTCAACCCGAATAGCCCGAACCGAATAGTCCAAACCGAATAACCCGATAACTCGAGTGGGTTGGCCCGAACCTGAGCGGGCTGGCCCGATTGACATCCCTACCTATTCATAAAGATTTATCCATAACATTATGACTAAGCTTATTTTTGAGAGCTTATAAGATGTTTCAAAAGCTTATAAGTTGTTAAAATGTTTGGATAATTGATCTTATAAGCTAGAGAAAGAATAGTGAGTTAGAGAGATAAAATTGACGAGAGATGAAGTTGGTAGTGTATGTGTAGAAAATAACAAATATAATAAGGTTATTTTGATAAATTCATGGTTGCTTTTAAACTTATGAAAAAATAAGTTGGGGTTGAACAACTTATTTTAGAGAAGCTTATAAGACGTTGAAGCTTATTTTCACAACTTATAAGCTGTTTTCAAAAGCTTATAAGCTCAGCCAAACACTGATACGATCCTCGCTGATGCGAAGGATCTATCGACACACGAACGGAAGAACGAACAAGATGGAATATCCCAAACCTCTCGAATCTAACCCTCAAGTGATATAGGTCAAGATTTGCCCTATACCCCAACTAGATAGTTGAGGCAAGAACTCGGGGACGATGAATGACACACAAACGAGGATGACCGTCTCGTTGATACGTCGATAAATGAATTACTTGACAAATCTCAAGAAATTCAAGAGCTAATGAAGAGAATAAAACTCACATATATTCGTAAATCAAAATGAATATTTTCGTATCTTACAAGCCTTTATATAGTGAAAAATGAAATCTAATCCTTATCAAAGAAGGAGTCCTTATCAAAGTAGAACTCTAATTTACAAAAGAAGTTTTAATAGACTAGGACTCTAGATAATCAAGCCTAAAAATACTGCGAAAATCTTTATACAAAAACATGGCCCATATGCCACATAATAATTAAATTCACAAAACTTGGGCTGCATCAAACACCTTCTCTGTCTCGATGCTCATCAACTTTAATAATTCGGCATTTATGGTAATTCTAGTTTATTAAGTTTAATTTACTATTTACTCACACATAGAGCCGGCAAAATTGGCTCGGCCCGATGGGCCGGCCCGTGGTACTCGGAATTGAGATCAGGTTGGGTTCATGAAAATAGTGATCCGAAAAAAATTGGGCCTAAAAAGCCCGTCCACATAGCCCATCGGGCTGACCGGGCTTTGGGGCTAAAAAGCCCGGGATTAATGGGCCTAAAAGCCCGCAAACACATTTAAAGTTTTAATATTTTACATTTGATGTTTGATGATATTTGAAACTTTAAGTTTATCTTATTTACGTTGAAATTGATGTTAGACTTATTAGTAAACTTAATTTATTTTATTTACTTTGAAATTGATGCTATTAGATGTAATTTATCTTATTTACTTTGAAATTAATGTTAGTAAATTTAATTTATTTATTGTTATCATATTTTTTTGAAATTAAAAATAATGTTTTATTAAATTAAATATTGGGCGGGTTTGGCCCGATGGCCCAGATGGGGTTGGGCTGGGCTGGACTACCATATTTTCAGCCCGGTAGCATTTCGGGCCGGGCCAGCCCGACCCGCCCCTTTTGCCAGCTCTACTCACATACATATGTTAGATGAATAAACTTTTCACAATAAAATGAAATGAACATAAATGATAAGCAAGTACACAAATATTTGTTTTAAAACTGAATATATGCACAAATGCACTCAGTGCACCATATTTTATATAAATAAACATTTCACTGTACATTTTTAATACAAAATGTGTTGGAGATTAAACAAGGAAATAATCATATAAACCAAAGAAGTAATAAATCCCTATAAAACTGAGATTAATATAATGCTAAAGACATAAAATTACTAATATAATATTAACTTATTAAAAGAGGTATAAAATTCGACCTAATCATAACTGTTAAAAATAAATATCCAATTGATAAAATTGTTCTTATTTTATACAATAATAAGTGTATGTACCCAATTCATATATAGAACTAATTCATGTACATACATGCTTTAAATTACGAACATAGGAACAATTATTGACCACTAGATTGAGTTTTTAGATGGTTGAGATGTGCAAAATTTATGCATATTTTTTATTAACTATGTATATTTTAAGGATATTTAGGTAATTTTTATTTTAGCACAAATTTAATCCCATTTTTGTAGGGATTTATTTATCATCATTTCGGTCAGTTATTTACTTTGTTCATTGTTATGCAGTTTTTTCGTTTTCGTCATCTACAACATAATATTCAGATTTTTTTTCTTTAGTTTTGTCTTTCGAGATGGATTTATCTGATAATTATATATTTTTGTTAAAAGTGTGCATTACAAAGTGTGTATATCGTGTTTTAATATAAATTACACTGTGAGTTGTACAAATGCACATTTTGAATCATCTAAATGCATACTTAATAATGATATAATTCAATAATATTCAATTCCACCACGTAACCATGCACTTGAACAAATACACATTCTAAATCTTCGAACTGTATTTTTTTTACCAATATGTTGAAATGCACATAGGGGTGAGCATTCGGATTTCGGTTCGATTTTTGCCTAATCCGAACTTATCCGAAAATTCGAATTTTGTGAAAAAAAAATCCGATCCGAACCGAAAATCCGAATTTTTTATACAAAAATCCGAACCGAACCGAAAAATCCGAAATTACGAAAAAACCGAAAATCCGAAACCAATTTTTGTTAATTCTTATATATATTTATATTAAATTTAAACATATTTGAATAAAACATTATTTATATATATAAATTATATATAATTCGGATTTTCTGATTTTTTTCGGATTTAAAAAATCCAACCCGATCCGATCCGAAAATTCGATATTTTAAAAAATTTCAACCCGATCCGATCCGAAAATCCGAACCGAATTTTAAATTTCGATTTGGTTCGAATCGGATATTCGATTTTCGGATTTTTTGCTCACCTCTAAATGCACACTTGGAGATGTGTAAATACACGTTCGAATAGAGAGAGGGAAGAAATAGAGAGATATAGTGTATGTATGTGTGTGTGAGAGAGAGATGGACATTCCAAATTTCCAATAAATGGAAAGAAAATAAAGAGAGAGGAAATAGAACAACAAATTTAAGGAGTGTAATTTATTTTCACATTCATACCATAAAAAAATATCCACATCATAACTAGTCAAATGTTTATTTCCAACTCAAAAAGAATCTGCTTATATTTCTTAATAAAGATTCGCCCAGAGAATCTATTAAAGATTGGCCCAGAGAATCTACACAAAACTGTAAGAACAAATTACCCCATTTTCATTTCAAGTATTTGTCCACAGTGGGCCAATCTTGTTTATCTATTTGGACCTTCTTTGTGCAGTACAATTAAAAAGGATATGCTGACAGAAAGGCAAAAAAAAGAAAACACATGAAGATGAGCTGAAGGTGGGCCGTATTTGTCCACAGTGGGCCAATCTTGTTTATCTATTTGGACCTTCTTTGTGCAGTACAATTAAAAACGATATGCTGACAGAAAGGCAAAAAAAATAAAACACACGAAGATGAGCTGAAGGCAGCTGCGACGTTGCAATTTGCAAGTATAATAATTATTGATAAATAGTTAACCAAATTTCCAATTTCACTGTGTGCAGGAAAATTTATTAATATATATGGCAAAAACTTGTGTACGCGCGCCTCACGGTGCGCGCACACTTGTTTTTGTTTTTTTGTTTTTTTTATTATTATTTAATATTATGTCTTTTGTTTTATGATAAAAACTTATATTAAATATAGCAATTAAGGATAATTAGATTTCTAATTATAATTTATTAATTCATTATGGTTTATTAATTCATAATTAGGGTTTATTAATTAACAATTAGGATTTATTAATTCAAAGTTAGAGTTTATTAATTCATAATTAGGGTTTATTATTCAAAATTAGAGTTTATTATTTTCAATTAGGGTTTATTAATTCAAAATTAGGGTTTATTAATTCCAAATAGGGTTTATTAATTCCAAAATTAGGGTTTAGTATTTTCAATTAGGGTTTATTAATTCAAAATTAGGGTTTATTAATTCCAAATAAGGTTTATTAATTCAAAATTAGAATTTATTAATTCAAAATTAGGGTTTATTAATTTATAATTAGGCTTTATTATTCAAAATTAAAGTTTATTAATTCAAAATTAAGTTATATTAATTTAAAATTATATTTATTAATTTACAATTAAAATTTATTAAATTAATTAATTTTAATTAGAATTAATTTAATTAATTAATTAAGATTAATTAACTACTTAATTAAAATTAATTAACTAATTAATTAATTAAGGTGGTCTCACTATGCTTGGCGCGCACAGGAGACCACCTCAATATATATAGGGTAGTGATAATTTAGAGGATCGAATATTTAATCCCTATGTAGAATAATAACGGATATTTGAATTATTTCATCAAGAATCATGATGCATTTTAAAATTTCATTTTTAGAAACCATAAAATTTTAATTGATATAGTAAATACTTAACATATCATATTTATATCAATATACCAACTTTTAGGGAGCCATTATAATCATTACGTCAACGTCTAATTTTCTGCAATTTTTAGAAAATTCCCAATAAAAAGTAACATTTCGAGACTTTTGAAAACAAGAAAGATGATAATCTATTGACCTAATAATGTAATTTCATTTCCCTAAATTTAAGTTAATCTTATGTCACCGGCACCGCCACCTGTCATACAAAACTGCGATATGTTTTATTCTGCCAATAATATCTTTGTTAGCTTGTATTGCTGATCTGTATTCCCTTTTAGAAAATTTATTCAACACCTTATTTGATAACGGAATGTTTTATTTTATTTTTCTGTTTTAAGTAATGAAAAGTTGAAGTATTGGAGTTCTTGATGATTGGGGGCCTTACAGTTCATTCCTTGTCATCAAGCCGCGTTCGGTCCATTTCCGTGTGAATTTTGCCTTCCATCTTTTTATATTCCTTCAATTTTCTAGTGGATTTCTTTGGTTTTCCAGTCGCCATCAGATCTGCATATTGCCATACTCCTTTTGCTAAAATAAAGAACAAAACATAGTACACTGAAAGTCTTGCAGTCTCCTTTTGAGGTAATCCCATGTTCCCTTTCTGCTGGAATCTTTTATCTTTTCCTTCAATTCCCTGCTGTATTCTTGTCCTCCTTTGATGCAATTAGCTATTTGGGGTTTGAGATCTTATGCTGAGAGTGTTGTGTATGTGTCCATAATTTGTGATTGCAGGTAAAGTTTTGAACTTTGGGGCTGTAAAGATTGGATTGCTGGTAAAGTTTTGAAATTTGGGGCTGAAAAGATCGGATTTTCTTTACTGGGATTGGAGATATAGTATTTATCTCTTTGGTGGTGTTTTGTGAATTTTCTTTGTAGGGTGTGTGAATTTCACTTTTCTTGGAGGAAAAAGTGAATTGGGATTGGGGAATGCTGGAGGGTTGTGGAAAGTGAAGTTGAGTCTTGTTTAGTGGATATGATGGTGGAAATTGGTGAATTCGAATATATCTGTGATTTGGACTGAGTTAAACGGTCTGCATCTTAGTGAAGCTTGAAGAGAAAAAGCTGTGTGATTTAGTAATGGGGTCGAGGAAAGATAGACATGGGCATCATGATCTTGTGCCCTTAGCTGCGCTGCTAAATAGGGAGTTGAGGAATGAGAAAATGGAGAAGCCCGCGGTGAGATATGGCTCTGCAGCTCAGTCGAGAAAAGGGGAGGATTATTTCTTGATGAAGACTGATTGCCAGAGAGTTGCTGGAAATCCATCAACGTCGTTCTCTGTTTTTGGAGTATGTAATCCATTTATTGCTTCAGTTTACATAGTGATGGTTGTTTTTGGTCACTTGCTTTTGTTTTAATGAGCAATCTCTTAGAGATTTGGTATGTGGGATATTTTTGTTTAATTTGATGTATCCTAAATAGAAGTTGTAGATGCAACTTAGGGTCTATTAATTGAGTTTGGCTGATGATTCTTGAAAGAGATCTTTTGATTTAATGGGAAATATTCTACCAATTTGTAGATTTTTGATGGGCATAATGGGAGTGGAGCTGCAATATTTTCGAGAGACCATTTGTTAAACTACGTGTTAAATGCTATGCCTCGTGGACTTGGACAGGATGAATGGCTCCATGCTTTACCTAGAGCTTTAGTTGCTGGTTTTGTGAAAACGGACAAGGAATTCCAGGCCAAAGGCACGGATTCTGAACTTCAACCATTTTTTGTTGTCAAAGACTTATTTGTTATGAGCTTTGATAATAAGCTGAGGTTTGTATCCTCTGCAGGAAAGACTTCTGGAACAACGGCAACATTTGTAATTATTGACGGGGAGACAGTTACAGTTGCATCTGTCGGAGATTCACGCTGCATTTTAGATGCTCAGGGTGGTGGTGTCTCCATCTTGACCGTTGATCATAGACTCGAAGAAAATGCAGAGGAGTTAGTTCTTTTCCTTCAAGCATAAGTAAATTCATTCCTTACTTTTCTATACTTCTCTCATTGAAAATCCATTGTCTCTCTAAACTTGCAGAAGAGAGCGTGTAACAGCCAGCGGAGGTGAAGTTGGAAGGCTTAGCATTTTTGGTGGGACTGAGGTATGATCCGTATCGGAACTCCATAAATTCTATAAAGCCTTGTTTTTGGATTGAGGAAAGTTAGTCATTTTGCGATGATCGTTGCCTTACCTTTGCAGGTTGGTCCACTTCGTTGTTGGCCAGGGGGTTTGTGTCTTTCTCGATCAATTGGTGACATGGATGTGGGTGAATTTATTGTTCCAATTCCCTATGTCAAGCAAGTAAAGGTAGCTATAATAAATCTTTTAGTACTTTCTTGTTTTAGCACGACAAATTTTACTTTGAAATGACTGACACTGTTTCGTTCGCATGAAGTTATCAAGCACAGGAGGAAGGCTAATAATCGCCTCTGATGGTGTCTGGGATTCATTGTCATCAGAAATGGCTGCAAAAGCATGTCGTGGATTACCTGCTGAACTTTCTGCACATCTAGTGGTGAAGGTATTGAACTCAATAAGTCCATCGTCTTTAGTTTATACGAATCTGCCCTTTAGGGTTTATAAATGAAAATCAGAAAATGGTTGCTAAAATCTTGATTTGTACAAATGGTAAACCAGCCTTTATGGGATTACCATATCTCATTGCATCAAACCTATATTGTATAGGAAGCGTTGAGGACACGTGGGCTCAAGGATGACACAACTTGCATAGTCGTTGATATAATTCCCCAGACAACAAACCGCCGCCTTCTCCCCCACCCAAGAAATACAACAAGCTCAAAGCCTTGTTTTTCAGAAAAAATTCTTGGAAATCCACCAAGAAATTTGCAAAGAAGCTGTCTGCTGTGGGTATCGTGGAGGAATTGTTTGAAGAAGGATCGGCCATGCTTGCTGAAAGGTCAGTATACGACCCAAAAACTCGTTATCTTCTTTCCTTAGATGGCGTGATATTGAGTGTTTGAAGGATTAGATGATCAAATGAGCTCAAGATTGTTCAATCCATCAAAGTATGCGGTGTATTTAGCCTTTAATCTGTAGATTTAGCCTCCAAAATTATATTTGAATCTGTTTGAAAATGAGAAGACCTCATAAAATAAGGGGATACTATTTGAAGATGTACAAAATCTTGAAATTTTTTATCTTATTTCTTCAACAATGGCAGACTTGGAAATGATGAGCCGACTGCACAGACGGGCGGCCTTTTTGTGTGCGCCGTGTGCCAAGCTGACCTGGCACCAAATGAGGGAATCTCTGTTCATGCTGGTTCGATATTCTCCATGAGCTCAACGCCATGGCAAGGTCCTTTCCTCTGTGCAGACTGTCGGAATAAGAAGGATGCCATGGAAGGGAAGAGACCAAGTGGAGTTAGAGTAGTATAGGTTAGCTGATCTTGTTCAATTGCTGCCATTCTTTTGTTCTCGTTGATTATCGTTCTTCTTCTTGCTAATTAGGTGATTATTTTGGATATCGAATGTTGAAATCGATATATTCTTTTTGATTATTTCATTGTTAAAGTAGGGAAAAATGAGTGCATTCTTTTGCTAACATATTGCTCTTTTACAGATGAAATTGGTGGTTAGTATTTATAATAAAGAAATTCAAGATTTCGTTTTCATGTGTGAGATTTGCAATTTTCCATTAGGACATGTGGTTTAGAGTTACGGATTTTCGCTTGTTGACTGGGGTTCATTTATCACAAAATAAAGTCACAAATTTTCGTAATAATTTAGTTAGACAATTGATATTCATATGGAAATTCTCCAATTTTTTTATTTTTCTGATTGACATTTTCAATCTAATGCAACTCTGAACCAGCAAGATTCAACAAGATTAAAAAGAGAGAGAGAGAGAGAGAGAGCAAACACGTAAATAAATGGAAATACTGATTAATGTGACTGAATTTAAGGGATGAAATGAAAGTGTGAAAGTTGGAAACAAACCCTGCAAATTGATGGAGATATAAATTATTCACAGTTTGTTATTATTTTTCTGACAGTTGATGGTGGTATAAATTCTTCATAGTTTTTCTTATTATTCTTCTAACAGTGACTCTTTCAACATGGCCAATGCAACAATTCAACAAGCAAAAAAGGATGAAGTTAGATTATTGTCACACTAAAATATAAGAAAAATACTACAAAGATTGAGACGTTGAAAAGCTTGTGCTGATCTATGGGGGGTGAATATAGGTAAGGTTTAGGTGTAACCTCCAATGATCCAAGTTTTCCTTCCAATATTTGTACCACCTTTGTCATTGAGGGTTTGTCTGCACCACAACCCAACAATGATCAAGTTTCTCTTTAAAAGATGGCTCTCATCTTCATCCATTGTTCGTACCACCTGTTTCTGCATCTGTCTCAAGCTCCTTTGTCTCTTGGATCAATGGTTCTCTTTTCTCGAACCGTTCCCTAAACCAACATTCCATAACTATAAATATCAGAAGTTTCTAGAAAATACTTCAGGGGCAATGTACCCTACAGTCCCTCTTGGTACCAATTCTCATACTAGAGCTAGCAAAATGGGTCTGGCCGATAGACCTGCCGGGGTATTCGGGTTTTGGGCTTGGTTGGGCTTCGGAATTAGAGGCCCGAAAAAGTTGGGCCTAAAAAGCTCACCCAAAAAGGACCTCGGGTAGACCGGGCTTTGGGCTTAAAAAGCCGCCGAAAAAAAAACATCAGGTCAACCTGGGCTTCGGGTTAAAAAATCCGTCTGGTATAAATTAAATATAAATTTTTATATTATTATATAATTAAGAAATTGTTGTAGTACAGTAGTAAGTGTTTATGCTCCTCATTCGAGAAACTTGGGTTCGATTTGAAGTAATTATGCTTTTTTGTTTTTTTATCTTTTCATTTATTTGCTTAGTTATCTTAATTATGTAAATAGGTTATATAATTATTTAATAATATGAAATATATATTATTATATAATTATTTACTACTTTCTAGGTTTAAATAATTATTTTATATAATTATTTATCTTTTCATAATTAAAAATATTCGGGCTCGCCCAATTCGCTTAGGGTTGGGCTTCATATTTATAAGCTCGTAAATTTCCGGCCTGACCCAAAAATGTAAAAGTCCATCGCCACGGGCCAACCCGCTACTTTTGTCAACTCTAACTGAGACCATGTGTTTCATCTATTTGGACACAATTTAGCAAGCCCAAAATCTGAATTCTAGGTTCAAATCCTTATCTAGAAGAATATTTGGGGCATAAAATGTCCAAATGCAGAATCCTTGTATTGCAACCTAATTCTAGGTTCAAATCCTTATCTAGAAGAATGTTTTGGGGCATAAAATGTCCAAATGCAGAATCCTTGTATTGCAACCTTGATGTAAGTTCATTCAGTGGTGACAATGCTACTAGGGCCAAATCATTAATAACATCCAAATAAGAATCACTTAATACAATGACAAAAGTTTATGAACTTCTGTCATTGTATAAGGCCCTTCTGAACTAATAATATTATCACTACTATCTTGAGCATTTCTAGTATTTTTAGAAGTAGATGGAATATCTTTCATTTTATCTATTAATTTAGACCTTAAAATTTCGATCCTTAATCATTTTAAGAATTTCTAAAATATTATTGTGTTATGACATTAATGTTTAAATCTTGGAATTCAGATAGAATCTCATAAAATTCTTTCTTTTATATTCAGAATTATTCTTTGGACATGCATGACCAATAATACATGGTTCATATTCATTACGAATCAGTAGTATTTAATTCTTTCTCTAAAACATTAAAGTTCTGACTCACTGTTACTAGGATCGAAAGATTCTTCAGAAGAACTAGAGTAAGACTTTGAATCTTCGCTATCAGAATTTAATAATAATTTTGAAAGAGACTTTCATTTCATTATCTATTTCTAGATTATTAATCTTTTTCTTCATTTGAGTTATCGTCAGACTTGATAGGTAGTTGAGTCAAGGAACATCCAGGAGGAATAGGCGGAGCACGATGATAAGTTGTCGGGATTTTATAGTAAGACGGTGGAAATATTACAGTGTAAGCTCCGATAGCTTCATGGATGCGAGGAAGAGGAGTTCGATTGTAGCATGTTAAGTATTAACATCTTGAATCCATCAAGTCTTTGGCTCCATCCCTCGAGCTAATTGACTTGATCTTCCTTCTAGTATAGACATTAATCCTTTTGATTTGTGAGTGTGAGCCACAAGTTCCCTCCTCTACACTTCAGTTCAATGTCACCTGATAAATCTAGTATGCGAGATTTATGAAAACAGTAAAAAACACAAGAGACTTTTACGTGGTTCGATCAAAAATAAGATCTACGTCCACGGAGGAGATGATCCTCAAGATGTTTACTATAATTCGATTACAGCAAGTATCTCAAAGGGCTCTAGTATTCAGTAATTTGCTAACCCTTTTACCTTCAATCTAACTCCTATTTATACACAAACGTAAACCTTGCCACGAATCCCTTGATTGGCGGGCCATCATTCTCCTATAACTGACCATGATCTCCACCATTATTACCCATGATTACTACCGTTACCTCATTACCGTTACCCATAATTAGGGTTTGGGGATCGTCATTTAGGCGTAACCGAGTAGGGCAACATTAGGTTAGGCCCAGCTCGTTTGGGGCTGTTGTTGGGCTGAGAGGTTGGGCCATGTCCTATCATAGCCCTCGAAAAGTCGAGGAATAGCCTTGCCGGGTGAGCGGAGAATGTGCTTTGCCGAGGCGGGTATTGCTTGGTCAAGTTTTCGTTGAAGGTTTGTCATTCGTTGTATGACCTAAAATACTTCTGGCGGTCCGGGGTGGACATGTCCGACCGAAATATTGGCGATCCGAGGTGGACATGTCCGACCTGAAAATACTTAGCTGAAGTCGAGATCCGATGTCAGGAGGAGGTCGAGGTCCGACCTGAAATACTTCTGGTATTAGGACATGGGCGTAGTCCGATGTCCGAACTTGTAGTAATCATCACGTGATCAGACTGGCGGTCTGTTTTCCAGAGAGTACGTCATACGCGCCAGGCGATAGTTGGGCACTTCGAAAAGCATGCGCGCGTCGGTCACACATCCAACCGTAAATAGGCACGTGTAATAAACGAAACGGCAGATTTTTAGGCGCCATTTATCCTATAAATAGGTCTAAAAGAGGCAACTGTTCATTTTCTCCTTCGACGTTTGAATCCAGAGAGTATAACCTTAGAAATCCCCAATTCCTCTTTCACACTTTGTTGAAGAAATCGGAAATCCCGCCCGGAAAAAGTAAGTATGTATTCTTCACCTTCTCATTCCTCTTCTCGCTCACGATAACTCGGTTCGGCTTCGGTTCGGCGTGAGATCCCAATGTGAGGGATTATATATGCCATAACCGCCAGGTAAATCCATAGGACTTAGTTCTAGGGTTTCACCAAAGTCTTGGTATGGGATGGCCTCGGGATTGGTGGGGCGAAATCAACTTTGACGATAGAGGAGCTTCTGGTGGTCGCTGAGAAATACCACATCCCAGAGGATGCATGGTGGTGCTTGCCGAAACCCAATGATAGGGCGATGGCCCCTCCGGAGGGATTTATTACCATTTTTGTAGATAGCTTAATAGCTGGGCTTAGATTTCCTTTTGCCCCCATTTTCCTTAGCTTTCAAGAGTATTTTCGGATCCCTATATGCCAACTGACCTCCAATTCTATTAGGTCGGCGGTTGGGCTAGGGTTGGCCTGTTATGGCATAGGCGAGGGGTTCTCTTTCGAAGTATTGATGCGTTTTTTTAGCATCAAGTCTATAGGAGGAGTATATTACCTGTCACCTCGTCTTAAGTTTAAAATTGCTTCCCCATCGAAGGTATCCCACTGGCAAAATAGATACTTCTTTTTGCGGGCTGAGGGGTATCCTAGGTATGAGTGGGGCCTCGGGGCGATGAAGGACGTGAAAATTAATCCCCTGGGCCCTATGGAGAAGCTGTTGAACGATATGGGTGAGATCCTATCGATCAACTATACCGAGGATGACTTGAACGATCTTTGGGAGTGTCTATAGGTCGAAGCTCGGTGTCGTGTGCGAATTGGGTGAGGGCAACCTTCTTATCTTTATTTCCTCGTCGATTTTGTGGTGCTAATGAAATTCTCATGTTGAATGCAGTGAAGGTTGACCCGACCGGAGAAGTCGATGTGCCGATCTCGCCGCCCGCCTCCTCTCGAACGGGCGGGAGCCCGAGGAAGAAGGCGAGGCGGCGAGTCCACCCAACAGCCCGTGGTGGTGGACGCCATGAAAGATTTGATGACGGTCCTCGAGACGACCTCGGGCCCGACGCTGGAGATCGAGGTCCATGGCCAGCCTCAGCCCGAGGTGCCGGCTTCCAGCACTTCCTTATCCTTCCCAAAGGTATAAGTCGCTACCCTTCTCCTTGTAAGTTTGTTGTTACTTGTTGCTAATTGTTCCATATTCAGGATGCGGCCTCGATGGCAGGTGAGATGCACCGCATGGCGGGCTTATCGTTGAGGCGCCGCAATATGAGGCCATGGAGAAGGCTAGCCAGGACGATGCATCGAGGGCCGAGGTGAATCCATGCCGGGCGCTTCTAGGCGGACGCCGAACTTGCTAAGGCGAAAGCCGAAGGAGCCGAAGTGGCAAAGATGGCCGCTGAGAGTGCCCTCAAGAAGAAGGACCGGGCCTTGCGAGTGGCCCGTGCCGAAGTGGAGAGCGCTCAAGAGGAGGCTGCCGAGGCCGAGAGGAGGCTGGCCGCGCAGACAAGCGCCTTGCTGGCGGGGCAAGGACCTATGCTGAGGGCCTTCGCCAGCAGGCTTATCGAGTCGGAGAGTTTTTCCTCCTTCATCTCCGACCGACTGCTGTGATGAGGCCGCGGTGATTTGTGCCCACCTAGAAGTTGGCGGCCGAGAGACCAGATTTTGACAAGGCCCAACACGGTTGGGTTGAGGTCGACCATCCGAGGTATGCAAGAATTATGCTCGCATAATCGCCTGGGCGACCTCTTTTCCGTGGTGGATGCCTTGGCATCTTCACCTCCTCGACGGCGGAGGCAGTAACTCAAAGGCAAGGAAGATGAAGACTTGAGCTTCAAGCATTCCTTGCCGAGTTGAGGCAGCAACCGAGGCGGCAGTCCGAGCTCGGACATTCGTTCGGAGATCGGCCACCAATGGAGCAAGCGGCAGCAGGCAAGCAAGAGGAGGTCGGAGAGTCCCAAGAATGAGCCTGAGGTCAGTGGACCTAATGTAATAGGCTGATTTGTCGGGGTCGATAGGACCCTGTGCTGTACAAACTTCCATTTTGAATAATAGAAATATCTTGTTAAAATGCCTTGTGTATTGTCTTATTTCTAGCATTCTTCACCTCAATACTTCGGACTGGATCATGAATTGCTAACAAAGCTGAAAGAAGTCCGAGGTGCTTTAGCCGAGAAGGATGAAGAGGTGACACACTTTGGAGGAGTCGGTCCGCCGAGTGACTCGGTATTGCCACATGGACGCTACCGGCATCGTCGGTCGAATCAAAGCAGGTGCATGAAGTCGATCGAGGTGGGCCGCCTCCTTGCTGAAAATGAGGCGTTAAAGTTAAGGATTACACATCTCGAAGTCCAGGGGGCTGATTTATCTGCAGATGTGATCCACGGACGATCGATGCATCATGCGAGCAACGAGGCGACAAGAGAGGTCGCTCGGATCTCGGAAGAGCATGCAGAGTACGAAGAGGTAATCCGCCGGACTGGGGGAACTACTATATCTGAAGCCGACGATCGAGTTCAGAGCTTGTTGGCGGAGGGCATGGTATTGAGGGATGAGGAGGGTCCAAATAGCAAGAATTTTAAAGACTGCCTCGACTCTGTCCTGAAATACATGCAGATGTATGAGATCGTTCGCAAATGACGCATGCCCCCGCCCCGCTCATCTACAGTGGGCAACGTTGATCCCATAATTGAAGAGCACAAGAGGAGGCGGCTATGCTCGATCACGCTGAAGTGCTCCGTCAAATGGGTCCATCGGCGGAGGAACGATAGGGGCGGCGCTCGGCGATTCGGAGGAGGACGCGTGCGGGCAGCAAATCGGCGTGGAAGGGCTAGAGCTCGGGACAAGGGCATAGTCCCGGTCCGACGTCAGTTCACGAGGTCGAGTGTGGCCTCGGTGCGGATTAATTCCCGGGCCGAATCCGCCCGCGTCGAGTCGACTACTCCGGAGCGGGCCGAGGTGGTGCTTGTCCTCGTAGATTGGGTGGAAGGCACGAGTTCATTCCGGTATCCATCGCCGACAGGGATTTCGTTCAAAATTATCTCGGCTTCAGAGTCTCGGCGGGCCGGAAACCCGAATGAGCGTACATAGTGTAGGACGTTGTATGTAGGTATAAATGTATTTAGACTCGTTTCGAAGTGTACGTTTTTCCTCTTGAGAGGTATAAACATAGCTTAGGACTTCGTTTGGTCGTAAATGTATTTATACTGTATACTTTGCCATAATTTGGTGAGATCCATTTTGGATGTCTTATACATGTAGATTTTTCAACTTAATGAGTAATCAGTATGTATGCATGTAGACTTTCAAACTAGTGAGTAGTCTGTATGCGTTGCACTGAGACGTTCAATTCAATGAGTAATCTACGAGTGCGGCGCGCGCTTAGTGAGTACCCTACTTAGTGGGTTTTTTATCTTCGTGAGGGCGTCCCCTCGTGAAGGTTAAATGCGGTATATCCAAATAGATGTTCGCATACGAATAAAATGAAGCGAAATGAAATATTCATTAGAAAAATAAATATTTTATTCAACAAATATATGACATCGCACTTCGACAAGGCAAGTAAGGAGGCTAACATAAGGCTGATTTGAAATCAAAACTATGTAAAGTACCTCCTTAAATGGGAAATATGCCAGGTTCGGGGGATAAGCGCACCGGATAAGTGAGATAGCTTGTAAGCCCCCTTACCAAGGTTCTCGTGAACACGGTATGGGCCTTCCCATGTTGGATCCAGCTTGTTAAGACGCTCAGCTCTACTGGCTTCATTATTTCGTAGGACGAGGTCGCCTACTTGGAACGCGGAGGTTTTGACCCTTTTGTTGTAATGCAAATGCGACTGGGCTTTATACTTGGCTTCGTTTATGAAGGCTAGCTCGCGCTTCTCTTGAGGCGTCAAGGTTTGCTCGCAGTCTTCCTCGTTCGGCCCGATCGAAGTGAAGAGTGCGCGGGCTTGGCGCGCGATCTCACGCAGGTATGACACCTCGATGCATCAGACCGTGCCGAAAGGGTTTCCGTGCGACGTCCAGGTGTGGTCTGTAGGACCGAGAGGACTTGAGGAGATTTTCAGCCCGACGCCTTTAGCTTGGTCCAACCTCTTCTTTAATCCTTGTACGATCGTGCGGTTGGTGACCTCGGTCCGCCATTCGCTTGTGGGTGTGCGATCGAGGTGAAACGTTGATCGATCCAAGTTCTTCGCACCACCCTTGAAGTTTTTGTCTATGAATTGGGTGCCATTGTCCGAGACCGAGCGTGCGGTATGCGGCGGCGGACTATATTTTTCCACACGAGTCTCAATTCTCCGCCGTGAGGCTCGATAGTGGTTCGGCCTCGACCCATTTGTGAAGTAGTCTATGGCTACGACTAAGTATCGGCTGACCGGTGCTCGGTCGAACGGACCAACAATGTCGATCCCCACCGCATGAAAGGCCATGGACTCTGCAGTGCTTAGATCGATCCCGAGGCGCTTTTGACCGTGGAGTGAATCGGCACCGGGCACTTTTGACGAGCTCGGCGAATCTTGCGGTGGGCCAAGAATATCCCGACCTCGGCCTTCTTTGAGAGAGCTCGCGACCCGATGTGGCTTCCACAAGACCTCGGTGAATTTCATTGAGCACGTGGTCGGCTTTTCGGCCCGAGGCACCTCGGGAGGGTTGAAGGTAAGACTTCGTAGAGAGCCCTCATACACAAGATACTTACGGGATTTCACCATCATCTTTTGGCCTCCAACGATCCCGAGGTAGTGTGCCAACTTCGGATATGCTTTTAGGGGTGTCATCCGGTTCGGTTCGACCTCGAGATAACGATATGAGGCCTCAATGCTTCGGAATGAACTTCCTCTCTTGGCGGATTTGCCGATAACGATAAATCTAGTATGCGAGATTTATGAAAACATAAAAGAACACAGAGACTTTTACGTGGTTCGATCAAGAATAAGATCTCGTCCACGGAGGAGATGATCCTCAAGATGTTTACTATAATTCGATTCGGCAAGTATCTCAAAGGGCTCTAGTATTGGTAATTTGCTAAGGATGTCACCGGCTGCATTTTCCCTCGTGGGATTTGATTAATACTGAAGTATCTGAACGAGGCCAGCATCTCTTTTGCCTTCTCAAGGTACTGCTTCATTCGATCCTCCTTAGCCTCGTATGTGCCTAATACCTGGTTTACCACGACCTGGGAATCTCCAAATATCTGGACTTTGTCCACTTTCAATTCCTTTGCTAGGCGGAGTCCAGAGATCAATGCTTCGTATTCCACTTCGTTGTTGGTGGTCGGGAAGGTAAACCGCAGGGCGTATGTCACTTCTTGCTTATCTGGGCCGAGGAGGAGGATGCCTGCTCCGCTGCCCGTCTTGCATGAGGCACCGTCCACATACATCTGCCAACAATCAACGGGTGATACAGGATGGGTTCCCCGCCATGGGATGGGAGTGACCTCATTGGTAGAGGCGACCGGTGAATTTGACCTCCACCAGGAAATCTGCAAGGGCTTGTCCTTTTATGGCCGGCCTGGGGGAGTATGAGATATCGTGTTCGCCTAGCTCCAGTGCCCACTTGGCTATACGTCCAGATGACTCTGGTTTTGATAAGACTTGTCTTAGAGGTAAGTCCGTTAGTACAGGACCGAATGAGCTTGAAAGTAAGGCCGGGCGTCGTTTAGCTTCACTAAGGCCGAGCTACCTTCTCAAGGTTGGTGTACCTCGTCTCCGGTCCTTTGAGAGCACGGCTAATGAAGTAGATGAGGAGTTGCGTCCCATCTCATCTCGCACTAATACAAGACTAATTGCCTCGTCCGAGGTGGCGGATATAACAATAGAGTTTCACCTTGCTTTGGGCGGATAGTGTCGGCGGTCGGCAAGATATTCCTTCACCGTGTGAAGGCGACCTGGTGTTCTTCCCGCCGGTGAAATCGGAGCTCTCCTCGGGATCTTGAAGAAGGAAGCGCTTCTGGCACTCGAGATAGGAATCGGTGAGGCGGCCAGCATCCGGTGAGTTTGTGTATTTCACGGATGGTTTTGGGATCTGCATGTCGAGCACCGTTTTCACCTTGGTAGGATTGGCTGTGCCTTCTTGAAACCCAAAGACCCAGAAATTTACCCGTTCTTACCACGAATGTGCACTACGGGATTGAGCTTGAGGTTGGCCGACACGAGGAGTGAAGAATAGTTTCGAGGTCGATGGCGCAGCTCTCGACTTTTTGCTTTTGACTACTATATCATCGACATAGACCTCAACAATTTCTCCTATGTGATCCTTGAAGATCGCGTCCACCATTCTTTGGTAGGTAGCTCCAGCGTTTTCAGACCGAAGGCATCTTTCGGTGGCAAAGACACAAGTCGATAATGAGCAGCTGTTTTGGCGTCTTACTGGCTCATCAAGACTTGGTGGTATCCTTGTATAAATCCAGAAATGAAGACCTCATGTCCCACCAATGCTTCCACCTTCTTGTCAATGTCGGGAGAGGTATGATCCTTTGGGCGGTGTTTATTGAGGTCGGTATAGTCGACACACATGCGCCATCCACTCCTCGGCTTTCGAACTACAACGGATTAGCCATCCAAGTTGGGTATTTAACCTCGTCATGATTTTAGCCTCCACAGGTTGGGTTACCTCGTCTCTTATGACCGCTCATCATGGCAAAACTTCTCTTCTCGCGAACCGGTTTAGTGGCGGATCAATGTTAAGACGATGAGTTATGAGCTCGGGCGAGACCCAGTCATATCCAATGGAGACCATGCAAATACATCTCTATATTCCTTAGAAGTCGCATGACTGTTGACGAATATCGACCGAACCTTGGGTACCAACCTTGACAACTTTGGAAGGGTCGTCAGACGTGCAAATGAAGATTCTCGACGATCATCCCAGGTGGCAACTTGAGGTTCTCAGAATTGCTAGCCCGAGGTAAGGCCGCATCTTGGTTGAGACTCGTAGGCATTCTTTAGGCGCCGTTTGGTCACCCCGAATGCTTAACACTCCCACGGGGTGGGTATCTTAATGGTGAGGTGGTACACGTAGGGGTGTCTAAACGGTTTCGGTTTCGGTTAGAACCGAACCAACCGAAACCGACAAATTCGGTTAACCAAAACCGACAAATTTGGTTATCGGTTCGGTTTCGGTTCGTGGTTGAAAAATATTCGGTTATTGGTTAACCGATAACCGAACGGTTCGGAACCGAAAAACCGAAAAACCGTTTTTTATTTTTAATTATTATTTCAATTATTAATTAATTAATTAAAAATTATGAAAATCAATTTTTAATTATTACTTTATTAATTATTGTTAAATATTTTATCTATTTTTAATAAGTTTCAGTTTTTAATTATTATTTTATTTATTTTAATTATTATTTTATTTGTTTTTATTATTAATTAATTTTAATTCGGTTTTTCGGTTAATCGAAAACCGAACCGCCGGAACCGATCGGTTTTCGGTTAACCGAAAATTTAAAACGGTTCGGTTTCGGTTCCACTTTTTCGGAGAAATTCGGTTCGATTAACCGAAAAATTGATTCGATAAGCAAACCGAACCGTTAGACACCCCTCAGGTACACGGAGCGAGACGGCTCTCAGTTGCATCTGACCAATCTCTTCCTGAGATAATGTTGTATGGAGAGGAGCTCGGACCAGAAAAATTGAATGGCTTTGGTGACCGACTGGGAGCGCGCTACGGTGGCCGGAAGGGTAATGACTCGCCGGGTTGAACCGCCTCTTGAGTAAAGCTTAGAATCGGGAAGGTGCGGGGTGTACCTGAATTCCTCCGACATCAAGTTTATCCAGGCAGCTCTGGAATATGATGCTAACGGAGGCTCCGATGTCAATGTAGACCCGATGTACATTCTTGTTACCCACCACGGCTTGTATTGTAATGGCATCCTGGTGGGGCATGATCTTAGGTACTGGGTCGTCTTTGGAGAACACGATATTTTCTCCATCCCGGAGTCGCTTGTTTTTCGGCTCTTCGGGGGTCGGCCTCCGAGCTTCGTTTCTAAGCGACGACCTCGTCGTACCAACTGGCAGTCCGGTTATAGCGTAAACCTGCTCCATTGCATTGGGACCTTCGTCCTCGTCATCTTCAGGTCGGGTTGCCGTTGAGGTTGGTCCGCAGTTGTTACCACCTCCATTTTTCCCTCTGCGCTTTTTATTACCCGGCCCAGATCGGCCGGTGTACTTCTTCAGCGCTCCTTCCTTGACGAGCTCGTCAATCTGTGAGCCCAAGGACTTGCAATCTTCTGTATCGTGACCGTACCCTTGGTGGTAGTCACAATACTTTCCCGTTGACTTTTTTTTGGATCCTCCTTTCATAGGAGGAGGTTTTGGAAAGAGCTCAGTGTGAAGCTCAAATATTTCCGCCCTGGATTTGAATAGAGGGCGATCGTTATTACCAGGGTTTTGCCGAGGTCCCAGCCTTGATTCTACTGGCCCCTTCTTTATTCTTTCGAACGCACTTCGGCGTTCAGCACCTCGGCCCCGATCCTCTGGTTTCCTTCTCTCAGTCCGCTGCTCATCCCAGATCTCTCTCTTCTTCCGATCCGACTCGTCCCCTTTGACAAAGTTGTCAACCAGGGTCCAAAGACGACTAGCGGTCTTTGGCTGTTCACGGGTGATCTCTTTATTCAGAGCTCCAGGTCGGATCCCGTTCTTGAATGCGTTGATGATGTAGAGATCGTTACTCTCATCTATTTTAAGGGATTCCATGATGAATCTGGAGACGAAATTCGACATTGTTTCGTCCCGTCCTTGGCGGATTGTAAGCAGATCGGACGAAGGTTGCTGAGGCGGCATTTTCTGGTAAAAACGCCATTTGAACTGATCCATGAGGTCTTTGAAGCAATGGATGCTGTTCTGGCGAAGCGAGGTGAACCAACGTCGAGCGTTGGAGATTAGCACCTCGGGAAAGACCTTACACATATGGAAATCTTCCATCCCTTGGTTTGCCATATTGGTGGTATAGGCAAATAGGAAGTCAGAAGGATCTCCAAGGCCATCGTATGCAGCAATATTCGGAGCCCGGTATCGCTGTGGCAAGGGTGTATCTAGAATCTCCCTTGAAAAAGGAGAAATAATTCGTCCGTGTCGGTCGAATCCGGGGAGTTCGTTACCATCCCTCCGGGAGTGAGAGATCGATAACGGCGTCATCGTCTCTTGAGGGAGTTCGACTGCGTCTTTCCTCCCTTCTTTCCCGTCCATTCACATGGGTATCACGTCGAGGTGAAGAACGGCTCGCTGGAGGTATGAGGCGAATGAACCTGGTTTCGGCGATCATTACGCCGTGGTGAACGTTGATTGTTTCGGAGAGGTAAGCGACCTCGATTGCTGCAATCACCACTTCGGCACTCTTGAGGGCCCGCCCGTTGTCCTCCTCGGTTGAGGAAACTCTGGAATTGATTGAGGTTGGCATTGAGGAACTCGGACACTGCTCGACCGAGGACCTCGTGGGAGCGGTGAACCTCCTGTTCACCGGTGCTGAGGTCGGTGTCCTCCTCTTCGTTGGGACGGCGATCCTGAGGGTGTATGGAAGCATTCTCCATGTAGCCCTCAGGTGTGTGACCACTGGTGGCGTCCGCAATCCCCTTTCCCCGGCGTTGTGTGACCACCTGATCGTCCTCCGCACGGTTGTTACCGACATCGCCGGCAGTACTAGCGTTTGCACGTGTCCTTGCCATTAGATTGTAGAAAACTCAGCTTTTTGTTCAAGGTTTCCCACAGACGACGCCAATGATAAATCTAGTATGCGAGATTTATGAAAACAGTAAAGAACACAAGAGACTTTTACGTGGTTCGATCAAGAATAAGATCTACGTCCACGGAGGAGATGATCCTCAAGATGTTTACTATAATTCGATTACAGCAAGTATCTCAAAGGGCTCTAGTATTCAGTAATTTGCTAACCCTTTTACCTTCAATCTAACTCCTATTTATACACAAACGTAAACCTTGCCACGAATCCCTTGATTGGCGGGCCATCATTCTCCTATAACTGACCATGATCTCCACCATTATTACCCATGATTACTACCGTTACCTCATTACCGTTACCCATAATTAGGGTTTGGGGATCGTCATTTAGGCGTAACCGAGTAGGGCAACATTAGGTTAGGCCCAGCTCGTTTGGGGCCTGCTGTTGGGCCTGAGAGGTTGGGCCATGTCCTATCATCACCAGTCTACATATCCATTTCTTGTCTTGATATAAAGTTTCCTATTCCACACAACATTTAGACTAAGAGGGTGTTTGGCTGAGCTTATAAACTCTTTAAAACAGCTTATAAACTGTTTATGAGCTTATAAGTTGTTGCAAAGTGTTTGGCAAAATAAGCTCCTAAACAACTTATGAAAATAAGCTCCAACAGCTTATAAGCTCCCATAAAAATAAGTTGGTCAATCCTAACTTATTTTTTCATAAACTTATAAGCAATCATGAATTTACCAAAATAACCTTATTATAGTTCGTTATTTGCTACACATACACTATGAACTTCACATCTCGTCAATTTTATCTCTCTAACTATGATTTTCTCTCTCTAACTCACGATTCTTTCTCTAGCTTATAAGATCAATTATCCAAACACTTTAACAACTTATAAACATTTGAAATATTACCTCTTAGAAGCTCTTGAAACATCTTATAAGCTCTTGGAGCTTATAAGCTCTCTAAAATAAGCTTAGCCAAACACCCCCTAAGAATCCTCTAAAATCCCAGTGTTCAACAATTTTTAAGAAATAATACTAGAACCTTGCCCTGGATTTCTAGCAGATAAAGTTGGATAAAATATGCAGCATTTTATTAATAGATACCGATTCTGCAGCACAACTTATTCTGGCTGACAGTAGCACGTGTTTTGTCAATGTTAGTTACATTGCACCTAAAGTATTTTGTAGGAACTTTGGAGAAGTCTAACAAATCGCAGGTATAGAGTTATCGAGATGAAAATAAATGCAAATCCTGATGAATTGTGCGTCAGACTTTAAGCAATGGAATGAAACTGTGAAAGTTGGAAATAAATTCCTGGAGCTTCTGATATTAATCATGGAGATATAAATTCTTCACACTTTAACTATTATTTTTCTAACAGTGACACTTTCAGCAAGGCCACACTAAAATTTCACATCTTACCATACAAATTCTAGCAAACTACTACAAAGATTCAGAAGTTGATGAAAAGCTTCGTGCTGATCTTGGTGGTGAATACAGGTAAGGTTTAGGTGGAACCTCCAATGATCCAAGTTTTCCTTCCAACATCTCCACCACCTTCGTCATCGACGGTCGGTCCTTAGGGTTTGTTTGAACGCACCACAACCCAACAATGATCAAATTTCTCTTCACTTGGTGGATTTCAACTTCTTCATCCATTGTTCCAGCAAGATTACCATCTCTTTCTGCATTCATCTCAACCTGCTTGTAGAGATAGTGTGGGAAGTATATTTCACTCGTCCGATCTACATCTCTTGGATCAATGGTTCTCCTTCCTCCGACCATTTCCAAAACCAACATTCCATAACTATACACATCAGACTTGTAAGACACTTCTCCGAAGTTTCTAGAAAACACTTCGGGGGCAATGTACCCTATAGTACCTCTTGCCACCATCATAGAGACTATGCTTGATCTGTTTGGACACAATTTAGCAAGCCCAAAATCTGCAATTCTAGGATTCAAGTTCTTATCTAGAAGAATGTTCTGAGGCTTAATGTCCAAATGCAGAATCCTCGTATTGCAGCCTTGATGCAAGTACTCCAGCCCTCGAGCAATGCCAAGTGCGATCTCAAGCAATTTTTCCCATCCCAATTCAAGTTCTGTAGACGAGGAAGCACTGTTGCCAATGAACTTTTCAAGAGATCCATTAGGCATGAATTCATAAATGAGAGCTCTTTTAGAACCTTCAAAACAAAATCCCAAAAGTGCGACAATATTAACGTGGGAAGTTCTACTAATGCTCGCGACCTCATTCATGAAATCTTCTCCATTTCCATTTGATTCGTTCAAGACTTTCACTGCCACAAGATGACCGTCAACCATCTGTCCTTTATAGACACTACCAAATCCTCCTCTTCCCAAGTTTTCACTAAATGAATTTGTCATTTTCTTGATGCAGGAGTATTTATATCTCACTGGCGCAAGATTTGCATTTTTCTTCAGAAAGAGCTCGATGTCTCTATCATGCACTTTTTTTCCCTTTGCACGTTTCATCCGAATGAAAACGAATACAAATATCAAAGAGGATGTAAGAGCGGCTATAGCCATACCACCTGTCAGAGGAAAAAACTTGTTGTTTCGATGAATCTGAGAATAATGTAATAACTGAAAACAGTACGCTGATCAGTGATCACATTGAAGTAGATACTATTAGTGAAGTTGAGCATAGAGTCGAAGAAATTGATTACAGATCATCATAATTAGTATGAATTATAGAAAGTAAGGATAACTGAAGATGATTGGTAAAAGGGACATACCTATGAAAAGGATCTTTTTAAGTCTTGTATTTCCTGCAAAAAAAATCGACATTAGCCTTCAGATTTTTGGTGAAATAACAGAAAACTAATCTTTTCTTTCCTACCTCGTTGTAAAATTTTTGTCTTGGAAGTTGGGTTTAAAAGTCATTTTCTCTACTTGAAAGAAAACTAACGCAAAGATGACAAGACTAAGCTCAAAACAGAAAATATTACCCAAGCCCTTCTTGTTTACCATTCAATCTGACGGAGATTGCAGAATTCCATCACAATTCAATCTTTTTGGGATAGAAAATGAAATAACAAAAACGTAAATAGGATCTTGTCCAGTAAACCAATACCAATATGAATATCCTTCTATTATAGGAACTGATCACCTGATACTGAGAAACTAAGAGCGAAAGATAGATTGCTGCTTTTCACACCATGAAAAAAGGGTCATCAACTTTACCAGCAAGAATGCAAAAAGAAAAGTCTGGTATACCAAATTAGGCCTACCGGTAAACTCAGCAGTAAGCTCAACGTACCTTTGCGGCAGTAAATCCGATTATTGTTGTCAGTGAGACACTGCCCTCCTCCACGGAAACAACTAAGACATGCATCAGAAACATTCCATTCAAGAGTAAAGTTAGCAGTTAACATATCGAACAAATCAGTCGAGGTATGGCTAGATTTCATCGGTAGCCGCACCGATGAACAACCATGAGGAAGTTTGTCTTCCTCGGGAGCAGCATCATCAGCTGTTGGAATTTTATAATACACCGCGGAGACTCCACAATCTATGTGGCCGTAGTTTTGGAAATGCTCATCTACTTCTGGTTTATTAATATTTTCAGTGGAGCAGGGGAACAAGGTGAGATTAGGAGTGATTGAAAACGAAATAGAAGGAGATTGAAGCAAAGATAGATAATTGAAAGATAAACAGCTGAGGTTCTTCAATTGTTGGTCAAGCATATAATCATAGACTGAGAAATTGTTTTCTGAGTTATTCTTCACAAGACTATAAACAACATCTCCACCTCCGACACGAATTGTTGGATATGGAGGCTCAAGATTACAGCCTTCAACGGTAATCAATCCACAGCCTGGATCATCAGTTTTCGTTAATGGAAACTTCAGAGTGTAATCTCCACAACCAAAGGATTCTGGGCATTTGGAATCAGCAGCTTTGAAGAGAAGAAGATGAAAATGGAGCAAGAAAAGCAAGAGTATGATGACATCCATGTATGCATGAACTTCTCTCAACAAAGAATGCAATTTTCTATTAGAAAGGGAAACAAGTTATACTTTGATCTACTTTGTTTTAAAAATCATGGCTTGGTTCGGACAAGCCATTCTTTTGATCAAACGCGTTAATTGACTTTGAAAAAAAAACAGATTCTACAAGGACTAACAAGCCATTGTTTTGATCAAACGCGCTAATTGACTCTGAAAAAAAAAACAGATTCTACAAGGACGAAAAGATATAGTGAACATCTATTAATATATAAATCCATTACATATTGGAGACATCATATTCATCTATAATTCTATGTGACATTTTCATAATTTTTCATTCTTATTTTTCTAAAATTCCACAAGTTTCCTTATTTAACCACTTATCATTTAATATATTAATTAATTGATGTAGTATATACACATGTATTGATTATCCATGATTACTAATGATTTTCAAAAAAACTAATCTATTTGTATATTTACATTTATATATTTGTTACTTTTATTTAATTTTAATTTATAATCTTATAAGAGAATCTTTAATTTCAATTTGATTTAAAATCACTTGTATTGTTAATTATCATCTAATGTGTCCTATCAAATTATTTATTTACTTTTCTACTTCCACGAAAATATTTTTAAGTCTAATATTTAGTTTTAAACATAAACTGTACAAGATTAATATTTAAACTTTGCAAGATTGTTAAGAAATCAACCATCATATTTCGATAGCTTGAACTCTATTTGCAAGATTAATATTTAAACTTTATTTTGATTTAATTTAAATACTCATTTATTGTATTTTTAATCTATATATTCTAATATATTAATATATAAATCCATAACATATTGGAGACATCATATTCATCTAGAATCATATGTGGCATTTTCATGATTTTTCATTCTTATTTTTCTAAAATTCCACAAGTTTCCTTATTTGACCACTTATCATTAATATATTAATTAATTGATGTAGTATATTCACATGTATTGATTATCCATGATTACTAATGATTTTTAAAAACAATCTATTTGTATATTTACATTTATATATTTATTACTTTTATTTAATTTTAATTTATATTCTTATAAGAGAATCTTTAATTTCAATCTATTAATATATAAATCCATTACATATTGGAGACATCATAATCATCTATAATCCTATGTGTCATTTTCATGATTTTTCATTCTTATTTTCTAAAATTCCACAAATTTCCTTATTTGACCACTTATCATTTAATATATTAATTAATTGATGTAGTATATACACATGTATTGATTATCCATGATTACTAATGATTTTCAAAAACTAATCTATTTGTATATTTACATTTATATATTTATTACTTTTATTTAACTTTTATTTATAATCTTATAAGAGAAGCTTTAATTTCAATTTGATTTAAAATCATTGTATTGTTAATTATCATCTAATCTGTCCTATCAAATTATTTATTTATTTTCTCCTTCCACAAAATATTTTTAAGTCTAATATTTAGTTTTAAACATAAACTGTATAAGATTAATATTTAAACTTTGCAAGATTGTTAAGAAATCAACCATCATATTTCGATAGCTTGAACTCTATTTGCAAGATTAATATTTAAACTCTATTTTGATTTAATTTAAATACTCATTTATTGCATTTTTAATCTATATATTCTAATCTATTAATATATAAATCCATAACATATTGGAGTCATCATATTCATCTAGAATCCTATATGGTATTTTCATAATTTTTTATTCTTATTTTTTAAAATTCCACAAGTTTCCTTATTTGACCACTTATCATTTAATATATTAATTAATTGATGTAGTATATTCACATGTATTGATTATCAATGATTACTAATGATTTTCAAAAACTAATCTATTTGTATATTTACATTTATATATTTATTACTTTTATTTAATTTTAATTTATAATCTTATAAGAGAATCTTTAATTGCAATCTATTAATATATAAATCCATTACATATTGGAGATATCATATTCATCTATAATTCTATGTGACATTTTCATGATTTTCATTCTTATTTTTCTAAAATTCCACAAGTTTCCTTATTTAACCACTTATCATTTAATATATTAATTAATTGATGTAGTATATACACATCTATTGATTATCCATGATTACTAATGATTTTCAAAAAAACTAATCTATTTGTATATTTGTTACTTTTATTTAATTTTAATTTATAATCTTATAAGAGAATCTTTAATTTCAATTTGATTTAAAATCACTTTATTGTTAATTATCATCTAATGTGTCCTATCAAATTATTTATTTACTTTTCTACTTCCACGAAAATATTTTTAAGTCTAATATTTAGTTTTAAACATAAACTGTACAAGATTAATATTTAAACTTTGCAAGATTGTTAAGAAATCAACCATCATATTTCGATAGCTTGAACTCTATTTGCAAGATTAATATTTAAACTTTATTTTGATTTAATTTAAATACTCATTTATTGCATTTTTAATCTATATATTCTAATATATTAATATATAAATCCATAACATATTGGAGACATCATATTCATCTAGAATCATATGTGGCATTTTCATGATTTTTCATTCTTATTTTTCTAAAATTCCACAAGTTTCCTTATTTGACCACTTATCATTAATATATTAATTAATTGATGTAGTATATTCACATGTATTGATTATCCATGATTACTAATGATTTTTTAAAAAACAATCTATTTGTATATTTACATTTATATATTTATTACTTTTATTTAATTTTAATTTATATTCTTATAAGAGAATCTTTAATTTCAATCTATTAATATATAAATCCATTACATATTGGAGACATCATAATCATCTATAATCCTATGTGGCATTTTCATGATTTTCATTCTTATTTTCTAAAATTCCACAAATTTCCTTATTTGACCACTTATCATTTAATATATTAATTAATTGATGTAGTATATACACATGTATTGATTATCCATGATTACTAATGATTTTCAAAAACTAATCTATTTGTATATTTACATTTATATATTTATTACTTTTATTTAACTTTTATTTATAATCTTATAAGAGAAGCTTTAATTTCAATTTGATTTAAAATCATTGTATTGTTAATTATCATCTAATCTGTCCTATCAAATTATTTATTTATTTTTCTCCTTCCACAAAATATTTTTAAGTCTAATATTTAGTTTTAAACATAAACTCGTACAAGATTAATATTTAAACTTTGCAAGATTGTTAAGAAATCAACCATCATATTTCGATAGCTTGAACTCTATTTGCAAGATTAATATTTAAACTCTATTTTGATTTAATTTAAATACTCATTTATTGCATTTTTAATCTATATATTCTAATCTATTAATATATAAATCCATAACATATTGGAGTCATCATATTCATCTAGAATTCTATATGGTATTTTCATAATTTTTTATTCTTATTTTTCTAAAATTCCACAAGTTTCCTTATTTGACCACTTATCATTTAATATATTAATTAATTGATGTAGTATATTCACATGTATTGATTATCAATGATTACTAATGATTTTCAAAAAACTAATCTATTTGTATATTTACATTTATATATTTATTACTTTTATTTAATTTTAATTTATAATCTTATAAGAGAATCTTTAATTGCAATCTATTAATATATAAATCCATTACATATTGGAGATATCATATTCATCTATAATTCTATGTGACATTTTCATGATTTTTCATTCTTATTTTTCTAAAATTCCACAAGTTTCCTTATTTAACCACTTATCATTTAATATATTAATTAATTGATGTAGTATATACACATCTATTGATTATCCATGATTACTAATGATTTTCAAAAACTAATCTATTTGTATATTTGTTACTTTTATTTAATTTTAATTTATAATCTTATAAGAGAATCTTTAATTTCAATTTGATTTAAAATCACTTTATTGTTAATTATCATCTAATGTGTCCTATCAAATTATTTATTTACTTTTCTACTTCCACGAAAATATTTTAAGTCTAATATTTAGTTTTAAACATAAACTGTATAAGATTAATATTTAAACTTTGCAAGATTGTTAAGAAATCAACCATCATATTTCGATAGCTTGAACTCTATTTGCAAGATTAATATTTAAACTTTATTTTGATTTAATTTAAATACTCATTTATTGCATTTTTAATCTATATATTCTAATATATTAATATATAAATCCATAACATATTGGAGACATCATATTCATCTAGAATCATATGTGGCATTTTCATGATTTTTCATTCTTATTTTTCTAAAATTCCACAAGTTTCCTTATTTGACCACTTATCATTAATATATTAATTAATTGATGTAGTATATTCACATGTATTGATTATCCATGATTACTAATGATTTTTTAAAAAACAATCTATTTGTATATTTACATTTATATATTTATTACTTTTATTTAATTTTAATTTATATTCTTATAAGAGAATCTTTAATTTCAATCTATTAATATATAAATCCATTACATATTGGAGACATCATAATCATCTATAATCCTATGTGGCATTTTCATGATTTTTCATTCTTATTTTTCTAAAATTCCACAAATTTCCTTATTTGACCACTTATCATTTAATATATTAATTAATTGATGTAGTATATACACATGTATTGATTATCCATGATTACTAATGATTTTCAAAAAACTAATCTATTTGTATATTTACATTTATATATTTATTACTTTTATTTAACTTTTATTTATAATCTTATAAGAGAAGCTTTAATTTCAATTTGATTTAAAATCATTGTATTGTTAATTATCATCTAATCTGTCCTATCAAATTATTTATTTATTTTCTCCTTCCACAAAATATTTTTAAGTCTAATATTTAGTTTTAAACATAAACCGTATAAGATTAATATTTAAACTTTGCAAGATTGTTAAGAAATCAACCATCATATTTCGATAGCTTGAACTCTATTTGCAAGATTAATATTTAAACTCTATTTTGATTTAATTTAAATACTCATTTATTGCATTTTAATCTATATGTTCTAATCTATTAATATATAAATCCATAACATATTGGAGTCATCATATTCATCTAGAATCCTATATGGTATTTTCATAATTTTTATTCTTATTTTTTAAAATTCCACAAGTTTCCTTATTTGACCACTTATCATTTAATATATTAATTAATTGATGTAGTATATTCACATGTATTGATTATCAATGATTACTAATGATTTTCAAAAACTAATCTATTTGTATATTTACATTTATATATTTATTACTTTTATTTAATTTTAATTTATAATCTTATAAGAGAATCTTTAATTGCAATCTATTAATATATAAATCCATTACATATTGGAGATATCATATTCATCTATAATTCTATGTGACATTTTCATGATTTTTCATTCTTATTTTTCTAAAATTCCACAAGTTTCCTTATTTAACCACTTATCATTTAATATATTAATTAATTGATGTAGTATATACACATCTATTGATTATCCATGATTACTAATGATTTTCAAAAAAACTAATCTATTTGTATATTTGTTACTTTTATTTAATTTTAATTTATAATCTTATAAGAGAATCTTTAATTTCAATTTGATTTAAAATCACTTTATTGTTAATTATCATCTAATGTGTCCTATCAAATTATTTATTTACTTTTCTACTTCCACGAAAATATTTTTAAGTCTAATATTTAGTTTTAAACATAAACCGTACAAGATTAATATTTAAACTTTGCAAGATTGTTAAGAAATCAACCATCATATTTCGATAGCTTGAACTCTATTTGCAAGATTAATATTTAAACTTTATTTTGATTTAATTTAAATACTCATTTATTGCATTTTTAATCTATATATTCTAATATATTAATATATAAATCCATAACATATTGGAGACATCATATTCATCTAGAATCATATGTGGCATTTTCATGATTTTTCATTCTTATTTTTCTAAAATTCCACAAGTTTCCTTATTTGACCACTTATCATTAATATATTAATTAATTGATGTAGTATATTCACATGTATTGATTATCCATGATTACTAATGATTTTTTAAAAAACAATCTATTTGTATATTTACATTTATATATTTATTACTTTTATTTAATTTTAATTTATATTCTTATAAGAGAATCTTTAATTTCAATCTATTAATATATAAATCCATTACATATTGGAGACATCATAATCATCTATAATCCTATGTGGCATTTTCATGATTTTTCATTCTTATTTTTCTAAAATTCCACAAATTTCCTTATTTGACCACTTATCATTTAATATATTAATTAATTGATGTAGTATATACACATGTATTGATTATCCATGATTACTAATGATTTTCAAAAAACTAATCTATTTGTATATTTACATTTATATATTTATTACTTTTATTTAACTTTTATTTATAATCTTATAAGAGAAGCTTTAATTTCAATTTGATTTAAAATCATTGTATTGTTAATTATCATCTAATCTGTCCTATCAAATTATTTATTTATTTTTCTCCTTCCACAAAATATTTTTAAGTCTAATATTTAGTTTTAAACATAAACTGTACAAGATTAATATTTAAACTTTGCAAGATTGTTAAGAAATCAACCATCATATTTCGATAGCTTGAACTCTATTTGCAAGATTAATATTTAAACTCTATTTTGATTTAATTTAAATACTCATTTATTGCATTTTTAATCTATATATTCTAATCTATTAATATATAAATCCATAACATATTGGAGTCATCATATTCATCTAGAATCCTATATGGTATTTTCATAATTTTTTATTCTTATTTTTTTAAAATTCCACAAGTTTCCTTATTTGACCACTTATCATTTAATATATTAATTAATTGATGTAGTATATTCACATGTATTGATTATCAATGATTACTAATGATTTTCAAAAACTAATCTATTTGTATATTTACATTTATATATTTATTACTTTTATTTAATTTTAATTTATAATCTTATAAGAGAATCTTTAATTGCAATCTATTAATATATAAATCCATTACATATTGGAGATATCATATTCATCTATAATTCTATGTGACATTTTCATGATTTTTCATTCTTATTTTCTAAAATTCCACAAGTTTCCTTATTTAACCACTTATCATTTAATATATTAATTAATTGATGTAGTATATACACATCTATTGATTATCCATGATTACTAATGATTTTCAAAAAACTAATCTATTTGTATATTTGTTACTTTTATTTAATTTTAATTTATAATCTTATAAGAGAATCTTTAATTTCAATTTGATTTAAAATCACTTTATTGTTAATTATCATCTAATGTGTCCTATCAAATTATTTATTTACTTTTCTACTTCCACGAAAATATTTTTAAGTCTAATATTTAGTTTTAAACATAAACCGTATAAGATTAATATTTAAACTTTGCAAGATTGTTAAGAAATCAACCATCATATTTCGATAGCTTGAACTCTATTTGCAAGATTAATATATAAACTCTATTTTGATTTAATTTAAATACTCATTTATTGCATTTTTAATCTATATATTATAATCTATTAATATATAAATCCATAACATATTTGAGACATCATATTCATCTAGAATCCTATGCATTTTCATGATTTTTCATTCTTATTTTTCTAAAATTCCACAAGTTTCCTTATTTGACCACTTATCATTTAATATATTAATTAATTGATGTAGCATATTCACATGTATTGGTTATCCATGATTACTAATGATTTTCAAAAACTAATCTATTTGTATATTTACATTTATATATTTATTACTTTTATTTAATTTTAATTTATAATCTTATAAGAGAATCTTTAATTTCAGTTTGATTTAAAATCATTGTATTGTTAATTATCATCTAATGTGTCCTATCAGATTATTTATTTATTTATTTTTCTCCTTCCACAAAAATATTTTTAAGTCTAATATTTAGTTTTAAACATAAACTGTACAACATTAATATTTAAACTTTGCAAGATTGTTAAGAAATCAATCATCATATTTCGATAGCTTGAACTCTATTTGCAAGATTAATATTTAAACTCTATTTTGATTTAATTTAAATACTCATTTATTATATTTTTAATCTATATATTCTAATTTTATATATTTTAATATTATGAAAATTTCTTTAACTAAGAGTACCAAGTTTTCTTATTATTTTCACTATTTTTAAAAAAAATTGCCAGCATAATTTTTTCACTAGATTTCATATATCGAATGTCTAAATAAAATGGTATTTACATGTTTGAGTGATCAGTGAGTATTAATCTTTTTTTTTTCAGTTGAGTTTCGTCAGACTTGATACGTAGTTGAGTCAAGGAACATCCGGGAGGAATCGGCGGAGCACGATGATGAGTTGCCGGGATTTTATAGTAAGACGGTGGAAATATTACAGTGTAAGCTCCGACAGCTTCATGGATTTGAGGAAGATGAGTTCGATTTGTAACATGTTACGTATTAACATCTTGAATCCATCAAGTCTTTGGCTCCATCCCTCAAGCTAATTGACTTGCTCTTCCTTCTAGTATAGACATTAATCCTTTTGATTTGTGAGTGTGAACCACAAGTTCACTCTTCTACACTTCAGTTCACTATCGTCAGTCTACAGATCCATTTATTGTCTTGATATAAAGTTTCCCATTCCACACAACATTTAGGATAAGAATCCTCTAAAATCCCAGTGTTCAACAATTTTTAAGAAATAATACTAGAACCTTGCCCTGGATTTCTAGCAGATAAAGTTGGATAAAATATGCAGCATTTTATTAGTTACATTGCACCTTATTCTGGCTGACAGTGCACGTGTCCAAATAGATCAAGTGTTCTGTCAATGTTAGTTACATTGCACCTCAAGTATTTTATAGAACTTTGGAGAAGTCTCTAACAAATCGCAGGTATACAGCTATCGAAATGAAAATAAATGCAAATCCTGATGAATTGTGCGTCTGATTTTCAATGGAATGAAACTGTGAAAGTTGGAAATAAATTCCTGGAGCTTCTGATATTAATCATAAAGATATAAATTCTTCACACTTTTACCTTATATTTTTCTAAAAGTGACACTTTCAGCAAGGCCACACTAAAATTTCACATCTTACCATACAAATTCTAGCAAAATGCTACAAAGATTCAGAAGTTGATGAAAAGCTTCGTGCTGATCTTTGTGGTGAATACAGGTAAGGTTTAGGTGGAACCTCCAATGATCCAAGTTTTCCTTCCAACATCTCCACCACCTTCGTCATCGACGGTCGGTCCCTAGGGTTTGTTTGAACGCACCACAACCCAACAATGATCAAATTTCTCTTCACTTGGTAGATTTCAACTTCTTCATCCATTGTTCCAGCAAGATTACCATCTCTTTCTGCACTCATCTCAACCTGCTTGTAGAGATAGTGTGGGAAGTATATTTCACTCGTCCGATCTACATCTCTTGGATCAATGGTTCTCCTTCCTCCGACCATTTCCAAAACCAACATTCCATAACTATACACATCAGACTTGTAAGACACTTCTCCGAAGTTTCTAGAAAACACTTCGGGGGCAATGTACCCTATAGTACCTCTTGCCACCAGCATAGAGACTATGCTTGATCTGTTTGGACACAATTTAGCAAGCCCAAAATCTGCAATTCTAGGATTCAAGTTCTTATCTAGAAGAATGTTCTGAGGCTTAATGTCCAAATGCAGAATCCTCGTATTGCAGCCTTGATGCAAGTACTCCAGCCCTCGAGCAATGCCAAGTGCGATCTCAAACAATTTTTCCCATCCCAAACCAAGTTCTGTAGACGAGGAAGCACTGTTGCCAATGAACTTTTCAAGAGATCCATTAGGCATGAAATCATAAATGAGAGCTCTTTTAGAACCTTCAAAACAAAATCCCAAAAGCCCGACAATATTAATGTGGGAAGTTCTACTAATGCTCGCGACCTCATTCATGAAATCTTCTCCATTTCCATTTGATTCGTTCAAGACTTTCACTGCCACAAGATGACCGTCAATCATCTGTCCTTTATAGACACTACCAAATCCTCCTCTTCCCAAGTTTTCACTAAATGAATTTGTCATTTTCTTGATGCAGGAGTATTTGTATCTCATTGGTGCAAGATTTCCATTGTTCTTCAGAAAGAGTTCGATGTCTCTGTCATGCTCTTTTTTTGCCTTTGCACGTTTCATCCGAATGAAAACGAATATAAATATCAAAGAGGATGTAAGAGCGGCTATAGCCATACCACCTGTCGAGGAAAAAACTTGTTGTTTCGATGAATCTGAGGAATGTAATAACTGAAAACATTACTCTGATCAGTGATCACATTGAAGTAGATACTATTAATGAAGTTGAGCATAGAGTCGAAGAAATTGATTACTGATCATCATAATTAGTATGAATTATTGAAAAAGAGGATAATTGAAGATGATTGGTAAAAGGGACATGGACATACCTATGAAAAGGATCTTTTGAAGTCTCGTATTTCCTGCAAACAAACTCAACATTAGCATTCAGATTTTTGGTGAAACAACAGAAAACTAATCTTTCCTTTCCTACGTCGTTGTAAAAATTTCGTCTTGGAAGTTGGGTTTAAAAGTCATTTTCTCTACTTGAAAGAAAACAAAGGCAAAGATGAGAAGAATAAGCTCGATAAGGGACGGAGCTATATGGAAGTTGGGGAGCCCTTTCTTGAAAAACAATACTAGTATATAAGTAATTTCCAACTATTTAAAACATCCATTGTAGTTGAGTTGGGTAACTTGAGAGACCCAAGTTTGAATACCCTCGGCAACAGATTAATTTTTTATTTTTAATTCTTTCTTTCCTTTATTTTTTTGTGCTCTTTCTTCCCCTTTTTCTGTAATTTATTTTATGTTGAAAAAAATATATATATGCAGATAATATAATTTTATATGTGAATAAATATGATCAATCTATTTTTTTTCTGTAATTTGTTTTATTGTAATTTGTTTTATGTTGAAAATAAAATATATATGTAGATAATAAAGCTTTATATGTGAATTGATATGGTCAATCCAATTTTTTTTTTCTATAATTTGTTTTGTGTTGAAAATAAAATATGTATGCAGATAACAAAGCTTTATATGTGAGTTAATATGATCAATTCAAATTATAGAAAGATTATGATAAATTTATTCTAACAACAATCAACTGAAGACATCCAAATTATTTGAATTCTCATTTTAGACTCCTAAAAATGTTGATGATGATAGAGCAATCAAAATATAGATCGATTGAATATATAAAAATTATTTCAAAAATATAAGTGTTGATCACATCTTTATTATCACAAGTTCTTTTTTCGAAATGTCTAAAAACAAAATGCATCATGCTTTATCCAACTTTATATCGAATATGTATTGTTTTAGGCTAACTCTAATATTACACTAAAATTCTAAATGTTATGTAGTTTTCATTCCATTTTATTTCAATCATACATATTTTACGTAAAACTCTTCACTTCCACCAAATTTCGCACGAGTGCAAAAATGCATCATTTAGGTGTAAAACCTATATCAAAATGACGCTATACATTGGATTTACTCTTATGCTCCACGTTATGAGATGATAATATTTTTAATTTTTTTTAACACTATTATTGAAATTGTTAATTAGTTTCTAATTTTATTCTTAAAATTACACTTATAACTTCTTAAAATTATGACTATTTGGGCTCTCCAAATTTTTTTTCCTAACTTCGTCAATGCTCAATATAGAAAATATTACCCGAGCACTTCTTCTTTAACATTAAAGCTTATGGAGATTGCAGAATTCCATCACAATTCAATCGTTCTTTGAATAGAAAATGAAATACCAAAAACATAGATAGGATCTTGTCCAGTAAACCAATACCAATATGAATATCCTTCTATTATAGGAAACTGATCACCTAAGACTAAGAAACTAAGAGCTATAGATAGTTGGTTTATGACAATTCAATTGTTTTGATCAAACACATTAATGGAGTTTAGTTCTAGAAAGGCGCCGATTATGAAATACATATCTAATAGTATAACGGTTTAGAGATTTTTAGTTGCTGGTAGCGAAAATAACGGTGCTTGTCTTAGCACTGTATTGCGAAGGACTGGGAGTTCTTCCCTTTTTTACTTTTTGCAAATATTAAAAAATAAAATGACATCATTTTAGGTCGACGTGATAATAGATATATGTTCCATCAACTACCAAACGTGCCGCATCATTTTTTGGGCACCATAAAATAAGGTTGTTATAGATTTGGAACAAAAATTGGTAATATATTGCTTTGCCAGTAGTTAAAATATGAGACATTTCTGAAAGAATCTCGTATGTTTTGAATTGAAAATAATACTTACCCTTTGAAAAAAAAATGGTATTGATCGACTGGGACTAAGGTGTAGAAATGCAAGAAGTTATAATTGAATCAATATCATAAATTCCCAATTTCTCAATATAACGGTTGGCGACCAATTCCGACTCTCTAGAATGAAACTCATTTTTAGTTATGTTATTATATATGTACAGAGTTTTCAGTCTTGTTTCATCCTAAAATATTTTCTTTTTCAAAAAATAAAGAAAAGAAACAACATGATTATAATTAGAGAGTTCTATAAAACAGAAACTTCTTTAAATATTAGAGGAAACTTTTTGGGTTGACCGAGTCTCTCTGGTCTAGCTTTCTAGTCTTGTGTCGGTGTCTTTAACAATGTTAAGAGACATTCCAGTCTAAAGTGAAATTAGGAGTCAAGAGCTGTAATAGTTCGATTAGTTGCCGTCAGACTTGGTAGGTAGTTGAGTCAAGGAACATTCCGGAGGAATAGGCGGAGCACGATGATGAGTTGCCGGGATTTTGGTGGAGATATTACAGTGTAAGCTGCGATAGCTTTGGAAATATTCATGGATGAGATGAGAACGAGTTTTGTTGTCCCCATTCATACTTAGGAAAGAAACGAAAAATTAGGAAGAAAAGAACAACAATCTCAACACAAGAATTTAACGTGGAAAACTCAATCGGAGGAAAAAACACGACCCATAGAGGAAAAATTCACTATATGATAAATTTCTACAATCACACAGTATACCTATCCCTCTCGACCTTCCTACACTATTACAAGCATTTGACAAACTCTCATCCTTCTATCAAGATTCTCACAAGAGAAACTAAGAAATGAATTTAAACTAGAATTTAATCACAAGACTATAATATAGTGATTGATGCACTTGTAACAAAGAACTTTATGCTCCTTATATAACACTAATGAGTTCCTCACTTTTCTTATAAAAAACAAAGTGGGACAAGATTCTTTTTAATTTAACATTAGGAAATTCTAACAAGTTTGATTATAGCATGTGAAGAAGATGAAGTTAGGGGAGAGAGTAAATGAAACAAAACAAGTTAGGGGAGAGGAAATTCTAATTGACTTGGAAATGCCTTTTCCCAGAAGCTACTGCAAAATACACCCACTTGTAATATACGACTTTTTAACTTTTCTTCTAGTATGATTATTGATTAACACTTTGAATTGGTCAGTGTAATAAGCACAAGTTCCCTCTTCTACGCTTCAGTCGGCTAAGACTTCAAACACACTTCTTCTTCCATCGGGAAAAGTCAGAGAGTAGGAATTCCACAAGTAATTTCTAAGTCGACTTTGCGACACACTACTTAATTAATAGTACAATTTGTGTCTTCCATATATGTTTCGCAAACTATATATTGCACCGGATTTTTCCAAAGCACCACCAACTTAGGCGTGAGGTTTCCATCACCGTAAATAGTGTCAATGTCCTTATCTAAATCGTTCTTCTGTTTGAGGCCTCATATTTTCTATGCTTAATTCAAACATCTATCAATAAAGTTGGCTTTTCTCTTTAGATAGCAACTTTGGTTGAAAATTGGGGTACGCAGCCACACTCTTTCCACATAAAAACAAAAATCATAATAGGGTCTTTGAATAAATCTAGATTTTGATGTGAGAAGAATTCTTTCAAACTAAATGCTGTCACCACTCACCATCGTAAATAATCTAATTCGCATGCCTAACTTCGACAGCTTATCATCTTAGATTAATGAGTCAAATATGTTATATCTAAACCAAGATATGAATTGAGACCAAGATCAACATTACCTTGTTTGATTTTGCAGTAGAACTCATTGTTGTCGTTGAGACACTGCCCTCCTCGATCATAACATCGGTAACAATCTTCAGACACATGCCATTCTAGAGTGAAATTTGGAGTCAATAGATTGATCACGTCATCAGAATATTCTTGGTTAGACCTATTCATGGGCACTTGCTGCACAGCACATCCTGATTCTGGAAGAACATCATCAATTACTGGAGGAGCTTCTTCAGTCGCTTGAGGTTTATAGTAAATGGTCAAGATATCACATGTTCTGTTTCTGTACTGCGCGAAGTAATCTCTGACAATATCACTTGGATTGTAGCAGCTGAAGAAGGTGAGATTTGGGGAGTACGAAAATGAGACGAAAGGAGATTTTGGTAGAGATACGTTTGAGAAGGAGTTACAGCTCTCGCCATTGAGGTAGTTTGCAAACAGAGAATCGTGGATCAGGAACTTGTTCTCCGATACCTTCCCCAGTAGATCCATTGGATATTCTCCTACATAAATTCTTGGATTTTCATGTTCTAAACTGCAGTTGACTGAGAACAATCCGCATTTGGAATGATGAATATCGGTGAAGGGAAACTCGATAGAGAAATCTCTGCAGGGGTAGGATTTTTGGCATTTGGAATAAGCTTTGAGCAGAAGAAGATGGCAGAGGAAAAGGAGTGAGAGATTCTTGACGGGAGCATGAGTCATTTTTCTAATGGTTCCGAACAATACTAATGGAGTTTTGTGCTGTTTTGCTACTTAATTTATTTGGTCCCCTTTATTTATTTCTTCATTACAAAATGTCGTTGACTTTGTTTAACACGCCGGTTGACTGGAGTCTGGGTTGGGAATTTGTGGTGGAAATGGAATAGAAGCCAACTAGACTTGCAACATGTAGACGTGTTGACGGGCCGGAACCGCGGTTTAGGGCCGGGCCCGGGATTCGGCGGTTCAAAAGTGAAAGCCTGGCCGCCCTACGCATTAGATGGCGGTTTAGGGCTAGGCCTGAGCCGGCGGTCCGGTTCGAGCTCGAACCGCGGTTTAAGTAAGCCGGCAGTTTCGGCTGCTCGCAGAATGATTTTGTATCGATCCGTTCTCTCTCGCTCGACTCCGATTTTCGATCCGTTTCGCTTCACGAACTCGTATCGCGATATACTTCAACTCTTATGAAGGGTAAAATCTCCAATTCTATCTCAATTTTCTGAAAATTCAATCAAATATGCAACAAGTATCAAAGTCCAAGATTTTAACAAACTTTTAAGTTTTAACTTTTAACTTTTAAGTCTAAAGCTTAATAAACTTGTAAATATTTTAAATTTGTAAACTACTAAACTTGTAAATATTTTTAAATTTGTAAGTGATTTTTTTATGTTTGAACTTGTAAATACTTTGCATTTGTTAAAATACGTATAAATATAAAATATGTGTCAACACTTTGCATTTTTAATAAATGATGAGTAAAATTACATAAATCCGTTTATGACTTTTACATAGGGATGAAAATAATAATAATAAAGGACTTGAGCTCAATTTAATTTCTAAAATTGAGTTGCCTACATATCCTCATAATCATGTAGAATCAAAGTCCACGTAGTTCTTTTAATTTCTAAATGCTCTACTCCGCCTCCGCACCCGATTCCGATCGATCCGCTTCGGTGAAGGTTCTTGAGCTCTAAGGTCGGCCCTACACCAATCATCGAGCAACATTGTAGCTTCAATGTTCACCGGCTTCATGTTGCTTCTTCTTTGATCAAGCATTAGTCCTCCAATGCTAAATGCTTGTTCAACGGATACGATGGACGCCGGACGACAAATAACTCCTTTGCCATGATTGAGAGGATTGGGTACTCTTCTTCGACCACCACTTCAAGACATCGATCGAAGGACCGCTATCTTCAACACCAAAGACAAAAGGAGTTTGCAAATATATATCTAATTCACTATTACCTTGTCCTCTCGGCCTTTCGAATGTTCTATTTTGGTACATCAAGTCATTTGTTGCACCAAAGGATCAAACTCATTCATATCAAAAGGAAAATTAATCGTAGACATCATAGAAGAAGGAGGTGGAGTTTGAATATCATCATCACTACCATATTTCGACCTATATTCTTGAAAAGACTTCTTAAATTCTTTTCAAGATTATATTTGATTTGATCTACATCCGGAGATCAAAATAAACTAATTCTCCTTCTATACTAGCACCTTGAAAATCCATTTGCCTAAAAGCATCATAATAAACATTAAGCATTTGACAAGTACCATCATATTTCCATTTAGGATCTAAACACTTAGCAAGCAAAAAAATTGTAGGTATCTCCTAAAATATTTTAGCCACTTTTGAACCATAAAATAAATTACACCACATAAAGATGGTTTACTAAAACAACTACGAAAAGACATGGCAATATGCATGCAATGTTCTAAAACCATAACGGAAGTGCAATAATAAACTCCCGATAATTGTTTCACAGCACCATGAAATACCTTTAACAATCGATATAAATCCATGCAAGCATCCCAATGAGACTCATTAAGATGTAATTGAATAGATGTAAACTCTTTTCTAAAAAAATCACATAAATGACCCTTATATGAAATAGTACTATTAAGCATTTCATAAGTAGAATTCCAACGATGAGAAACATCAAATTTGAAACATGTATAAGCAATATTTTTTATACGACAATATTTTTGCCATTTCTTCCCACAAGTTTTTGAAGCATGCAAACATTTGATAGCATTTCTAATAGGACTAACGGAATCTTGAAAAATACTAAGTGCATCTTGAACACATAAATTTAAAATATGACAAATGCATCTAGAATGAAAGTATTTTCCTTCAAAAGAAGCGCATGCTTCAATAAGTTGAGGAATACTAGCGGTGTTTGTCAAGCATTATCAAAACCAAAGGAAAAATTTTATTAATCAAAGAATACTCATTTAACACACCAATTATAATATTAGCAATACCTAAAGCATTATGAGGCTCTTCAAACTCTCTAAAAGCAATTAAACGTTTTTGCATAACCCATTTCAATCAATCCAATGACAAGTAATACCCATATAAGAATTCTTATTATAAGCATCCGTCCAAACATCGGCACAAATAGAAACTTTATGACCTAAACGAACTAAATATTTCATTAAATCATGTTTTTTCCATGCATTGTCTCCTAATCTGCTTAAGCATAATACTTCTACTAACTTTGCATGCATTAGGACCAAGTCCTCTTTATAACATTCTTCATACGTAACTCTATCGGCATAATTAAAGGGAGTTTTCCATAGCACAATATCTAGCCATCACATCTTCATATTTTCCTTATCAAATTTAAATAATGTGGACGCACAGTTGTAGAATATTGAGAAGGGTTTTAATTTGAGCTTGGTTCGTTGATATTCCATACTCATGAGGATGAGAACCTCCATGTGCCTATTGAGCGTTCCGTAACCTCCTTTCTCGATCCATTTGTAGGTTTTCGTGCAATAGTTGCAATAAGCAACGATCTCTTTCGACCGTCGGGAAGAGGTGCTCACTAAGACTTCCACTTTTCTAAAGAAAATATAACAAGATATTGTAAGAACTATGAACATGAAATTAAAATTGTGAAACTAGTTTGTAAGAAACGTAAAATTTACGTATCTAAAGTGCTTCACAAAACGCTGGACTTAAGTTCCTTTGATTTTGGTGGTTGTGGCGGCGATCTTGGTCAAAGTCATCATATTCTTCGTCGCTTCTTCATCGCCGTCTTGGTCGTTCGAGCTCACGCCACCGAAATTGGGACTTCTTTCCATTCGATGCACCATTTCAACAAATCGAGCATCTTCTTGACTTGAACCTTCGTGCAACTCGCCTTGAGATTTCCTCCGCCAAGGCCCTTCGTGAACGTTGAGTTGGAATGTCTCCTCCTCACTGGAGCTCCTTCATCGTGACCTTTCCCTTTCCTTGTTTAATCGTTTAAAGAAAGACATGATGATTGATGAAGTGAGAAAGTTTGAGAGTTTAGAATAAGAATGAGAGATTGAGAGAACTTGAGAGATTGAGTTTGAGAGTGAGAATGAGAGCTTGAAAGCTTGAAAATTAGATGTAAATGAGTGAATTAAGGTTGAGAAATGAGAGATTGAAGTGAGGATAGAGTTAGGATGATGGATATATTTATAGGAGTGATTTTGGGGTGAAAATCGAAAATAGCCGTTTCTAGCCGTTTAGCCGTTGGGACCGCCGGTTTAGGGCCGGACCGCGGTTCCAACGGCTCTAAAAGCCCGCCGGTTTCGGCCCCAGCCTTGACCCGCCGGTTCGACCCTAGGCCCACGGTTCCAACGCTATAACCGGACCGGCGGTTCCACCCTAAGCTCACGGTTCGGACCGGCGGTTAACCGTCGGTTCCGGCGATTTCGCATGAACCGAGCCCGCCCTAGCCCTAGCTCACGGTTCGGTTCAGCCCGCTGACCGTCGGTCCGGCCCGAACCGTTGACTTTAGGGGCGGGCCTGGGGCGGCCAGTGGTTGGAAAGCCCATACACGTCTAGAACATGTGGTCATATTTTTGGTATTCAACCTTAGCTAAGAACATAGTTTGACTCGACTTATTGCACGGAAATTAGCAGATAATATCTAGATGTGTTACAAATGGTCTGGCCCGGCCCGGCCCGGGCCCAAAGTCATGTTGGCAGGGCCATATACTTTTTTTGGATAAATATATGCATTCGGCCTAGTTTTTTGGGTTGGTTGCTTTTCAGGCCCATAGATTTTTTAGACCGATCCCAGGCTAAAAGGATCCTCCATTTGGCCCGATGAACTCGAGCCGGACTTTGTAGACACGACAATTTAACTACTCTAATATATTTATTTGTTATGTAAACCTATAATTTTTACATGCATTAATTGCACTTATTATTTTACTACTATCGATAAAATACTTGCTGCAATAGGTAAATTTAACATGAGAGAGAAAAACATAAAGATACTGGCTTCATCGGCTTTTTTGTCAAACAAACAAAAGAGACATATAACATTAGGGGTGACTATTAGAGTGCAGGTCGGGTACCTACCAAAAAATCGGTACCGACCCCAATTTCTGATAAATACGATACCCACCGGCCGATATTTTTAGTCGGGTACCCGAATACCCGACTCGGGTAACCGAGTCGGGTATTCGGATACCCTAATTACCCTTATTTATAAAATTAACCTTTTAATATTCAAAGTTGGATCTTGGCCTACTGGTTTCCATACAGGACTCGCCCATTAAACAGGACGTAAGTCCCAGGTTCGATTCAATGACAGCATTGTAATTTTTTTTTCGAGGTCGTAGAACAAATATTATATATATATATATATATATATATATATATATATATATATATATATATATATATATATACGAACGGAAAGAGGCGACATATAAAATGAATTTATATTAAATAATTCGGGTATTCGGGTATACCCGATTACCCGACGGGTATACCCGATACCCGATAATATAATTATACAATACCCGATCCCGACCCGTATTTCGATTTTCGGTGTCGGGTACCAATACCCGATAAATTTCAATATATATCTGAACGGAAAGGCGCATGACATATAAAATGAATTTATATTAAATAATTCGGTATTCGGTATACCCATTACCCGCATGGTATACCCGATACCGATAATATAATTATACAATACCCGATCCCGACCCGTATTTCGATTTTGCATGTCGGTGCCAATACCCGATAAATTTGAATCGGGTATCGGTGCACCAACCCAGCACCCTATTAGTCGACCCTATATAACATATGACACGGATCAATTGAATGAACCTACCAAGAAAATATGGAATGTTAGCAAAATAGTGTAATTGAATATTGGTTACAATATCGTGCAAAATTATAATGAAATGATTAATAATAACTATTACAAATGAGATGTCGAAGATAACAAGAACTTATCGATAAGTCGCCAGTTGAACTTCGCCCAAGACGCGAAAGCGCCTCGGTAGTGCTCACGATTGGCGGCTCGTCCCAAAGGTAACGACTTTCGTCTCATTGTAGTAGCACCACAAACAAGTCGAGCCCGTGAACGGGCGGAAACGAGGCGAACTTGAAGACTAAGAACTATGAGCTAAGAATGCAAGTAGAATGCTTTGCTTTTGCTAGAGAGAATAGAATATTTTTTGCTTACTACTTGAACTCTAGAATGATGCACTATATAGCACTCTAAGAGGATGTTCTAAGGTCACAATTGATGACAAACATCAATATTCCATTAACTCTTAACATCAAGAGTCGGCGGTTTTGGTAATGAAAGGCCAAAGGCCATGAATCTCATTACTAGCAATTCCACTCACCATCCATTAATTTCAACAATCCCGCGTGTGTGGAAATGCCATATAAATGCAAAACACAAAGTTCAGGTCCTCGAGAGCGATATTGCATTTGGAAGGTAGCTTGGCCTTGAACCTTCCATAGTCGAAATTATCGAGCATACCGAAGGCATAGTGGTTATTTCACTTTGAACTAGTCTCCATGGTGTATCTTGAGACAATAATATTGACACAATATCATCTCAATTTCCATCCGTTCTTACGTTTGTGTCCATTATGGCCTTGGAACACCCTTTGGATTCACAAGTGTACCACTTGAAGCGGCCCCACTTCACACTTGCATAGGTGACTATTACAACCAAGTATTCGCTATACTTGACCTCCTTGAGGTATCGAGTCATTAAAGTTAAAAACTTAACCTCACCACTGCGGACTTCTGAAACACTCACCGTTCTCGGAGAATAGGCATGTTTGAGTGTTTATCACACGGATTTTTATAACCCGTTGTCCCTTTTGAACCATGTTCTCGGACAATCCAATCATCATGGTTAGGTTTCCGCTATAATCATCCTTAAGATGTGGATTTAACACCCATTCCTCTACAGTTTAAACATTTGATCTCGATTAATGCTTTTTGTCGCGGATTCGCTAGATTATCTATTGATTTTACATAATCAATAGTGATAACCCCACTCGTGGTCAAATATCTCACGGTATTGTGTCGTCGACGAATATGTCGAGACTTACCGTTATAATATATATTTTGTGCTCTTCCTATTGCAGATTGACTATCACGGTGAATCAACACGGAAGGCGCGGGACTCGCTGACATGGAATATCCTCGAGGAAATTTCTAAGCCATTCGGCTTCTTCACCAACCTTATCTAAAGCTATGAATTGATTCCATGGTAGACCTTGCTATACAAGGCATTTCTTGGACTTCAAGATACACTCCACCTCCAATAGTGAACACGTATCCACTTGTGGAAAGCGAGTCGATTGAGGCGGATATCGATTAGCATCACTATACCCTTCAAGTACAGCGGGCTCACTAGAATAATGAATCGCATAGTGCGGGTAAACTTTAAGTAACCAATACGCATTCAAGTGCTTTCCAATATTCTCTACTTGGATTAGGCGTGAAATTACTCAATTTGTTCACGAGCAAGCTAAATCGGTCGGGTGCGGTTTGTGAGATACATCAAACTCCCAATAATCTTAGCATATTCATCTTGACTTATAGGTTCATCCCTATTTGGAGTCAAATGAACACTCGAATCCCAAGAAGTCTTGGAAATAGGCTTATCCATTGCATTGAATTTCTTGACACTTTCTCGACATAGTGGGACGTGTCAAAGCAATTCCATTTGACGTTCTAAAATTTTAATTCCAATAATTACATCCGCCAAACCCATATCTTTCATCTTTGAAGTTCTTACTTAGCATTCTTTTTGTTTCTCCAATCACACGAGTTCTTCCCATTATCAACATTTCATCTACATAAAGACAAACAATAACAAAAGCGTTATTGAATTCTTTATATAGACACACTCGTCACTCTCGTTGATTTTGAAACCATTTGACAACATAACTTTGTCAAATTTCATATGCCATTCTTGATGGCGCTTGCTTAAGTCCATACAAAGACTTTTGAAGTTTGCATACCTTGTGCTCTTGCCGAGGTACTACAAAACCTTCGGTACTGTTTCATATAGATCTCTTCTAACTCTCCATACGAAACGCTGTTTTACATCCATTTGATGAATCTCAATATTTTGCAAAGCGACAATAGCGAGCAGCGTTCTAATAAGTATGTTTAGTCACGAGGCGGTAGGTATCGAAGAAGTCATACCGGCACTTTTGTGCTAAACCGCGAACTACAAGTCGGCCTTATATTTATCAATAGTGCCATCGGACTTGTATTTCTTCTTTAGGATCCACTTGCATCCTAAAGCTTTACAACCAGTGGAAGATCTACTAACACCCAGTATGATTCAACATAATGACTCTATCTCAATGTCTATTGCTTCTCCACAGATGCGCATCCGGGCACGATAAAACTTCTTTTACGGTAACCGGTTCATCATTTAACAATAAAACTACATAATTTGGTCCATAAATTTTAGCTTTTCTTTCACGATTACCACGTCTAGGTTGCACATCTTCAGGTGTAGACCTAGGTCGTTTTCTATTAGCAGGGCCATAAAAAACTTGCTTAGAACTTGAGGGTTCACCTTCTTCAACAGTATGAGAATTGGTAGAATCTTCCTCAATTCTTTTACTTGAATCAGAACTATTCTTATCCTTATTAGGATAGATATTCTCAAAGAATATAGCGTTCCTTGACTCAATTGTTGTTCCCACATGAACATCAGGTATATCAGATTTGTGCACAACAAATCTATAAGCACTACTATTAAGTGCATAACCAATAAAGATACAATCTACCGTTTTAGGTCCAATTGTAACTTGTTTTGTAACATGATACTTCAACCTTAGCTAAACACCCCACACTTTGAAGTATTTATATGAAGGTTTCCTTCCTTTCAAAGTTCATAAGGAGTTACATCCTTCCTTTGATAGAATCTTGTTCAAGATATAGTTGGTTGTAAGAACGACTTCCCCATATATTCAGGGTAATCCGAACTTATTAATAACGCATTCATCATCTCCTTAAGAGTTCGATTCTTGCGTTCAACAACACCATTTGATTGAGGCGAATAAGGAGGCGATCGTTTGATGGATTATACCACTTTCGTTGCATAATTCAATAAGCGAAGCAACATATTCTCCACCTCGATCACTTCTTACAACCTTAATTTTGCAAGTTGATTTTCTGAAGTTTGAAATGCATCAATTGCTTCATCTTTACTTCTTAATAAATAAAGATAACAATATCTTGTGCAATCGTCAATAAAAGTAATAAAATACTTTTACCACCTCTAGTTTGTACAAACTTTAAATCCTGAAACATCGATGTGAATTAATTCTAGAGGTTTTGAGCTTCTTTCAGCGGTTTGAAAGGCAACTTGGTCATTTTGCTTCAACACAGATTTCACATTTATCTTGTGTTTTAGATACATCTATTTTTAACAAGTTCATGTTAGCGAGTTTCTTTATAGCATTAATATTAACATGACCAAGTCTACAATGCCATAAATCAGAACACTCAAGCAAGTAAGCAGAAGTAGAAGCATTCTCATTAATTTTTGCAACTGCCTTAGAAGGCTTACAAGCTCTAACACTGAGTTTGAAAAGATCTTCGGAGACATAACCATGTCGAGAGTCTTTCCAAACTTTCTAACTATTACATATTCTCCACGAAAATCTATATCAAATTTGGCTCTTGTCAACTTGCGCGAGATGAGATTCTTGCGGATCGAAGGAGCATGCAGCACATCCTTCAGAGTTATTTCCACACCAGAGGTAAGTTGAAGTACAACGGTACCAACTCCAAGCACTTTGGAAGTATGATCACTTGCCTCGGTCACAGCCCTATCTTCAACCTCTTTGTAGGTGTAGAACAAGTCTCGATGGACACAAATGTGAGCAGTGGCACTGTGTCGAGAAACCAAGTAGGGGTAGGATTTGTGACTTGGTTTACCTCGGTTATCATGCAACAAAGTCATCTTTGTCCCAAGTGTGAAGTCCTTCTCAACATTGTTGACGTGGCCTTTGCCTTTGTCTTTTCTCTTGACTTCGGCGATCTTTAGCCATGTGCCCGAGCTTATCACGGTTGTAGCGTTCGGAAAATGCGGGTTTTGCAGCTACTTCTTTCCCCTTGACTTTGTTCATCGGACGAGGGCGCTTCCTTGAAGGTCCTCCCTCAGTCAGATTTGCCTTAGCCTCCATCGGACTTTTAGCCTTCAACTCTCGCTCCTTAGCTCGAGCTTGACTTGGAGTCGAGCAACCATGCTTTCAGTCGTCATCGCTCGCTTGTGCTTAAGGTAAGATCTGAACCCTTTCCATCCTTCGGCAATTTGTTAATTAAAATTGCAATGGAATATTGTTCGAGCGAGCATACCTTGGCGTGAACATCGTGCAATGAGCTTGAAACTCGTGTACTTGAGGCATGATCGGTTTGAATCCACAATCTTGAACTCGGTGAGTCGGTAACCACGAACTTCCGTGCTAGCCTCTTCAACGGATACTTTTGGTTAAGTGCCTCCCACAACTCTTTGGCGGTATCCTTGACCGCAAATACATTAAATAGGCTATTATCAAGCCCATTGACCTGCGTCGTTTAGCGTTCAAAATAAATTTATAACCTATTGCCCATCACGGTAGCCGGCGATAAGTATAGAATTCGATCCACGAGGAGTTGGTGTAGCAATCTCGATGTCATGATGTCACTTAAAAGCGGATGAGTGGTGTAATTATCTTGATCTCTATAGGAAAGACTAAAGTAACACGAAACAAACTCAAAGGAATATCAAATAATAAGGCGAGTGCGGCAGGCAACAACTTCGTGAAGGCGATTAATACTCGGTCCTAGGTGCAAGGTTTTTCTACATGACATGCATCAACCGGTTATAAAGAGACATACATCATTGACCGGGTTGTCACGCGTCGTGCCCACGACGCACCCTCCAAATCTATCCTTTACGTGTAAAGAAGCGAGGGACACCCTATGCAAACTATCTAACCCAGTAATGCCCACGCACGAGGACACCTCGATACATGTAAACTACAGGCGTTATGATCTAGATGGACCGGTATTGGCAAAGGCGGTGCTATGACTACTCCAACTCGCCCACGGTCGTACTATTTGGGGTGCGGGACACCCGACACCTTAATCCAATTATTACTTGCAACCTTCCCTTACCCACTATGTTATTTGCAACTAACACACGAGTTTGGTTAAGTTATATAATGCCGAGGACCTAGTGCTTGAGAACACACGCATGTAGATCGTAATGCCTACTTAGACCTCTCGAGTTATATTAATCATGCTCCACTTAGTCACGCCTAAACCGAATAAAGACTTAGCTAGACATAAAATAAATAAACATGCAGACAGCTTAATTGAAACCATAATTAGCGAAACAACTTACTATTACTTGAGCGAAATAGAAGCGGCGAGCCCAAAGTGCATGGCAAAACATCTGAATAGCGAATAAAGTGTTTGCCCGAAGGACTTAATGTATGTGATGGTGATGGTGAATTTGATAATAAGAGTGAGTGAAGCGGAAGAAAATTATGATCCGCAAAGTCGTGTATTCATCCTATATATATAGGCGAGAGGGATCGCGATGGTGATGGCCCGTTAATTTGAAAACCTTGGGTTTCCTTGGCGATCGGCGCTCTTTCCTTGCCCGGATGGATGCAGGATGATCTCCTCAGTTCGATTTGGGCTGGCGCATCCTTTCCGGTTTAGCGAGATCCACCCCGATCTCGCGTATCTTGCCCGTCACCTCTCTCTCCGTCTTCTCTTGCCTCCTCCTTCTTCTTCTTTGCTCGCTTTCTTTACTTGGTTTGCCCATTAGACTACCCTACGGAGATTGAACTCATGCGGATGCGTAAGGAGGTCACGCCGTGAAACGGGCACCATCTTGGAGTTTGAAGCCGGGCTGTGAGCTAAGCTCCTTGTGCCCTCGAGGTGCATCGTATCTCTATTCACCCGCCAAGCAAGTTCCACTCATTCTTGTCCATTTACGCCTGCCTTGTTCCCTAGCACCAATGTGTCCTCCCGGACACAAAACACAACAAGAAAGACACAAAGACTCGATCTAGACCTAGACAGACACGGAAAAAGAGCACAAAACTTGGGCTCGTCACACGCACACACTTTAAACATGCTTGTCCTCAAGCATGCACGCATCATTGCCCAAGACAAAAGAAAGAAAGAAAAGACTCAAGCAGAAAAGGTTAGCACATTCTATCGGCGGGATATCTCGTGATATAAGCTTCATCGAACAAACTAGCAATTCAAGTAGACTTCATTCAAGCAGCGACCATCAAACAAGTCAAAATCACAATTTGAGCATATTGGGCATTTTCCTTACCAACACTCTGCACTCTTGTGTATAGGCTAGTGTATACGCTCAGGACATCTTTCATTTCGACTATGTCATAGGCTTGCGTGCCCTCTACTATCTCCACCGTTTAGACAAAGTTTCAAACATTCATCCTTAGGTCTTTTATTTGGTTGTAATGGGGCTTAAGACATAGGTGGGAAATTTTTGGAACGAGGCTAAGGTCATCACGGACTCAAGTTCGAGGAATTTATTTTGTCCTCCATGGATTTCCTTTCGCCTTTCTCTTACAGACCTCAAAGACAATCATCTTAGGACTTCATCAATATATATATATTCTTTTATTTCAAGCCCTTTTCTTTCAATTCTGGTACCTTCTTTTATATTGGGCATTTGCCCATTTCTTTGAAATCGGTAAACCCTTTTTTCTTGCCCATTCTGAGACTCTTGTGCTTCCTTTGCGCTTCTCTTCTATTAGCTCCACAGTCTAATTGACCGGTGAGCTTCTTTCGAGCTAATTTAAGTGAATGAAAGAAATTATTAAGCTCAGGGAAATTTGAGCGAGGGATTAACATTAGGTAGGACATTTTGGCTCGATGGGCTATTTGAAGAAAAATATGCCTAAGTCATCTAAATGTTTTAACTAAGTCAATAAGGCCTCGACATAAGAGTGCATGAAGTTCTAGCAAAAGCTAATGAAGATGTCGATAATCACACAAGAAAGGAAGCGTGTTGATCAAGATACAACAGTTTAAGCTCAAATCTCACCATGTGTGCTCAAATTCAATTAAATCGTCCTTATTTACATACGGTCATGCTCAAACAGAATTCCTAAGACTACTAGCATTATTCACAACAAAGCAAAATCTGACAATCAATCCCACCAATTTAAACATGCCAACCGACACACAAAACGAAAATCCTCCCACTCACACACTGCGTTGAGCAAAGTGGGTGAATAAGGAGGAAAAAACGACAAACAACGAAGCAGTGAGCAAGGTGGCGGTCCCCTCTCACACTTTGCCTTGGGTAAAGTGGGTCGAGATGAGGGAAACTCTTAACTCAAACAAGCGAAAAGCAGGCGCCCAGCCCCGCTCACACACTTTGCCTTGGGCGAAGTGGGTGAGGGAAAGGTTGACCACCAACAACAACAAAACAAAAACAAAAGACAAACAACAAAACAAAAACAAAAACACAACAAAGCAGAAAACAAAAGGGAGGACAAAAGGTCGAGGAAGCGGATACAGAATCCGGTGGGGCAAAGTAAGCTAGCGAGGCATCATGGGTGGCTTTACATTGTTCCTCCATCCTGGTCAGCGGGCCTTGATATCATCATCTTCCTCTGGTGACTCAGGCTCTCCTCCTGGTGGGGAGGCTGGCGAAGCTGTATCGGTCATCGTGGCTGGCTCCGTGGCGGTTTGCCGTCTGGTCATAGTAGATGTCCCCATGCGCTCCGGCATAGGCTGTGTCGATATCTGACTCGGGCTCTACCTCCGGATCGGTATTCGCTTCGTCAATACTTTCGACCGTGGCGAAGGCGGTCGCCAAGTGGGCGAGGAGATCCTGCCGCTTGGGATGAGTCGGGATGTCCTTGAAGTGGGCTGCGCAAGCGGCGAAATTGATCTTGTGGCCATGCCACATGCACCTGAAATGAACAACTCCTGTGAGAGATGGAGTTCTTCTTGTCTCTACCTTCCCGAAAAAAAGCGTAAGGCAGAGGCGATGGCACATCGCGTGCGTTCTTCCTCGACTCATTGCCCTTAGTGTATCCGACTTGAATGTTGTGCCCAAACCAATCGATGACCATTTCTCATTCCTCCTACTTTGTGTGCTCGGGGCGTGGGTGAAAGCCTCCTTGTACTCGGTGGTCTTCGTCTCAAACATACGTAATGCCGAGTGCGGTTGAAGTGGATTCCTGAGAGAGAAGGCGTTGTCCATCGCCTTAAATTTGATGCGATCTGTGGTCGACTTCACTTTGCACAGGTTCTTTATTTCGAGAGTTTGAATAAATTCCGCGCGAATGTGATGTGCGGCCGTCCGGCCATTCAAAAACGCTCCCCATCAATCCTTGCGAAAAACTTTTTACCTCATCCTTAACCCCCGGACTCTCGGCACCTCCATGTTTAGCGTCTTGGGCTTTACAATGCCCTCATCGGTGGTGGTGTTGAACCTCGGTGGCCTCTCGTGGTCGGGACGGCTTTCCCTTCGGAGGAGGGTGATGCCATCTTGCAAGGTACCCTCGGGTTCTCTTCCTGAAGGTGGAGGTAGCTCGGCGAGGCTTCTTTCTCGGTGGTGGTGGTGCCCTCGGTCTTTCTCGGCGGGGTTTCTTCTCTTTCTTCGCTTTTCTCCTTCTACTTGGCGGCCTCTTGCTCGTCGACTTAAGTCAGGTGGACTCATAAAATCTCCATGAGGTATCTTCTTTCTCCATCGCGGGACAGCCTTCCTTATGCATCGCTTTGGCTTAACCTTCTTGGGTCTCGCACGCCATCTCTCTCGGTGGTTCCTCGTCGCCTTTCTGGGAGAGGTGCTTGCTCCTCTATTATTTTCTCGGTCCTCGAGTTAGCGGAGATGGGCTTTAGGTATTCGGGGTAGTAGGGTCTCGGAGGGTCGCCATTTTCACTTGAGCTCGGTGGTCTTCTTGGTTCGAGAGAGGAATCGGAAGCTTTTGAGGTGGTTTGGCTGCAGTTTCTGAGGCGGTCATTTTTTGAAAAATGGGAGGTTTTAACTTCTTTAAGGCTCGGGTGAGAGAGAGAATTTCGCGAGAGGTTGAGCGGCGTGGGTGAGGTAATTATGGGTGGCGATTATAAGGGACGTTCGTCCTTTCTCGACAACCGCGCCACTTGTTCGAACTCACCCTCTTGCCCCGGCAAATGTCTAGCGTCTCATCTTGCCTCTTGATCATGATCCTGGCTGTTCACGTAGATTGACCAACCTGACACCACCACGCAAAAGCGGAGGCAAACACAAAACAAAAAAAAAAAAACAACAGCGAATAAAATACCAAGTTGCCTCCCTGCGATTGCCTTGGTTATCGTCGTGGCTCGACCGGACCTCTTTATTACTCTTCGAAATCGGGGCTTGCACTCGATGCAATTCCCTGGATCTACCTCGTGATGCCCATAGTAAGCCTTGAGGCCAGCGCCCATTGACCTTGAAGGTTTTCTCATCTTCAGATCTACGATCTCGACGACTCCATTCGAAAATTGAGTTTTGACTTCATATGGTCCACGCCTTGCTTGTTAACTTGCGACGTCAACTTGAATCGAGGCGGTATAAAAGCACCAATTGCCGCTTCTTTCGAATGACTTGGCTTTGATAAGGCGGTCATGTGCCTTTTAGTCTTTCTTTATATAGAGCGGCATTGTCATGGGCCTCTGGCCTTATTCTTCCGACTCTTGAAGTGAAACTTTCTAACAGCCATCACGGTCCCAATCAAAGTTGAGCTTGCTCACTTTGCCCAAAATGCGCTTGTGCTCTAGTTCATTTGTAAGTGACACGTCTTGCGAACACAATTCGGTATGGTGACATGCCCAGGGGTCTTGTATGCGATTCAGCATGCCCATGGCGCGTCGTCGAGGCAGTGCTCGATCTTTCTGTGGGTCCCACTACGCCCGCTCAATATAGTCTTGATTATTACGTTGGACAACTCCGGCTTGCCCGTTAACTGCGGATGGTGGTCTGTAGTCACACGATGGGTTACACCGTGTTTCGAACAATTTGGTGATAGTAGTGTTGCGAAATGGGTTCCTTGATCGTGATAATTGCCTTGGGCACGCCGAACACATTGAAGATATTAGCTTTAAGAAAAGTGAAACTACCTTTAGTCATTAGTGGCACTTGCGGCCTCAACCCATTTGAGACATAATCCACTTGCAAGCAAGATATGCGCATTGCCCGTGAGCTCGGTAATGGTCCCATAAAGTCCATCCCCATACATCAAAGATTTCGACGGGAAGGATAGGTATCATGGGCATCTCATTCCTCTTTGTGATATTTCCTTCTTGTTGACACTCTTTGCATTGCTTACATGACTCGTAGGCATCTTTGAATATCGTGGGCGGAAGAATCCGCTTTCTAAAACCTTTCTCCTTTGTCTCTTGTGCCCAAAGTGACCTCCGCGTTCTTTGGAGTGGCGGTGATTGAGAATGTCTTTGATCTCGATTTCGGGCACACATCGTCATAAAACTTGATCAGCGCCTTTCTCCATAAGTAGGGATCATCCCATATGTAGGCGCGGCAATCTGCTTTGATTTTGTTTCTTTGATCGTAGTGAGCCTGACGGGGAGTTTTCCGGTGGTTTTGTAATTCACCGTCGTATACCATGGCTCGAACTCCGTCGTGCCACAATGAATACGAGATGTTCTTTGGGGAATGTCTACGCAATGGACAGGGTCTTCTCCATGATATCCTACTCAGTGGTCGGCCACAAGGTTTTGTGCTCACTCTTGTCTTTGATTTCTACATCGAACTCTTGGAAGCAAGATCCATCGATTAGTCGTGGCTTTGACTCCTTCTTGGCCATCGTGTATCTCGGGCGTTATGATCGGTGTGAGCGATTGTCTTGGCCCGATGAGATATGATCGAAATTTTCAAAAGCAAAGGCGACCAAGAGCTCTTTCTCGGTCGTCTTGTAGTTGCATTGGGCTGCGTTGAGAGTTTTGAGGCATAGTATATAGCATGACTTTCCTTTCCTCTTCGTTGTCCCAAAGGCGGCTCCCACGGCATATCCGCTTCGTCGCATAACTTCAAACGGCATGCCCCATCGGGGGTTGAATGATCGGTCTTTGTGATTAAGTTATTCTTGAGTTTCAAAGATATCTTACACTCTTCGAATTCTCATGGTACATCATTACGGAGTAGTCGTGTCGTGGGTGGCGATCTTTGCGAAGTCCTTCACAAATCTTCTGTAGAACCCAGTGCCCGAGGAAACCTCGCGCTTGCTTTCTTGGCTTTGGATAGGCGATTTGGCGATGATCTCTACTTTAGCTCTATCTACTTCTATTCCTCTTTCGGATACCACGTGCCCAAGAACAATCCCTTCTTGTACCATGAAATGACATTTCTCATAATTTAGGATCAAATTCTTTTCGACACGTCTGCGTAGGACTACCTCCAAATTTGTCGACACTCGTGAATGATTCCCCATAGGCGGTAAAGTCGTCCATAAAGACCTCGATGTATTTCTCCAATAGGTCAGAGAAGATGCTCATCATGCATCATGAAATGTCACTGAGGCATTACCTGCGAAAAGGCGTTCTTACGTAGGCAAATGTCCCGAATGGGCGCGTGAAAGTAGTTTTATCACGATCGCTTGGGCAACCCATATCTCGCATGTGGCCGAATATCCGTCTAAAAACAAAAGAATTTGTTTCGGCTAACCTTTCCGGCATCTAGTCAATGAAAGGTAATGGGAAGTGATCTTTTCGGTCGTCGTGTTGAGCTTCGATAATCGATACATCGCTCCAACTGTTTGGAGCCTTGTTGAGATCGACTCTCCTTTCTCGTTTTCACTACTGAATGCGACTTCTTGGGCACGGCGTGTCTTGGGCTGACCCATTCTTGTCGATACGGGATATATGATGCCCAGTCGAGAAGCTTCAAGATCTCCTTCATGACTACCTCTACGCCGCATAGTGGGTTCAACTTCCTTTGTTGATCGCGTCTTGGTTTGGCTTCTTCTTCCATCGGAATATTGTGAGCAGCATATGGAAGGGCGATGCCTTGATGTCGACCATGTCCATCCAATAGCTTCCTTGTATTGCCCGATAACACTTCTCACGACTTCCGACTCGGATGAGTTTAACATTGATGATCACAGGCGGTGTCGTCGTCCCAGAAAGATGTACTTGGTGGTGAGGAAGAGTCTTTAGCTCGAGTTCGGTGCTCTCATAAGGGATGGAGCGAGCTTTCTTCTTCCTTCACTTGGGCATGTTACGGTATATTGACCACTGAGTCCCTCGGGTTCGCTCCACAAATAAGCGGGCCTCCCAGACATTGCCCATAAAATTTGTTTCTTAGTGGGCGTCATCCTCCTTAAGACCACTTTGAATTCTTGCGTCCGGCGGATCTTGTAAACCTATCTCGGCGGGATGTCTCCCGCCATGGGTTCAATGTGATCAATGAATTCCACGAACTCAATATCGATAGGATGCTCCATGGCCTTGAAGATGTTGAAGGTCACCGTCTCGTGGTCGAATTCACATGATAATTTGCGGTGTCGTAATCAATCCTAGTTCTGGTTTGTCTTCATGAATGAGTCCACCCAAGAGCATAAGCGAGGATTTGTTACCCATCATGCCCGTATCGAGCGTGAGAAGTCGGTTGGAAATATGAGTTCCTCCACTTTGACCAATCGTCTTGATGATTCCATACGGATAAGCGTTGGACATGTCGCTAATTGGATAACCACTCGTGTTGGCTTGGGGTTCCGCGCTTTAATTCATTGAACATTGATAAGGGCATGGCGTTTATAGATGCCCCAAATCCGGCATAGCCACTCGATCCTCGTGTTGCCTATTCGGGGAATGAAAAACATCCACGGATCTCCCACTTCTCGGGCAATTTCCGGCTGCAAGGCTGCGGATACATTTTCTCCATGGAATTTTGCATCATCTTTGTATTTCACCTTTCTCGTGCACATTCTTTCATGAACTTTGCCCGTTTGGCATCGTGCCCAGAGCGATGATGAAGCGGTATATTAATTTCCACCTTACGAAACACGCGATACATCTCGCTCATTCTTCCTCTCTCTGTTCTTGGCGATCGGCTGGAAGGGAGGTAAAACATAGGATTAGGTTTGACATAGGTTGGCTCAATGATTGCCTCTTCTTTTCTGTCTTTTCCTTGGCGATTCCTCTTGATCATTGTCATCTTGACCATTGTGTTACGTGAGATCTTCCACTTGGCATGTCTGCGTCGTCATAGGCATGAAAAATTTCTCTGGCGACCTTCCCACTTCTCGGGACTCTGACATTCGGTTGGGCTAACTCGTTTACCTCTACTTGAGGAGGTAAATTTCCTTCTTCTTCTCGAGGCAGCGTTACGGTGACGTCAATTGGAAACTTGGTTCCCAAGGCTCTGAGAACTCTCTTGTCTCGACCTTGAATTTCTCGTTCTCTTGTTGAGCCTTCACATTTTCTCGTGCCATAGTGTTGCACAAGTTCGACCAGCGATGGCCCTTGCGCTTTAGTCTGTGATTATTCTGTATGGTTGTTGTTGTCACCCGCTTCTTTGGTTGTTAGTCCACTAAAGTTTTCGTGGTTCCTCCATCACAGGTTGTAGGTGCGAGAGTTTGGATCATATCTCCTCTGCTCGTATTGCCCATTACCATTCGACCCGCTGCATTGACTTCTTCTTCTTCAAGCGATGTGGGGCGTTGATCGTGTGATGTGTCGCGGCGCCTGTTGTGCAAACTTTAGCTTTCTTTTGCCCTTGCCACGGTCACGATCTGTGTTGGTTATGAACTTGTCGAATAGGTTCTGAGTTTATCCGGCTTGGTCTCACGGTTGAAGAAGTAGCGGCGGCTTGCCGGAACTTCTCCTCCCGTCTCTGTTTTCTTGACCATCTCGCCCACGATCTAAAGGCCTCACTGGGAACTTTATTGATATTGATCCTCCACAAGCTGCATTCGCTGAAATTTTCTCTGTTGCCCTCAACCCGGCCATGAAATATTGGATCGGATCATGATGCGGAATTTGATGTTGAGGCATTTAAGCTCTGTTGTTTAAACCTTCCCCGATAATCATAAAGGTCTCTCCGTGCCCATTTTGATCTTTCTTATCCTTTCCTCATGTTACGAATACGGGCGGAGGAAAGTACTTCTCGAGGAACTTACGGTGAAGTTGTGCCCGTGGTCACTGCTTCCAGCGAGCAAGGTGTGAAACCGTTCTCTTGCCCGTCATGCGAGAGAAGAAGGGAATGATACTAATCTCACATATTCTCCAAGGTTTTCATTGGCGCGGATAGTCCCACACGCCATCTCGAAATCTTGTAAATGCCTTTGTGGATCGCCACGGGCATGTCATTGAATCGGGGAGGATTTGGATGAAGGAATGCTTCGTCTCGGTTGCCGTTGATCGTGGGCAAAGTGATGCCCGTTGGCCTCGAGTTACGGTTGTTAGGGAACACCATTTTCCTCAATGTCCGCTCCACTAGCGATTGTTCACCCATCGTATTGCCCTCGGGTTCTCTTACGGATTAGGCGCCTCGCGACTTGCGTGCCTCCGTCTTCTTCTCTCTCCGCCTTGCGTGCTTTTCGATCTCGGGATCGTACAAAGTCCTCAGTTCTCTCTGCAAGGTTAGGTCGTATCTGATAAAGCAATATAAATTGAGAAATAGAATACTACTTGGAATGCGCCTCCCCGACAGCGGCGCCGATTCGACGCGTCGTTTAGCGTTCAAAATAAATTTATAACCTATTGCCCATCACGGTGGCCGGCGATAAGTATAGGGTCGATCCCGAGGAGTTGGTGTAGCAATCTCGATGTCACGATGTCATAAAAGGGATGAGGTGGTGTAATTATCTTGATCTCATAGGAAAGACTAAAGTAACACGAAACAAACTCAAAGGAATATCAAATAATAAGGCGAGTGCGGCTTGGCAACAACCGTGAAGGCGATTAATACTCGGTCCTAGGTGCAAGGTTTTCTCTACATGACATCATCAACGGTTATATGAGACATACGTCGTGACCCGTTGTCGCGTCACGCCTGACGCACCCCTCCAAATCTATCGCTTTACGTGTAAAAGGCGAGGGACACCCTATGCAAACTATCTAACCCGTAATGCCCACGCGAGGACACCTCGGTACATGTAAACCCTACGAGCGTTATGATCTAGATGGACCGGTATTGGCAAAGCGGTGCTATGACTACTCGACTCGCCCACAGATCGTACTATTTGGGGTGCGGGACACCCACACCTTAATCGATTATTACTTGCAACCTTCCCTTACCCACTATGTTGTTGCAACTAACACGAGTTTGGTTAAGTTATATAATGCCGGGACCTAGTGCTTGAGAACACACGCATGCGGATCGTAATGCCCTACTTAGACCTCTCGAGTTATATTAATCATGCTCCACTTAGTCACGCCCAAACCGAATAAAGACTTAGCTAGACATAAAATAAATAAACATCTGACGATTAATTGAAACCATAATTAAGCGGAAACAACTTACTATTACTTGAGCGAAATAAAGCGGTGAGCCCAAAGTGCAGCCCGGCAAAACATCTGAATAGCAAATAAAGTGTTTACCAGAAGGAACTTAATGTATGTGATGGTGATGGTGAATTTGATAATAAGAGTGAGGTGAAGCGGAAGAAAATTATGATCCGCTGAAGTCGCGTATTCATCCTATATATATAGGCGAGAGAGGATCGCGATGGTGATGGCCCGTTAATTTGGAAAACCTTAGGGTTTCCTTGCGATCGGCGCTTCTTTCCTTGCCGGATGGATGCAGGATGATCTCCTCTGGATTTCGGGGGATTTGGGGCTGGCCGCGTCCTTTCCGGTTAGCGAGATCCACGATCTCGCGTATCTTGCCCATCACCTCTCTCTCCGTCTTCTCTTGCCTCGCCTTGCTTGGTCTTTGCTCGCTTTCTTTACTTCCTTGCCCATTAGACTACCCTTCGGAGATTGAACTTGCGGTGCAGCAAGGAGGTCACGCCGTGAAACGGAGCAGCTCTCGGGTTTGAAGCCCGGTGTGAGCTAAGCTCGCTTGTGCCCTCGGCGCGTCGTATCTCTATTCGCCCTTGACAAGTTCCACTCATTCTTGTCCATTTACGCCTGCGCTTGTTCCTGCAGACCAATGTGTCCTCCCGGACACAAAACACAACAAGAAAGACACAAAAGACTCGATCTGAACCTAGGCAGAACCGGAAAAAGAGCACAAAACTTGGGCTCGTCGCCCGTTAACACCATATTCGACCACGGATAGTCGGAATGATACCAAGTGTCGTATTTCATCGCACTTCGTCCGCTTCTTCCTCGGAAGGAATAGGCGGCCCGTCTTCACGCGAGGAAGCTAGCAAGCCCGTTGTGGTGATGTAAAACATCATCTTATCGCCCGGCGTTTGAAGTCGGCCGGTGAAAATTGGCGGTTGTTGAACCACGGAATGCGGGGTTCAACCTTTGGAGCCATGGTGGAATTACTCTTGGCTCCAACGGATTGAGTGGTGGAGGCGCTCATCGGTTGGTCGACATCTTCAATTTGCACGATCGAGGTAACTTGAGCGAGAGTTGGGCGAAATTTCTCGTCTTGCGATTGTAATTGAATATTGGTTACAATATCGTGCAAAATTATAATGAAATGATTAATAATAACTATTACAAATGAGATGTCGAAGATAACAAGAACTTATCGATAAGTCGCCAAGTTGAACTTACGCATGAGACGAGAAAGCGTCTCGGTAGTGCTCACGATTGGCGGCTCGTCCCCAAAGGTAAGCGACTTTCGTCTCGTTGTAGTAGCACCACAAACAAGTCGAGCCACAGCGAATGACGGGAAGCGAGCACCGAACTCGAAGACTAAGAACTATTAGCTAAGAATGCAGTAGAATGCTTTGCTTTTGCTAGAGAATAGAATGTTTTTTGCTTACTACTTAACTTTCAGAATGATGCACTATATATAGCACTCAAGAGGATGTTCTAAGGTCACAATTGATGACAAACATCAATATTCCATTAACTCTTAACATCAAGAGTCGGCGGTTCTTGAAATGAAAGGCCAAGGCCGTGAATCTCATTACTAGCAATTCTCACTCACCATCCATTAATTTCCAACAAATAGTACCTTCTGCGGTGGAATTTATTCATATTGTCAATAACGCACTCCTCCTCGATCGTAGCATTCATAGCAATCTCGAAACCTCCCACTTCAAAGTGAACTCAGTAGTCAATTGATCGAATATCTCACGATATCTTGGCTCGATTTCCTTGGTAGCGAATCATCGAACACATAGAAGGCATACTACTATTGATTCTTTGGAACATGTGGTCTTAGATTTACGTAATAGGCGTGGGACGGCCTTGACAACGAACATTGCGGTGGTTATGGAAATAATCTTGATATTTGGATCAATAGTTTCATTAAAGCACGTGAAGAAGGTGAGAAGATTATCGGAAAAAGTTAATGAAACAAAAGGAGATTGAGGCAGGGATATATTTTGGAAAAAGGTACAACTTTTCTCATTCAAGTGCCTTTGGCGGGATTTCTTGAAAATAGTGAATACATTTTCGCTGATGTTGTTCCTCAAAATTTTGTATCTTTGCCCGTACTCTTTAGGTTTCAGGTAAATAAAAGGCAATGCAGAATTGCATCTTTGAACGAGAAGTAGCCCGCAACTTCTATCCTCCGAGAAAGGAAATTTCAAGGAGCCAAGAAGCCCACAGTGGAAGGATTTTGGACATTTGGGATAAACCTTGGGAAAGAGGAGATTGCAAGTGAAAAAGAAAAGCAAAATCTTGGTTTTAGGCTTTTAGCCATGACTAAATTAATTTCCCTTAGAAAAGGCTAAGCTCGTTATAAATAAAGGAATTAAGAAAGCGAAAGACTAGACCGTTCTATACTTCAATTGACTTGGAATGTGTTGGTGGAAAACCATCAAATATATAGGAAACTAGTAAACGATGTCGGTCGAAGTAATTTTTATTTTTATTGTTTTATCAGAAGAACAAACAAAATTTTATTTTTACTTCTAACAAAATTAGAAAAATAAATAAATAAACGATCACGAGTGAACTTGAACCATGAAATGCAGAAATCTGTCTTCGACAGCTCATTAGCACTACCTTAAAAGTCACCTTCCATGTACAAAGAATTATCTCACTAAAATGTTTCTACTATAAATTATACTAGTATTGTACTAGTGCGATGCACGGTATCAAAATTTAGAAAATTTTAGATACAAAAGAAAAAGATCAATATCTCAACACACTAATTATAGTATATAAAATAATGTACTAAATAATCTTACATTATAAGTTTTAAACACATCATTCTTAGTGTGAACATATAATCCCTCATCGTCATCTCCATAAAAAATATTTTTCAGACCGCGACAATTAGTAATCTTTAATACAACAACATACAACTGACCATCAGTAAAAACATGAATTTTGAAGTACAAACTACTTGTAAAAGAGATTGACCTTGAATTTTATTGATAGTCATCACACATAACACAACCCGTGTAAATTTTCATCGTTGAAACCTGAAAGTCAATTTTAGGTTAGAAGGTGTAAGTGAAAGCGAGGGATCAGAACAATTTTTTAACATTATGTCTACTCAATAATTTTCCCACTATAGCATGACAACATAACTTCATAATAACCAATCTTGTGTAAAAGCATAACCAGAGAGCCAACTTTCAAAAATATTCATAGTTAGATGTACCAAAACACCTCTATCCATTCAAAACTTAAGGGTGTGGATTTCATCCAACAAACTACTACTTGAATCGAATTTACAGATATCATCTGAATTCAAATACGTATGACCATTAGGTCCATTCAAATTAATCATATATTGATTAATTGAATCAACAACATCTAAAGTAGGAGCAGATACAGCCTGACCTTGCAAGTAAGCAGTAAAATCACTGCAAGAAGAATGAGTAATTTTGATCACCGATGCCTCAATATTCTGTGAAATAATACATGTATATAAATAGCTATATGTACATACTAAGCAAGAATAACAATGATAACCTAAATTACATTCAATAAATAAAATATCATCAATAATTAAAATTAAATATTACATTCGAATAATTCAACATAAGAAGATTTATTAATCCAATAAAAAATTACATTCAAATAATACAACGCAAATGTATGTGTTCTATTTCAATTTTTTAGTTAGATTCAATATATTTACAATAATACACGTACCAATGAACCTAATAATTTAAAATTTTCTTATGCAGCGGATAAATAACTTAAAAATCCAATGACTTAAGAAAAAGCTATGTACATCCACTCTACTATAACAGTTAATTTTTCGATGTTTATATTTCAGAATAGAACACAAACTAATTTTTATCTTTTTGGTAGGAAATAAATCGAAGAACTCCTCAACTGAGTTCTATGATACTAAATAGATCTAATGAAATACAAAATTAGAAAGAAATAGCGGATCTATATCTCCCAACATTAACACATTAGAAATTCTGAATTTATGATTTTTTATTTTATTTTTTACTTTTTTTTTGAAATAATTTCACTTTTATGATGTGCTTCATATGTTTTAACAATATGACTAAAATAATTCCATAACTAAAATTTCAAAAGCAGATAAGTTCTTCCACATATTAGTATACATTTCAAATTAAAGATATTTTTCATTTGTACATACTAATTGTTTCTTTTTTTTGACAGGTGTATATATTATAACAAAGTTTATATTTGTGTATTTAATATCCAAAAATATTACAACATATAAGAAATTGTTTCATATTTGTGCATTTAATAACTAAAAATAGAAAGAGAAAGTTTACTTTAAAAACACCAGAAATTTTGTCTGACATATAATAATTCATTTGGAATTTATAGCAACAAATACTTGGAACCCATGTATTAAGCTCCAACATTTTTTCTAATATGTTAATACTAATAATATCCGACAGTTAAGCTTTAGATATTTAATGATTTAAATAATAGATTAAAATAAAGTGATAATAGATGTAAAATAATTATCTTAGGAAAAATCAGTAATTAGGTGTCAAAAAGACATTGTGGCTTTTATTGAATACCATAACACAATGGGCGATTCCAAACATAATCCCCTTATTACTTAGCATCTTCTTTAATTTAATAATTAAAATATCAATAAATTTATATATTTATCCTTATAGACCCAATTATAATAGAGCTTATACGACAAAAAAACCGTTGTCTACCTTCGCCACAGCACTCCCTTGCCATGGCGTTGTCGTCTTCATCTTCTTCCCCACACAACTTTAGTAACCCAACTTTAATAACCCTAGACATTTCCTTGAAAAAAAAATTGCGTTGCCTTCTTAGCTATAATAAGAAATTGTTTGATGAATTGATAATATTATGTATAATAAATGGGCTAACAAAAATAAACAATAACAAAAAATGATGAAGATAAAATGAAATTGGGCCCAACAAAAATGAACAAAATGATGAAATAATAATTTCTCATAAACTATTTCTCTCACGTCTACAACCCTCCCTCCCTACAAGCATGAAAAAATAAGGTTATCTCTCTTTCTCTACCTAACCACTCCATAAACCTTTTTCTTCCTCATTTTTCTTCTTCCTTCCCGTCGCCCGTTGCTAGTGACAACGACAACGGTCGCACTCCCTCTCGCTTGCTACTCTCTCTCTAGATTCTCTTTCCCCTTTTCATTTCTCCACAAAACCGAAGCCCTCATCCCATCTTAAAAAGAAAGGCTATCTCCATTTCTCTCACGTTGTTCTTTTGATCGGCGGATTCTTTCGACCTTGTGCGGCAGCCACTTACCCTTTCTTCTCGTCTTCTTCATCCGGCGAAAGGACTGCCGCCATTCGCACGTCCTTGCCCGACTTCTTTCTTTCCTCGCTGCATGTATCTGACATGTATCTATTCACAACACTGACTGCATGGAATAAATCAGGTCTTGTGCAAATCATGGTGTGTATGATACTCTCTATGCCATTAGCATAATGTATCTTGTACATCTCTTCTCTCTCAACATCATCCTGAGGCTTATGTCCCTCTGAAAGTTTGAAATGTTTCCCCAAATGAATGGAAACACTCATGATTTCTTGTATATTCACTACAAGAATTTTGCTCATAGACCACACGTCATAGACCACGCATTAGTACTAAAGTGGTCTATTATAACATAGACAACGTGGGTGGTGAAACGCGTGGTCTATAACCATATTTTAAGCGGTTATAGACCACGGGCTGAGAACCGCGTGGTCTATTAGCATGGTTTTCATATTATAGACCACGGGGTTCATTCGCGTGGTCTATTAGCTAAAAATTTCATAGACAACGACTTTAACCCACGTCGTCTTTCTTTCGTGTTGATTAAATACCACGGGTCGTTAACGCGTGGTCTATCGCCTCATTAACCACTAAAGGAATGAAAGAAAAAAAAAAAAAACTCTTTCTCACTCTCAAACTCTCGGTACCTCCCCAAACCCAATCTCTCTCTCTTTTTTACCTTTGTTTTCTCCCTCCTTTGTTTCTTCCGCCTCCTCTCCTTCAACCCCTTCCCTTGCCGTGTCCCCTTCTCCTTTCACCTTTACGCCGATGTCCGACCTCCTCTCTCGCCACCTGCCACCGTCGACCTCCTCTCTCCCACCGCCATCGCCGCCACGACTTCATCTCCTTCTTCCACCACCACCACCGAACAAAATTGATCTCACTACTAGTCTCATTTTATTTGCATTTTATTGGTTCCTTGTCCTCCGCGTCGTGTCGTTGTGTCGTCTTAGCCGTGGCAAATCGGTGTGCTCTAAAATTTAAGTATCTTGTATTCTCCATAATTTTGTGATTAAATCGGTAGTATATTTTTCTAGTATCTTACGCAAGTTTTGGTTATTAAATGGATTGTTGGTTTAGCACCATTAGTTCTTTTGAGTTGTGTATTTAGTAGGATTTCTCGTTTGATGCTTTGTAAATTTAGTTATATTCTATTTGGTTAGGGTTATATTTCAAAATTCTCGTACCGGTTTGAAGACTTTAATTGTGTTATGTTGGTTACAACGAAGATATTCGAGTTTGAATTTACATTTGCAATTATTTTACCTAATGACTTGTTTGGTTCCATAGATTTAATGTGATTCGAAAATTTAATAGCATCAAGCGATTAGTTGATTAGATCGGTGGAATTTCAACCTTCGACAAGCGAGTTTTTAGATGACGTTTTGGTTACATTATCGGCAAAATTGATACATATGTTCTACCTCGTTGCGTTAAGTAATTTCTTCTTGAAGCTCTTTGTGTTTATATTCCTTTATGATGTTCTAGTCGTCCACTCCCTAGCATATTTCACAAAATCGGTTTAGTGTTGGGAGTTTCACACTTATATAGAAAAGTCGACCTTCCATTGACTCTTTTGTTATCTTATGGTAAGTAAAAGAAATTCTTTGTATTTTGTACTATAAGACAACAACAGTAAATCTCTAGTGTTTGTGTGCTCATCCCAAGAATCCTTGGAAAACTCACCAAAGCTGAAAAATCTAGTATAACTTTACAATTACGAATAGCTTGTACTTAGAAATGCTATCAATAGCATATCTCCGTAAAGAAAAAGGAAAAAAGAAAAGAAAAGAAAGCTCTCAGTAATGTAAATGACTTTCATGGTTTGATTCGATGTGGTGTTTGCGAGTGGAGTCTATCACGAGGAGAAGATATTGTGCTACGTTACGTGGTTGCAAAGGTGTTTTCACGGATATGTGCTAAAGAAAATTTTGATTTCTCATCGTCTAAGGAAAATCAATTTAAGTGCCCTCAACGGTAAGTTTCATTGCCATCATTCTTTGAGTCTTTGCCTTTACTAAATGACAAGATTGTTCACACTTGTTTATGTCGGGATCATTATCATCTTTGATTTACACCATAAGTGCGGGTTTCCAAACTTACGAATCACATTCTTGACCATATAAAAGAAGATAAGCGTATAAGGAAGTAGAAAATTAGATTTTGTTTATGGAGTTATTTTATGCTCATCCATATTCACGACCGGCCGAAGTGATTCGTTGGAAGCATCCTCTTGATTGGCGTCTAGAGAGGTCTATCTCTTCCTTCTGCTGCCAACATTTTACTTGTTTCTTTAGGTAATTTTCATTGGTTTGAATCAACATATTGGATTGATTTCCATTATGCTCATTATTTAGTACATACCTTTTATGTCATACTAAAGTTGATTGACATATATTTTTTCCTATCGACATGCGATTCCCCCAAATAACATGAAGGTCATATTTTATCATTTATTTTTTCCTTGTAGATATCGTAAAATAAAGTCTTCGACGAGTTTGAATAAATCTTTGTTATATCTCTTGGATTACTTAAGGATTATACTTGGAAAAATGAACCGACTTTTCTCCGTCGTTTATTAAAATATATTTCTTTTGATTACTTTCACTACTAGAAAAACAATATAGACTACATATGTATGTGTGAGTCTATGTGCGTGTTGGAGTGTAGACAAAAGTGGTGTAGAAAACTAGGCGCGCATAGACTACAGCTTTTTATCAGTAGTCTATACCCACTATAGACTACTGTTTTCTCACATAGACTACAGCTTTTCGCGTGAGTCTATACCCGACAGAACTCACACAAAATTTCGCACATAGACTCGTTTTTGTCGTGGTCTATATCCATATAGACTACGCTTTTCTCACTTAGACTACGCTTTTCGGCGTAGTCTCTGGCAACAGAACTACACAAAATTTGCACATAGACTACGCTTTTTGTCGTAGTCTATACCCATATAGACTAAGCTTTTCTCACTTAGACTACGCTTTTTCTGGCGTAGTCTATCTTACCCAGACTACACAAAATTTAGCACATAGACTACGCTTTTTCGTGGTCTATACCATTATAGACTACGCTTTTCTCATAGACTACGACTTTTCTGGCGTAGTCTATCTTGACGAACTCACAAAATTTCGCACATAGCTACGCTTTTTATCGTAGTCTATACCCATTATAGACTACGCTTTTCTCTCATAGACTACGCTTTTCGGCGTGATACATACCGCTTTAATGCCAATTTACTACGCTTTTCTATTACAACCCGTAGTCGATTTAATAACAACTCTGGTTTTCAATTTCAACAGTAGTTAATTTCTTTATTTAAACACTGTACAATTAATAGCGCACAAGCAAATGAGATTAAAATATACTTGCACTACGTTCAAAATCACTATTCAAAAATATACAATCTGTTTTCATTCTGACTACATAATCACTATACAAAATATACAATCTGTTTTCATTACACTACAAATCACTATACAAAAATACTATACAAAATACTATGCACATCACATAACAAAACAATAAGACCGTATCACGTATCGAGTACAAAATAATTCAAAAGATCGTTAACTTCTGACTAAAACATCACAAGACTATATGTGAGAAGCATGAAATTTGCCCGTTCAACGCGAACTTCATCAATGTCCTCTTGAGAGTAAGACCGATTTTGAAACTATTAACAATTCAAAATAGAATATTAGCACTCTTGTATGAAAAAATGATTATATTAAAGAAATGAAATGTTTATCTTACATGTGAGCGTAAAGAAATGGAACCACTCTTCATAACTTCTTCAATTATATCTTTCATGAGCGTGAGTACAAAGAACCGCATTGCTTGGAATCGGGTTGTCTTGGACACTTTTAAAATATCAAATATTAGCAACATGTAGATGTATATGAAATCCAACATAAAACAAATGTCATTTGATAAATGAAAATACCTTTACAATTTCCCAAGTTGGTTCTTCTTTATCTTTTCTCCAATTTTGCATTAAACATAAAATTGCCCTTCAAGAAATTAATAGTAATTAGATACTACCACAAATACACACATTTCAAAGTGATAAGCAGTGTCGATAAATGCTCAAACATTTTGTTCATGGCAATGCGATAATAACATCACAATTCCAAGTATAGTTTATACATAGAATTTGCAATGAACATCTTGTATCTTTTGGAATTTAATATTCAAACTATGTACATATGTATGGAATCAACCCACACACGAATATTATGATGTAACATACGAATATTCATTACCTCATGTATCTTCTTGAGGCGACCTACGAATATTACATACAAAGTGTAGAACTTTAAAAAGAAAGAAAACAAACTTTCCTGGAATGAGATGTCATAGATGGGATATTAGTGTTAAGATGTCACAGTGTAGTACAAAGTTTTGCTCTTTCAACTTTGCTAGAATGCCAATTCAAATTACTCCAGAAACTTCCATGCTTGATAGAAAAGCCACACGTTAAGCTACCCGAAATTAGCATCATTTCTGCTCTTATCCAGAACCAACCACCCACTCATTAGCTGACCACGAAAACAGAACCATTTTCTTATGTAGTGTAGAACTTTAAAATCTAGTTATTACAGACACAGTGTAGAACTTTAAAAAGAAAGAAAACAAACTTTCCTGGAATGAGATGTCATAGATGGGATATTAGTGTTAAAATGTGCTCTGAGAGCCTAAACAGCTAAACCTGTTTCATAAGGAGTGATCAAATGGTGCTATTTATTGCACTTGTATGGCCTGTAAGGAGATAATGGTGTGTGTGGTGTGGAAGTAGCACGTGTTCATGTTTGCGGAAGGCTATTCTAGACTGTGTACATGGTGGTTGCACTATTTTCTAATTCTTTGTAGACAAAGAACCGATCACCTTACTCTTGATGATTACATAAGCTAGAGTTTTGGAGAGTATGCTATCTACTTAGAAAAAGTGTAGTAGTTTTGCAAATTCTTCAAATACAGAAGATTAAGCAACAAGCAATTTAAATGTGTGCGGAAGCATGAAATACGATCTGTCAAATGTTCTTTTTTTGGGTTTTCTTAACAATATATATATTTAGTCATCAAGGTCTACAACGGTTTTCCCCGTTTATAGAAAGCTGTCCTGTTTCCCATGTCATTGGTGAAGCACAGACTATATGCTATCACATTTTCCCCCAAGTATGTAAAACCGGTGCTGAAAGTTTAAGATCCTACAAAGCTGATTTGCAAAAAATGAAGAAAGAGCAGGTATTGGAACTAGCCTTATAAGTGGTTGACTGGCTGCATTAACTGTCGTGAGAAGTTTTCGCACAATAGCTTCTTATCTTCCTGTGAGCACACAATTAACAATTCATGCATTAACTGGAATTATGTTCGTCATAAGCTGCAACGTATCAACAAAATGAAATACGAAGGTCACACAAGGTAAAAGTATATTGAGGACCAATACACCGTACATCATTTGTGAGCACCTATATAGATATATGAATTTAAAATGTCACTAAAGGCAAAAGTACAGAATTTCAAAGAGGGGTCCAACAAATAATAATATACTACAAATTAATTTAGAAGAAATATATAAACTATAAACTATAATGAGTTTGCTAAAAGCAACTCAATTGTCGATGACATTTAGTATACCATGTATCTCCACCAAACACAATGTTTGGACCCTATACAAATATAACATCCGGAAGACTAGGCAGTTCAATTAAAGGACCTAGAAGTTCAATCAAAACCATAACCCATAATATCATAAGTCTACTAAGACAAACAAAACAAGTAGATGAAGGAAACATGTTTGATGGAAAACATGTACCATCTCCTATCTTACCTCTTGAACCAAACCTTGAGCTTTCATCGATTCGCGAATACCATGGGCATCAACCTAAGGAAATTAAAATTGATATAAATATGAGAAGAAACAAAATGTAGGAAATAATACTAGACAAGTCTATGAAAGTTACCAAGCGTGGATTTAGAGCAAGTGTTCGTGTGCTGACGACAACATTGTGCGACCTCATTGAACCTTCCTTACGCATGTAAGCACTAGCTAAATTTGACCATGCATCAGCAAAATTAGGCGGAGTTGCAAGTAAATTGTTCACAAATACGATTATTTATGCAAGTCCAATATATGTCATCTACCTCGCCCTTATAACCTTCACATATCATTTCACATATTTAGAATGAGCAAATAGAGCCTATAAACAACAAACAAACATTCAAATAGACAATTTAATTAACTAGCCACAAATTCAAGGTATGAAAGCGAACCCGAAACGATAGGATAACAAAGAAAAAGTAGTAGCAAGAACAATGATGCAACTAAAGGAAGTGAACATTATGGTTCATGAAATTGATGCAGGAGATATCCGGGAAGAACAATATGAATAAACTACTAGATCTGTCTTGATTATCGAACATTATGGGAGCATATTAACCGAGGTTTAACTCGATAAAATTTACGTGCAATTGCAAGATTTAAGCGATTCACTTCCATAAGGTTCGCACACTTGAAACATAACAATTATTGTCGATACTTTCAACCGATTATATCATGATTCCCGAAAGGATGATTATATGATTTCAATTGTGTAGAGGACACGGTAACATTCAAAAAGGAAGAAACAAGAATATGGTGGATCTACAAGCGCGTTTAAGGACAATAAATACTACAAAAGTCTTACTAAGCTTCTTCCAAGATACTAATAAGTCGATTACAAGAACACCCGGTGTTGTATCTGAATGGAATTTGTAAATATCGGTCTTGAGGAAAATCTTAGGGATAGATCACGAGAAGTTGGATAAACAAGGAAAAGATCCAAGAAAATCAATTTCTGTATTTCATGCTCATATAATTACTTTCCACTCCTACTAAAGAAAAGATTATGCAAATAAATAAATCCAATTACGATTGAAATCGAAGGAAGACAAACCTCTATTGCAATCAAGTAATAGCGGTGCAACATCAATGTTTCCTTTTCACGGCAAAAGCAAGAGCAACATGTTTAACATCTCCATTAATCCACATCCGCATTATAAGAAGATTTGAAACATCAAAAGTGCACCTTCCAGCATTAGCCATATTTCCATAGCACTTTCGACAAATTGTGGATCAATACTAAGAGCCTCCTCATTCTTTGAAATGCATAAATCAAAGTCATGCAACTAACAAAAAAAAATCATAATATAAGTTTCGGATGTTTGCTTTCGGTTCTAGGAGCTAATTCGAGAGGAAAGCGGCAAGAATCGGGTAAATAGCAAAACTAAAAGTAACCAAACAGCAACCTGATAATAGGTTGCACCCAACAGAAGAAGGTTGTCAGTGCGACTTGGATTTCTCTCATATATGATTGAGGGAGCAATAATGGCAGAGAACTTTGAATGGCAGAGAGAGCGAGAACTCACCGAGCGACGGCGGCGACGGAAGAGAATGGGGAGTGCGGCGGATGACAGCGGCGGCAATGGAACAATAGTGAGCGGCGGCAATGATTACATCAAAGAACAAGAGACGCAGCTACAACCACCACTTCGAAGATATTGGGGTTTTAAGTTAGAAAACAGATAAACAATGAAAATGAACAGGCACTAGTATATGAGTTTAATAGATAAACGCAGAACCAAAACCTCAAATCTAACCTGAAAGCATAGATGTCTAAAGTAACACTAGAATTACAAAGCAAAAGGTAAAATCAAAGCGCACAAAGTTCCCTGCAGTTTCCATAAGAAATAAAACGGAAAAAGAATAAAATAATGCCCCATCTCAGCATCTCACTAACCACCTATCATCACAATTGGACTCACAAAGAGGATAATGGCAAGATAGTAATAGAATTAAGAGATGTATTTCCTGACCATTGCATACAAGTTTGTGAAGCCCGCGACGAGGGTGGGGGTCTTGGTGAACCTCTGCTGGAAGGTATCGCTGAGGTTGTGGGCGGGGTCGGTGGAGATGATGAGCACGGAGGTCGACTTTGGCCAAAAATTGACATGATTGAGTTGCACGTAGTCTTGCCGACTCGCCTTTGCCGCCGACGAACACCCACTTGGCGACTCTGCCCCGAATGTTCTTCACCGTGCCCTCCGGCATGTCGTTGTTCGAACCCATCAATAAATCTTGGTGATTGTGCGATCTTAGATACACATTTTCACGATCAATGCGGAAATGGGTCCTCTTTCTTGTCGTTTTTCTCTCGGTTTTCGGTAGCGTGCGTTTGTGGAATTTATACAAGCAGTGGGAGTGTGTGCTACTTTGTGTCGAATGTTTCGAGGGACATGGAGATCTTGATGGGGCATTGTGAGTCAATTGATCTTGAGATGGGGCGAAAGGCTCAGTGGTGCGACGTGGACCGATCAAGTTGCGCGCCCATTACTCCGGCGGCAGCCGCAAATCGAGACCTCCTGCCTCCGCCTCCGCCTCCGCTCTCCGACGGCTACGGATGGGTTCCGAGTGAGCTGGCCGCGTACCATGCCTAGCCCCGAGCCGAGCCGCTTGGACTCGCCGATTTCGACACCGTCCGGATCCGGACCTCCATTAGCGGCGTGGCGTCTCCCATCGGCCTCAGTGCCCGATCTCGCAATCAAGGAGTTGGGTTGCTCGTGCGGTTTTCGCGGAGCGGGCCGACATGGGCGACCTACTCCGGCCGAACTCTTCCCGAGACCTCATGGGAGATGAGCCGCACCACGTCCTCTGAGAAGAACCCCGCCCTGCCTCTCCATCTTCTTAGCCTAATTAATCGGTTAAATATATATATATATATGTATGGTGTATGCAACGGAATCAGAAACGCGGTTTTGGTGTAGGGCTGAAGACTACTAGTGTATTGCTGCTGAGTGAGATATGAAATAGATTTTTTTTTTTTTAAATTTATGCATATAGACTACGCTTTTTTTAAAAAAACACGCACATAGACTACGCTTTTTAAGCGTAGTTAATAGTTCATATAGACTATGCATTTAAGTATAGCGTAGTCTATATTTCAAAAAAATTCGCACATAGACTACACTTTTGATAAAAAAGCGTAGTCTATACCTATAGACTACGCTTTTTACGAAAAAGCGTAGTCTATAAGGTGTAGAGAAAAGTGATATTTGTTGTAGTGTTTATTACACTTTTCAGGATATATTTTCTCTGTTGCCTCTTCCATATACTGAGGAGGAGTTCAAAATTGACATAAATTGGAAAGACCGTGTGAAACTAAGTTGGAGCTTCGTTCATATATTCCTATCAAGCGAAGTATCCCGCATATGGTGCCTACCAAGCATCTTGAATGATCTATCTTCAATTGAATATAACTACTAGTTACAAACTACGGATGAAAGCTAATCAACTAACATTTTGGCGATTCAAGATTTAGCAAGTTTTCAATTATGTACGTGAGCAAATTACCTTTGGTGTCTTAACTATATTTAGATGTATACCTTGTAAGAGAGCGAAATAGTATTGATAATCGATATTGGATGCACCAAAAGCTAAAATTATTTTTAATTTTGTGGAGCAGGTTGATCATCACCGCTCAAAAGCCTATCGTTGCTCCAAAAATTGATTATTTTATACTCATCCGTAGTAACGGATGGAGATTAAGTGGACCCATTAAATATATGCTCGTTAGCCCAACTTCTAAATTCTACTTGTTGCAGATTAGCCAAACTTCTAAATTCTACTAGTTGCGATTCATTCTTACGAGTAGTTGTTTGCTCTACAATCATTAATGAGGACTTACATTTCTTTCATCTCTTTTATGATCAGGCATGCTTTCTTTGTAAGCAAAAAAATCATTTGTGGCGATGCAGATGATTGATGTTGGAGCAGAGATGGCGAAATGAAAGGTTCAAGATGATGAAATTGATGTATTGTGGACGAATTTAATTAGCTAGGTAGACAATATTTGTTGTGCTACAGTTGTTAATTGAGGATTTTCTCGGTATATAACGTTTATGTATTGTACCTTGATTTCTCTATTTATGAGATAATATATATTTTATATCTATTTTATATTATTGTTTTTTAATGGCATAAACAGGTATTTTGAATTATATAATAAATAAATAAATAAATTTATTTCGTTGACTGATCAATAGACAACGGGCTTCTCCTCGTTGTCTATGATCTAAAACACAATAGACAACAGGTTTAACCATTGTATAAAGTTAGAACATCGTTGTCTATAACAACATAGACAACGGGTAAACCCACGTTGTCTATGATGTTATAGACAACGGGGAATATCCATTGTATATTACAAGGCCCCCGTGGTCTATAACATGATAGACCACGGGGATTGTCCCGTTGTCTATTTTGTTATAGACAACGGGGATTTCCCCGTGGTCTATAGCCCCCCTTAATAGACTATACCTTGATAGACAACGGGGTTTTCTGTAATAGACAATGGGGATTCCCCGTGGTCTATAACCGAAATTCTTGTAGTGATTAAACTTCTTCAACACGTTCAGAATGTAATCCTTTTGGACTAACCACAGTAGACCCTTCTTCATCTCTCTGATAATGTCAATGCCTAAAATCCTTCTAGGATCTCCCAAGATCTTCATCTCGAATCTGTCTTACAACTTGGATTTCAACTTTTCAATCTCACTGCGACTTTTACTTGCAATAAGCATGTCATCAACATATAATAACATATAAAATACATCAGATCCTCCTGACCTCTTCATGCTAATACAACTATCATATCTTGACTTAGAGTAATCAATCTACTTCATATATTCATAAAACTTTAGATACCACTGCCTCGAGCTTTGCTTCAAATCGTACAGAGACTTCTTAAGAAAACATACCTTGTTCTCATTTCCTGGAAGAACAAATCCCTTGGGCTGATGCATATATATAGTTTCTTCTAAATCTCCATGTAGCAAAGTTGTTTTAACATCAAGTTGCTCATGCTTCATCTCTCACTGAGCAACCAAAGCCAACAAAATTATGGTCGAACACTGTTTTACCACTGGTGAGAATACTTCATTGAAGTCTATTCCGTTTCTTTGAGTAAATCCTCTTGCTACAAGCTTAGCCTTAAATCTGATGTGTTCTTCCTTTTCTGTTACTTCTACATTTTTCTTGAATATCTATTTACAACTCACAAGTTTCTTATGAACTGGTTTCTCCACCAGAATCCATGTTCCATTTTTGTTACGTAAATCTAGCTCTTCTCTCATAGCCAAGATCCATTTATTCTTCTTTGAACTATTCACTGCTTCAGAATAATTCTTTGATTCATGGTATTCAATCTCATCAGTTGTACACAAAGTATAGTGAATCATATCAACCTTACCAAATCTTGTTGGTGGTTTTATGACTTTTCTTTTCCTATCCCTTGCCAGCTGGTACTCCCTCAGATCATCATCAGCAATTGTCTCTGAATCTTGATCAACTAGAGGTTCATTATCTTGAACATATTTAACAGGTTCCACCTCGATCTTCGCACCATCAGATAATTTTCTCTTTAAAATATCTAAATTATCTGAACCATGGAGGAATAGCATATTCTTTTCATCAAATACCACATCTTTGCTGATAACAGTTTTATTGTTACCCGGTTCTATACACCATAATCTGTAACCCTTCACTCATTTCTAATATCCAAACATCACACACCTGAGAGCTCTTGGTTCAAGTTTATCTTGTTTGATATGAGCATATGCCTTGCATCCAAACACCTTTATATGAGATCAACTATTTACTGAATCGTACCACCTTTCATTTGGCGTCTTAAATGCTACAGCAGATGAATGACATTTGTTAATCAGGTAAACTGCGATGGTGGCAGCTTCTCCCCTTAACTTCTTTGGTAAACCCGACTCAAACAACATGCACCTACTCTCTCAAGTATGGTTCTGTTCATCATCTCAGCAATACCATTTTGTTGAGTTGTTGCTGGGACAGTTCTATGCCTTTTAATCCCTTTCTCTCTGCATTACCTTTGAAAATTCTTCGAGAGAAATTCCAAGCCATTGTCTATCCTTAAACATTTCAGAGTCAGACTCATTTCTAACTCCACATCTATGCACCAATCCTTAAATCTATCAGAGACATCATTCTTGTTCTTCAAAATATAGACCCATAGCTTCCTTGAATAGTCATCAATAATGGATAAGAAATATCTCCCTCCATCTGTGGTTTCAATCTTTGATGGTCCCCATAGATCTGAATGTGCATAGTCCATAGGTGCCTTTGATGTGTGTTTCCCTACACTAAAAGAGTTTTTCTTACTCTTTCCAAGAATACACTGTTCACAGTTGTCAATCCTTACATTACCTACATTTTCAAGAATTCCTTGCTTAACAAGTTCTGTCAGACCATTCTCACCAACATGGCCAAGTCTCTTGTGCCAAAGAAAATCATTATCTTTGTTAACTATATCAAAAATTTCAATCACAGTTTCAGTAACAAGATAATATAAACTATTTCTTCTCCCTCCACTTAAAACGATAGTAGAATTCTTTAGCACATGTATGTATCCATATTTTAATTGAAAACTGTATCCTTTAGCCTCTAGCATACCAAGAGATATTAAATTTTTCTTCAATTGTGGAATGTATCTGACTTCAAAAAATATCTTTATAGAATTATCACACAATCTCAATTTAACACTACCGATCTCATTCACCTTATATACCTGCTTGTTTTCCAGCAGAACTGAAACAAGTTCTTGTTGGTTCAGATCTACAAACCATTCCTTGTAAGGACACATGGAAATTGCATCCATAATCTATTATTCATGTGTTTTCCATGTGTTAATCTACCATATTAAGTATTTCAGCATCTCCAAACTCCTCTGCACAATCCGCAATGTTGGGATTCTTTTTCTCAGATTGCTTCATTTTTCAAGAATAACAATCCTTCTTGAGATGTTCGGGCTTCTTGCAGCAATGATATTTTCTTATTTGTTTCTGTACAGTATCTTTCCTCTTTCCTTATCCAAATTTCTTGGTCGATGGACCCTTTTTGGACCTTTTTCCGAGTCTTGAAATTCTTAACATTCAAGCATTCACCAGATGTGTCTTGATCTTGCTTCATTAAGCTTCTGCAACTTCTTTTCATTTAACGCAGATTCTACTTCCTCTAGAGATGTTGTATTCTCTTCCAAACAGCATAACATCTTTCAAGTCTTCGAAAGATTTAGGCAAAGCATTCAGGAGAATGATGACTTTATCTTCATCTTTAAGTTTCACATCTATATTCTCCAAATTATCCAAAGATTTGTTAAAATCTTCCAACTGCTCTCCGTAAACTTATATGCAGACAACCGCTGCTTCATGTACAATCTGTTGGCAAAGGATTTGGTCGTGTATAGATGTTCCAGCTTCATCCATACACCCGCTGTAGTGGTTTCATTTATAACCTCCCTTAATACTTTGCCTCTGAGACAGAGTATAATTGCACTATGCATATTCTCCATGATCTTCCTCTTCTTCTCTCCTGGTCGATGCGAAACCTCCCTTGAGCGTATCTACCAATCCTTGCTTTAATAGCAGAGTTTTTCATCTTGATTTGCCAATGACCAAAATCATTCTTGCTGGAAAACTTCTTCGTTTCAAATCTTGCCATAGACATCGTGGATTCGTTTCCCACATACTGCACCAATTGTTGGGATTCTAGACATACCTAAGAATTAACTTCGTTCCAAGCAAGCAAGAAACAACGCAAGAATTTACATGGTTCGATCAAATGATCTACGTCCACGGAGGATGAGCTGAAAGTTTATTAGATCGTCGGAGAAGATAATCGGAATCGATCGGAACCAAGAAATGAATACAATACACAATATTTCTCTCTCTCTCCTTAACTTCTCTCTCTAATAACTGTCACAAGACGGAAGAACTATTCTCAGTTTGTGCTGAACACATCTTCTGTTGGTATTGTTAATCACATATCCACTAGTCTATTTATCTTACTCGATTCCATCAATCATCACCGTAGAAATTAAATCGGTGATAAAGAATGACGTGATTAATCCATGTGTACAGAAGACATATGTCACTCTACTGTAACCAACTCCCTGAAGTATCAGTCGCTTTCAGCATCAACATCAACTCTCTTCAACCATATGTCATAAGCCAGGTATCGGATGTCAACTCATGGCTGCAGCCAACTCTGTTGCCCGCGGCCAATTCTCCTGCTAGAAGCCAACTCTCGTGCGAGAAACCAACTCACGCGGCAGCAGCCAACTCTCCTGTCAGCGGTATTTGTAGTCACAAAAACTTACATTGTTAATAGTTAAAATGAGACATTTCAACAAAAATGGTCAAAGTTTGGATCCAATTAAAGAGTTATGTGAAACAGGAATTTCTTTAAATATTAGAGGGGCAACTTTTTTTTTGGGGGGGGGATAGGGGATGTGATCGAGTTACATCATATTACTAGCAAAGTTACATTCTTATTGTAAGCAAGATTTAACCATCCAACAAGAATGCAGACACAGGGCAAAGCAACGGGAGTTGATAAATCTTATCCGACAAAAATGAAACACGGAGGAGAAAGGAAGAAAGATGCTTCTATTCGCACCTATAATGGTAGAGCAGGATAGGACTGAGGAGCTTGCGTCGTTGCGTTTGATGCATAAATCGGGGAGAGCGCTGCCATCATTCCAACACCTGCAAAATTGAGAAGTTTCAACTTCATAAGCTGCATCTAAATCAAATAGAGATCAAATAGAAACATATTTGCTCATGATATCCTGTAATAATCGAGTTCGTGACTGATTTTACAGATAGGCCAACCAGCCTTTCGAACATAACATAAAAAGCAGAACAGATGAAGGGACAAAACTTGTACATCACAATGACATGTCGCCAAAATTGATCACCGTAGGACTTGATAATGCAACTAATGGTATTTTTAATGCCAAAAATAGGAACCAGGTGAATCTCTGTGTCCGGTCAAGCCCATGTAAGATGTGGTGAGACTACGATACTCAATAGTCAGCTAATCTAATTGAAAATTTGCACCGTAGCAAGAAATGTAGTAATCAAAAGTGGATAGTAACATTAAAAAGTGTTTTTTTTTTTTCTGTAAATAAGTAAGTAGGTAGATTTAGGATAAAAAGAAATTGTAGCAAAATGCTGCAATATATTCTAACATTTCAGTAATAATACAATAACAACAAAAATGCTGACACAACTGAGTGAACATATATCTTAAAGCTGTAAAACAAGTATAAATATATAAATACTTTCCAAACGAATAGATCAAACAAACTAAAATCTTCTCGAAAATACACCTTATCACTCTTAGTTGAAAGCAATTGCCTTCACGGCTGCTTAATTGAGCATCAGATATCAGTTATCATATACAGATCAATTAATATTCGTATCAGTATCGATTAATGGTTTATGGTTAATTTTGATTATCAGGTATATAATGACCAAAAATAACTAAAATTAATGGTTTGGCTATCGGTTATAGAGAGAAAGAGTGATGTACGATGATCAAAGTTGCCAGCTAGTGCAGTAGTGCTGACGGTGACAGAGAATTGCACACACGTTTCTATTTGGAAAGGACTTTTACTTTTTAGGACTTTCACATTCTTCTGGGCTAATGGGTATGGGCTGTGATTCTTTTTGGATCCAAATACTTAGCGGGCTGTGCTTTTATAAAATAAAATCAAGTACTTAACGGGTCTGGGTTGTGCTTTCAAAAAAATTAAATAATTTAGGGCCAATTTTGATTTGGAGTGGAAAATGAGGGAATTTGTTGTTTTCGTAGTAAGTTCGGTTCAGGAAAAGAAAGATGGGCTGTGGGCGGTGTGAGATTGAGGTTGGAGAGAGGGTGTGGGGTAGATTTAAGAATTTTAAATATATATTATATAAGTAAAACGATGTCGTTTTGATAAATGACGTTATGTAAATTGTCATGTCATTTTTAATTTTGACCATCATTTAATTTATGGAAATATTACAATAATATTAAGTTCGTGTATTTATTAATAAATTTTAAAGTTTGTGAATAAAATCAAAATAGACCCAAAGATTATGTAGGGTATGCATCAATCGATCGGTCGAATCGATCGAATGAAATTTTCCAAGCCGAGAACCAAACCGAACGTATATTTTTGAATCGAATCAAACCGATTTATAATTTCGGATCGACCTAAAATCGAACCGAAAAAACCAATCGGTTTCAGTCGGACCGAAAAACTGACCGAAATATATATTATATATATTTTTTCTAAATAAATACTCCCTCCGTCCCGGCTGGCTTGGGGCGTTTCTTTTGGGCACGGGAATTAAGGAGAGAGTGTTTAGTGTTTAAAGTGTATTGGTAATAAAGTGGTTTATGTGTTAAGTATATATATTTTGTATTTTATTTTATTTTATATTTAAATTTATTTATTTACTTAATAAATTTATTTTAAATTACCTTAATTTAATTAGCATATTAAAATTAATTTAATTTTTTATTTAATTTAATTTAATTATTTTAAATTAGCATATTAAAATAAATTAATTTAATTTTTTAAATAAATTAATTTTTTAATTTAATTTATTTTTAAAAATAAATAAATTAATTAAATTTTAAATAAATTAATAAATTAATTTATTTTAGTTAAAATTAGCATATTAAAATAAATTAATTTTTAATTTAATTTAATTTTTAAATTAAATAAATAAATTAATTTTTTAATAAATAAATAAATTTTTAGTTAAAATTAGCATATTAAAATAAATTAATTTTTTAATTTAATTTATTTTTAAATTAAATAATTAAATTAATTTTTAAATAAATTAATAAATTAATTTATTTTAGTTAAAATTAGCATATTAAAATAAATTAATTTTTTAATTTTTTTAAATTAAATAAATAAATTAATTTTTAGTTAAAATTAGCATATTAAAATAAATTTATTTTTTAATTTAATTTATTTTTAAATTAATTAAATAAATTAATTTTTTAAATAAATTAATTAATTAATTTTTTTAGTTAAAATTAGCATATTAAAATAAATTAATTTAATTTAATTAGCCAATAATCAACCCAATTAATTAACTGTTAATTGCAATTAAAATCCCTTATTTTTTGTTAATTATTTCCATTTATAGAAATGACTCAAGCTAGTTGGGACGGCTTAAAATGGTATACGACTCAAGTTAGTTGGGACGGAGGGAGTATATTTTTATCCTAATTATTTAATTAAGATATTAATTAATTATTATATAAAATATATAAAATAATAATTTTGGTTCGGTTACCGATCGAACCTAAAATATAAAACCGAAAATCGAACCAAAAACTGATTTTAATTAATTTTTGAACCGAACCGAAAACCGATTTTCTCAAAAATTGAACCGAACCGACTGAAAATTATCGGTTCGATCGGTTTTTTGGTTCAGTTTGTCAATTAATATATATTATACAAGTAAAATGATGTCGTTTTTATGAAATGACGTCAAGTTGACTGTCATATCAGCTTTAATTTTGATCGTCATTCAATTTATGAAAAAAAAATGCAATAATATTAAGTTTGTAACTTATTGACAATTTTAAAATATGTGAAAAAAATAAAATTGATCCAAAATTCTTTATATTTAAACGTCAGTTAACTCTAAAATTGATATGTCACGTTATATTTCTAGTTTTAACTTTACTTGTTGTCTTAAGACCAAATGATTAGTCAATGTACGAAGTCTTAACTCTTAACAATGAAAGTAAACATTCCACCTTACCTCATCTCTAGTATCGTCACTTCCGAATTTTGTAATTTCCCATGCAGAAATAGAAAATATGGCCAGAATTTGATTGAGACCTTTAATAGCTGAAAGAATTGTCATATTGTAGATTTTGATGATTTTTTATTGATCATTCATCACATATTATTAAGACGTACACCAAAACATTGTAAAACATGATAAATTTACTAAAAGCATATAATATTACTAGAAGTAAATTCAATTGAATGTTTTTTCAAGTTTTGGAGTCTCACTTTATCTTTGGTGTGCTTTTAAAATGTATGAAGGATTTGTTTTGTTAGTTGATGGAATGGATATATTCATGAATGAATTTCACATGGTTGAATTGACCAAAAACATTATAGATGGAATGTATCAGAAAGGTGATTGTAGACTCAAAAAAATTACTGAAAATGTTAAAATAATTGTTTCAACAAATAAAATACTTATTTCGTTGTACCTGCTAATCTAAACATCACATTCATCCTTTGTCCTATGAGATATTTCAAAGAATTTTTATACTTGATTTTCTAAATCTGTATTTTATGTCTTCTTAATCTATATAAATTTATATGTTACCGTTAGTTAAGTACACCCCAAGAATCATGTCAACAGATTTAGGTTGATTAAGAATTGCTGAAACTAAGGATTAGACAATTAGCTCCCGAGACTTATACAGCCATAAATTGCCTTTATATGCATCATTAATTAGATCATACATATAGATACAGATTACAAAATAAAGTTAAAATACTAAAACAATTTTTTGAATTTATTGGGAAACTACAATTGTTATCTTTGGTATGTATTGGGTAAATACTACTTCTTTCGTCCCCAAAATTTGTTCATAGCTTTTCTTTTTGGTATGTCCTCTAAATTTATTCCATTTACATTTATGTAAACTATCTCACAAACTAATTCATACTTATTACCCTCAACAATAAGATTTATTTATATCTTTTATCACTCACGATCAACCATTATCTCTATTTATTACTCTCAAAAGCACTATTTATTTATATATTTTACTACTCATGATCCATTACTAACTAATTTAATATTATATTAGTATGAAACATTTATTTCATTCATAAAATACTCAATAACTTTTATTGAAATTTATATCAAAAATTTAAAGAAACATATTTTAGAAATGGATGGAGTAAAACATTTTATATTATGAAAGGATGAAGTATAAAATAGAGTGAAGTGGTGTAGATGCTGGTTTATTTCATCCTTTTCGGGAAATATCATAACCACGAGTCCACGAACCGAAGATTATTACCTGAAAAATCCAACAAAATCAGCTCTCGTCGTTTCTCTTTCACATTCCATTACTATTAATGATGTTGACTGCTAATATTAGTACCAAAAGAAGAGAAAGTGCCACCTTTTTCTGTCAGAAGTCTGGAGACGAAGACAAAAGGCGTCTTTGGCTTTAGGCAAACCCCGGATTACTGAACGGTTCTCCACTAATTAAATTGAATTAAATTATAATTTAGAAAGCCCTTAATTGTTTATTAATAAGTACTAAATTATTAATTGTGGAATAAATGTGTAATAGACCTAAAAAGCACCAGCCGAAAGAATATTTATGATAAGGGAGGGAGGGAATTAAACTACTTTTGTTTCACGAATCACGAGATCAGGCTGAAAAAGGACCCTTATTATTATTTTATATCCGTATTTTGTTATCTGATTTACCTTAATTTAATAATACTATGGATTAGTAAAAGGAATATGGTTTTTTCCTTCTAAAACTTAATATTCATTCTGTCTCATCTATTTTATTTTATTCTTTTGCCTAGTGCTCTGGACACACTTTATTTTTATCCCCTGATCAGACCTGAATCTGCATAAATGTTACTCATGAACTTTTCATTTTTTCCTCCACTCACCTTCAATCATTTACAATTTTGATTTATTTTTTTCTTTTACAAATTCTATATATTCGTTTTTCTACAAATCTGATGCTGCAATTCGAAATTTGGATATTTGAATTAAAAATAAATAAAAACTGAGTCTATAACATATATTAATGCTGTTAATTTCACCTCCCATTTTAAATTCATGCCCACTTTCAAACTCAAAACTCAATAAATAGCACTAATACTAGTATTATATAATTATAAATAGTAAAAAAGAAATATAAATAAAAATATTGAAATCTAAAACCAACTAAATTAATTGGCACCAGATTCCATAACCATTCCTCCATTATTACTCATTCAGGTCTCCTCACTTCTCAGACCTCTTTCTCCCTCTCTACACTCAAACACACCAACAATGGCGGCAGCAGCAGCAGCAGGAAAACTAAAACCAAACCCTACCACCGCCGTCATCTTCCTTCTCCTCCTTCACTGCGCCGTCGCGTCGGACCACCCTGACATAACTCCCCTCCTCCTCTTCAAATCCACCGCCGACCCGAACAACACCCTCCTCAGCTCCTGGAACTCCTCCTCTGACCCATGCACCTCATGGGTCGGAGTTTCCTGCATCCACAACCGGGTCGCCCGCTTAGTCCTCGAAAACTTCAACCTCCAAAACTCCCTCCCTCGCCTCCCTAACCCAGCTCCGCGTCCTCAGCCTCAAGCAAAACGGGTTCTCGGGTCAAATTCCGGATCTCTCCAACCTCACCACCCTCAAACTCCTATTCATCTCCCACAACCGATTCTGCGGCGAATTTCCGTCCTCGTTAACCTCGCTCTCGAAGCTCTTCCGCCTCGATCTGTCGTACAACAATTTATCCGGCGGCATACCGCCGGCCGTGAACCGTCTCACGCATCTGCTGACGTTGCGGCTCGAGGAGAACTCCTTCGCCGGCTCCATCTCCGGCCTGAACTTGCAGAACTTGCAGGATTTCAACGTATCAGGAAACAGGCTCGCGGGGGAGGTCCCAGGCTCGTTTGCGGGCCTCCCGGCGTCGTCGTTTTTGAACAATCCGGGTTTGTGCGGGCCGCCGCTGGAGAAATGTAACGTGGTTTCGAGCAACGCTACCCAGCCCGGTGGGGCAATGGCGTCGCCGGTGAGCCCTAGGACGACCGTCTCCTCGTCTCCGACGGCAATGCCAGCGGAGACAAACCCGCCGCCCAAATCGCACAGTTCGCAAAGGAGCAAAATCAGCTCGCTCGCAATAATTGGTATTATAATCGGAGATGTTTTGGTTTTAGGGTTAGTTTCTCTGCTTCTGTATTGCTATTTCTGGAGGAACTATTCCAGCATGTTAACATCGGAAAAGAGCAGCGTGCAAGCGGAGAAAATAGTTTATTCATCCAGCCCGTACCCGACCCCAAACCCGACCCAATCCGGGTACGAGAGGGGAAAATGGTGTTCTTCGATGGCGAGAGGAGGTTTGAACTCGAGGATTTGCTGAGGGCGTCGGCGGAAATGCTGGGGAAGGGTGGATTTGGGACGGCGTATAAGGCGATTTTGGATGATGGTAATGTGGTAGCGGTGAAGAGATTGAAGGATTTGAATTTGAACGGGAAGAAGGAGTTTGAGCAGCACATGGAGGTGTTGGGGAGGCTCCGCCACCCGAATTTGATCGGATTGAAGGCTTACTATTTCGCTAGGGATGAGAAATTGTTGGTTCATGAATACATGCCTAATGGCAACTTGTTTTGGCTGCTTCATGGTGAGAACTTTTCACCTCTTCTGTTATGGATGATGCTGCATTATGAATTATAATGTGTTAGAAACTGCAAATTTCTTGGATTGTGTTAAAAAAAATGGTATGTTGTCACATGGGCTCTGATTAACTCTGTTTTGTTCTTGTTTCTTGTCTTGCAGTTTGTTCTTTTATCTTAGATGCTTCTTGTTTAGATTAATGTTGTAGTAGTACAGAAAATCCAATTTAGTGGTTGAAGTTGAAGACATAGGACCCATGATGTGTGAAATAGTGGAAGATGATCTATCTTGGTTGGAAGGTGTAGGGCAGCTAAAATGGAGGGATGTAGCTATGTCATTATTTAGGTTGCACGTGGTGTTGAAAGGTGATGTTTCTCTGCTTTGACTGGTGATGATTTGTCTAGTAGCTGGTTGTTTATGCTCTGTTCTTGTTGCTCGAGGCTCATATTTGTTTGTTGTTAGCTTGAACCATGGGTTGTTTGGCTTTCTTGTTGTCGATGGCTCATCCAAATTTCTCGTTTTTAGGTTTTAGATCATCAATTCATCATATCTTCGTTTAGGGTTCTTGAAAGTGACGGTGAAACTTGAATTTTTTGGGGTTTAGTGCAATGAATGCAGAAACATAGATCTTGTGTAAGGAAATTCTGCTGATAAGAACACGGTTGGTTTAGTACCACTGCATATAATGGAGCCAAAACACAACCATGCTGCATTGATTATATATCAACTCTGCCTGCATTAAAGTAGACTGCAGTTTTTTCATAAAACCTTTCTGTAGGCAACCGAGGCCCGGGTAGAACTCCGTTGGACTGGACCACGAGGCTGAAGATCGCAGCAGGAGCGGTGCGAGGGCTTGCCTTCATCCACAGCTCGGGCGCCTCCCTTAGGCTCGTGCACGGCAACATCAAGTCCACAAATGTCCTCATCGACAAACTAGGCAATGCCAAGCTATCCGACTACGGCCTCTCAGTCTTTGCATCGCCTTCGTCCGCCCCCAAATCCAACGGCTACCGTGCCCCTGAAGCAGCTCTGGATAGTCGGAAACTGACATCCAAATCTGATGTCTACTCATACGGGGTCCTGCTTTTGGAGCTGCTGACCGGCAAATGCCCCTCCATAGTCGACAACAACGGCCCCGGCATCGGGTACAGCGGGATCGTTGATCTGCCGAGGTGGGTGCAGTCTGTGGTGAGGGAGGAGTGGACGGCGGAGGTGTTCGATTTGGAGCTCATGAGGTACAAGGATATCGAAGAGGAGATGGTGGGGCTGTTGCAGATTGCAATGGCGTGCACGCAGGCAGCGCCAGATCAGAGGCCGAAGATCGGCTATGTGGTGAAGATGATAGAGGAGTTGAGAGGGGTGGATGTGTCACCGTCGCACGAGGAGTCCGTGTCGGAGTCGCCGGCGTCGGAGGATACCTGCAGAGCTAGTGAATGATGGATGGCTCTGGCCATCTGAGATTGAACTTGGATTCGATTTGTTGTTAGTAACTTTGGTAGTTTCTTTAGGTCATTTTGTATACTGAGTATTGTTTTGAGTAGGTTTTTGAGGGTTCAGTTAGTTGTGATATGTGTTACACTCCAAGTTATTTTTAGTTGTGGTGTTAATTTGTCTAACTGATCATCTTCAAATTCTAATCGTCTTGACTTGACGCGGACTTGACACTCTCTAGCCCCTACTGCATAATATCTTTCATGATTTTCATCCGTGGCTCGCTATGAAAATAATTAATTAGTAATTCGAAATTCACACTATAAAAATAGTTAATTAGTAAGTCGTTGAATTTCGACAACTTATTGTTTCGTAATTCAAGAAAAGACAACAGTACTTGAATTAAGACAGAAAGAATATAAAAAGAAATATGTATAATATTAATTTGGATAGTGCTAAATGTACATAATATATACATACATAATACCCCTAAAAATTTGATCAAATTAGTAAGATTTTTTTTTGGGGTGGTTCTTGTATTAATTATTATATTGCATGACTAACCCCTCATACAATTTAGGGTTGAAATTGATATGAGTTGACTTGTGATTTTATTTTTTATAAATAAAATTAATTAATTTAATAAATAATTATTGCTTTTATTCCATAAAGAGAAGCATTCAATTTCATTCTCATAGTTAATTCATTAATATTTTTGTCAGGTTAATCCCATCATTATCAAAAAAAAAAAAACACTCCTAGAGAGACACTCGATTTCTTAGTTCTAGCCAAATTATATTTCAAAATAAAAATACACATCGTACATATATAAACTTTATTTTTCATGTATAATTCATAGAAACTCATGTTCTAAACAAGAGTTATATCTTATACTGCTATTGCTAATATAGATTAATATTAAACTTGAAAATAGATTGATATGTATTTATATAGCTATGTTTTTCAATTTTTAATATATTAATATGATTATTTAATATAGATGGATATTGAATTTGAAAATAGATTGATATGTATTAATGTATGGATATTTTATTCAATTTTAATATGATTGTTTAATATTTTGTATGTATATTTCAATATGTTTTGAATCTTAATGATCAAATAATGTGACATGTGAATTCAAATTTTAATTTGAGTACGTTTAATGAATATTTATTGATTTATGTGATATAATTCTGTTTTCTTATTGCAACATTTTGATTCTATGGATATATAATATATATATTTATTTTAGATTGTCTAGCTTAGTATTTTTTTAATGGCAATACCACACGATTTAGGCACTATTGGATAAGACGATGAAGGACTACGATAGTTGTTGCTAGGCATTAGGGTCAAATCTCTTCTAGACTAAAAAACACCTTTTTGTTTATTTTCCATATTTTCTTTTAGTTCTTTATTTATTTAGTTTTGTTTCATCTTCAAAAAAATTAATCTCAAAATTATAGTGATTTATAATTTCTAAAAATATGAAGATAAAATAACATTTAACTGAATTGTTACATCCATCTTAAACTGTCAAATAAAATAATATACTAGTATAATTTTCAAAGTTTCTTATTCTTTTTTTCAAATAAATATCTTATTTAAGTTTATTTTTATTTTAATCTCTTAACTTGATTCTTTTTTCTTTTTGGGTCAAATATTCAAAAATAAACACAAAAATAGGAATTAGAGAATTGTGATAGTCATAATTAATGCACTAATGAGTTGAAATATTATTAAGGAGAGGCTAAGTATTTTCTTATTTAAAATGGAATAGGAAATACATCCCTTCCTTAACTACCGTGATGGGAGTAATTATGTAAAATAAAATTCAATATAAATAGAATATTACCTCAATTTTTGAAAATGGTGGAAAATAACCAAAAAGTTTAATTATGTACATTCATATTATGTACATCTAGCATTTTCTATTAATTTTACCATTGTTAAGGCAACTTAAGGAAGGCGTTGGTGTAAATGGCGGATCAACACCTGTATTGTGAACGGAGAATACATTAAATATGAAAAATTGACATGTATTAAAAATTAAATTATCTAATTAAACAGCACCTAATTACCCATATATGTCTTCTTTAATACAACTCTAAATAGTCTGATTATAGTAGTTTGCTGAAGAAAAACCACATACCAAAAAACATTATCGTGTTTGATAGTTGGTCAACAGTAGAAGTATTTATGTTTCCTCAAAAAGTAGTTAGAGCTGAATATCATGCTGGACGCAATATTATTATTATTATTATTATTATTATTATTAAAAACTGATCAGCGAATCGGAATTCTAATATCATCAATTAGATAAATTAATACCAAAACTGAGTAGTCTTGATGGTGGGACACGTATTGTGGATCTCGTGGAAGCCTACATGAGAGTCTTTGTTTTGCAATTTTGGTGTCACGCTCGTGTTATATATAATTTTTAATAATATATTATTACAATAAATTGTGCTATAATTAAAATTTGCCAAGTTAGAAATAAAATAATTACTTTATAAATTCTAGAAAAATTGATCAATGTTATAGAAATTAACTGAAATTGGATAAAATTACTAATAATTTAAAAATAAATCTCCACATTAAAAAAGTTGAACTTAATGGTCACAAGTAGAATATCAAGAAAGTAGAATAAAGGATCTCAGTTCCCGAACTAATAGGTAGTACTAGTAGGAAATGGTTAAAGATATTATTTAACTGAATAAATACATAAATAGAAATTAGCATGATCCTATACACAGCTTCCATTTTACTCATTTAATTAGCGTGAGATTACTTGGGCCACCATAGCTTTTGTACTAACACGCACTTAGGCTCCATGTGTGTTGGTCTAGTGGTAGAGTGGTTAATGACCGAGGTCAAATGTCTCGAGTTCGAGTCCACCGTGACGCAACCTTTAAAATTTTTGTATTAAATTACCAAAAAAGAAATAGTCTACGAAACATGAATTTCCAGAAAAAGAAAAAACTAGCTCTCTATATAGTCTGAAAATACAACCACAAACACGCTATGTATGAATTCTTCTCTTTTTCCTTATTTGTCAAAACCAAATCAGTGACAACATTTTCAAGAATTAAATTAAGGATTAAATCCTAGTAATTTCGGGGCAATCCTAAGCAAAGGTTGCAAAGAATTAGGATGAAACTTTCTAGCAAAAAGGTGGCAAACCGAGCTAACCTCGCCATTGTAGGTGCAACTGAACCCAAACCGGATGCGGTTCAAGAACCCTTCACTAACATCATTTGCTTTAAACATAGTCGGGTGCGAACCGCCGCCGGACCAATCGGTCCAAGTAACGGTCTGATTCGACGTCAAATTCGGACAAACTTTAGTTACCAAAGTTGGAAAGTAATGCTCATCCATGTAACACGGAGGCGAGCAATAGTTTCTAAAAATAGGGTAGTACGTGACGTCCGATACTATAGCTAGGGCGAGCTCCCGATTGGCCTCGAACCACTGGGAGCCCTTCCGCCAATCGCGGAGCGCGACTGCGGGCCCCATCCGTTTGTTGTACCGGCCCCGGCCGATCGGGCGGGGGTCGTCGAAAGCGCTGAGGAAGCTTTGGTTGGAGTTGATGAGGTAGTTGTAGATGGTGGAGAAGTTGAATATAGGGATGCACGATTCCGATAGTAAAACGAATCTTTCGTTTGAGAAGTCGAGAAGCGCGTTTGCTAAAAGGCGCCTTTCCGCGTCGATCATACTTGATTTTCCCCATTGGACCAACTGTGAGAAGAAAATCAAGAAAGGTTACACGTTTATAGAAAAAAAAATTAGTAATATAATATTTTAAAATAAAATTAAAAAAGCAAGTTAATGTCAGTTTATTTCCGAATATTCTTTGAGCGTTTTTACAATAATGTCTAAATGTTTAATTAATAAATTACAAATTGATACTCAATATTCCCTACATTTTCACAAGATGATATTTTTAGCACTTAGAAATCTCATGGGGCACGTCGGTGCTTTGGATCCATGTGAAAACTATTAGATTATGTATTTAAGCATATATTTTTCACATTAGATTATGATGTGACACGTGAAATTTAGGTTGGAAATATAATTACTCTAAACATTGGGATATTATTGAGAAAACACTCCAACATTAGGACATAAACTGATATTTACCATAGTTTTTTTTACCTTACTTGGTACTCTACGCTTGTAGAATACCGACGACTCAGGAGGTTCGTAAGGGAACTCGGGCGATGTATGGAGGTAGATCGAGAAGAGTCCTTCATTTCCTTTGAAGAACATCTCCCAAAGCGGTGCCAATGGCAATCTTCCCCTAGTCAAGAACATGAACGCAATTTTCGGAGTTCGATTGAAAGGAGGTTTGACAATACGAGGAGCCATGGAGGCCCTCCACATCAGCTCGTCTTCGCTCATCGAGTGCGAAAGCTCACTGGGTAAAATCCACTCCTGCAACGTGTGCGAGCGATTGCATCGCTGCGTGCATGGACCTCGTGGGGACGGGGAAGGAAAAAGGAGTGGAGGAAATGCGTTGAGCGAGGAGAGAGAGAGATCCTCGTAGAGCACGAATCTTTTGAAGTGGTCGTTGATGATCATGCCCAAGACTAAGACGATAAATGCAACTGATAAACAGAAGATTATAGTTGTGGCAACTTGAAATTTTCCATCTCTGATTTCTCTTCGTATGCGTAGGGGGAGTTCGCTTCCAACCATGTTAAGGAAATGAATGAGTTTTGAGTTGTCGAAAAGAATGAAATTAGTTTTGGAATAGAGTATGTAGACTGCAAGACCCTGAGGGCCTTTAACGACCCTACATGGAAAGTATTGGTGTGAACAAGGATGGTGTGTGTTGTTTTGCTAGTGCATTGAGTGTGTGTGTGTGTGTGAAGTTAATGCAATTGATTCACAGGTGAAATCATTTCAAAGGAGGGAAATGGGGGAGGCTTTGCTTTCTCATGTGCTGCGGCGGTGAAAAAAGCATGGATTAGCAGAATTTTAGAAAGAACATACACATAGTCACTAGAGAAGGATTGTAGAACACGAGGCCTCAGACGAGATATTAAAGAAATTAAAAAAAAAATGATACAATATCCAGATATTGACATAAGCATGTTACAGTAGGCGATATTCATCCTGATAATTTGTAAAGAAGTTGCCCAACCTAAGATAATATAAAGTTGGCAAGGTCTTAATGGATAGTAGATTTCTTCGTGCTCATGTTTTACCCATACTTGCTACAAATTCAGCTATACTGCCTCTGTAATACTCTAGAGACAAGTCCTGCACATTTCAGAGGAAAGTTTTGATTCTAATTCAGTAAGCAAGCTCTTGTGGAAGGACTGATTCAAATTTATGCCAATAGTATACACACTTTATAAAAATCAACAAGCATGCATCATAGTCTTTTCTCCAACTTTTGGTGAATATGGAGGTAATGCTTATTTATCAAATCTAACATATAGAATATAAAGTTCTCAAATGAATAAAAGTAGAAGATGTAACGAGTAAGATTGGTCGAATACTTATGTTCTTGTGTTGGTCTTAAAGAGGCAATTTATGACTCAAGCCACATAATGCGTGACATGAAACCTAAGAAGGCAAAATATATTAAAATTAAACATAGGAGAAATCCGAGAGGAAGTAACTTTCAGATAGGATCGTATTACCTGGGGCAATCTATTTTGCAGGGTTAGATGATCAACGTGGAGTCTCACATTTGATGCAGCATGGATCCATAGACTGCGATCAAAATCAGCGGATGTATATTTTACAATGTCAAAACAATGTTTTTGCTCCATCTTCTATAGCCTTTAAGATGGTAGATTCTCTCTTTCTTCGGTTTCTGGAAATTCATAACATGACATGAAAAACTTGATAAATAGTCGATAGCTTAGCACTCAGTCTCTATGTAGTTATGTACTATAAGGGGATTCTTACTTGAGATACCCACAGAGCATGTGCTTTGGCCACATGTTAACTCTACTGTGCATTGGTATTAATACATGCGGGGACAACTACAGAAACTTGTATGTTGTGTCAAAGTAATCCTAATAAATAAAAAAGATGCAACTCAGTAAGATCTCGATTCAATGGAAATAAATTGTAGAAATGATATTTCTAGTAAACTTACACTCATATCCCACCAGCCGTAATATCCAAGTGTGCTACCTTGGCTGAAATAACAGAGGTTTCATCAGTACACCACAACTTGAGATATATACACAAATGGAATGCTAGAGCTAAAAATAGACGATAAAGGACATCGTTTCAAGAAATCCTGACACTGACATCATCATTTATTTCATTTCATACTGCTAAATTTTCTTAGCTCATGTGCAGCTCGTCTTTCACAGTATTACTCAATCTTATATTTGGATGTCGAGATTTGTTTCCTCCAATATTGTATTTCCAAGTGCCTGCATATCTCTCTGTATTTATGAATCTCTTTATAATAACAATCTGTAATTACACTATCCAGATTTTTTATCTGATGAAACCTACCCTATGCAATGATCCCCAACTACCAATGAGTTAGTAGCAACATGAAGTAATGCAACATGGCCGTCTGTATGCCCCTGGAGATTACCATGAAAAGAAAAGCCACAGTAAGTTCAAAGGTATCGTAGGTTAGCATCACACAGTACTTGGCGCAACAATTAGGAACCAAACACGAAAGAAACAGAAAAAAGGTATTAGGCACGATATTTACTGGAGCTGATATGAATCTCAAGCGTTGGCCACCAATACAGATTTCTTCAGATCCCATTACTGGAATATGTCCCAGAGACCAATCACCTACACCGAAAGCATTACTTATATGTTAGCAGCAAATTTTATCTGTTTTCATGAGTCTAATAACCACATATTCCTTATGTCTTTCAGCCGCTGCTCTCATTCATGAATCAAGAATATAATTTAGGATGTTTAGGGCTGGCAATTTGTGACACAAGGACACAAACAAAATAATTGGTTCATGTTTGGCTTAGTGCATTCATGTCGTTATCGTATTGAAACATAAGGACTTGTTAAGATAATTAATTATTATGTAGCAAACCTAATAAATTTGTTGTTGGGACCATGAGTATGTCACTGAACATAGTCCATGTAGAAAGTGTCATGCCTTTCCCAATTTGTCTAGCTGTGTTCTCATGGGCCAAGAGAGTGGCATCAGCTTTGGACTCCTGGACAACCGAGAGACCTGTAGAAACATCAAGAATAATAACTAGTTGCACAAGGAAGGAATAAATAAACATACCATATGACTGCAGTAAACAAAACAGGCCATTGTGAGAAGTGAAAGCATAAGAGTTAGTCTTCAAGTTTTCCGACTAAACCACTGCTGTTACTTTTTTTTACTTGACTGGTTCCAAAAATATTAATGAAGACCAACAGAAATTTTAGGAACAAAAAAGGTTGTATAAAATGCTTACCATCCACATGATCGGAATGATGGTGGGTGACAAACACGATCAACTTTCGCGGAAGTGAAGTAACAATTTGCTCCAGCTGATTATGCAAAGCACCAGGATCGACAATGAGAGCATCTCCTCTTGCAAGAAAATTATCAACGCCAAAGTCACTATCACTTGTACCAGGCACGAAGACAATCAAGTGCAGAAAGGCTTTGCTGTTCTGCTTTTCATGGGAACAAGGTTAACGCCGGGAGGGTATTCCTGCCAAACGAGAAGGAAACTGAAATTCTGTAACTAAAGTACAATGTTTCCTTTCAAGCTTTGATAATATAAATTAACTTGGAGACTATAGAGCTGTGTAGATGTACTAATATACCGATCAGAGAAAATAGCGGTAAATCTACCTGACATCTCAAGGTGGAAGGAATATGCAAGTTTGCACTTTGAAGTGAATCATTAAGAAGACCGACAACAACTAATGGCCCTATACGATCGGTATGAGGCTTCACTTTCAGAAGCAAATCTATACAACTTTGGGTGCTCATCCACTTTGAAGAATCTGTATATATGCAGTAACAACTATATAAGCCTTGTCGTAGATAAGCCACGATCAGTTAAATACTGTTTACACAGACCATAGAGTCGCAGATAGATAACACATTAATTTTTTGTAAGAGAAACTAACATGTCCTTAACCATAGTACAGATCCCCTCAAACATCAGCCAATAAAGATATTGATACTACGAGCAAAAATAAGACTGACAAACCTCCTAACTTCCACTCATGAATTTCCGATCCTCCGACAATATACAGAGTCTTAACTGGAGCCCCGGTCCAAATTCAGGCTACTCTATAAATTTCGTGAGATTCCATTTTACATTTGTCGTCTTCTCATATCCGACTTGTTTGAGAACCTACACGAGAGCCATTGGGATTGCAACTTAAAAGCCTGAATCTGTGAAATTATTCACGATCTCCACTTTTTCAGAAAGTATGATGCAACTTAAATACATTTCATACCAATGTTACAATGAAAACATCCGTATTGATCATAATTAGCACTGCAATAGTAGAGGGAAAAGTAGAATTTCTGCAGAACAATACCCATACGCTTGACTTGTTCTTCCTTTATCTATTATTTATATAGTGTGGAATAATCCAAAAAAGTATTAACAAAACCCTCTGAACTGCATGTGCGGATGATGGTTACAGGATATTGATGATTCATCCCTTTCCACTAATGAGCTGATATGGTTCTTATACATGCATGCAGAATAAATACCGAAGGATATCGCTATTATATTCTGAGTGCCACGTGGAAATCCTAACTGAAAATGGTTGAAGGATGCAATCAGTTACAAAGGCTGTTACATTGTTTATTCCATAGTTTGTTAGTTTGTTAGGCTTGAGCTCTCTGCGCAGCTGCTCTTAATGCCTATAAATAATCTTGTAAACTGCAGTTCCAGTTTTGAGAGTTAATAAAATAAATCATCTTTTCCACCTCTAAGTTTGTTCTATCTTTTCGTGTGTCAAATACACAAAATATAATATGGTATCAGAGCGTAAGATCCTTTGATTGTTCAAATAGATCATGGCGAGAAATAGAAGAGTGGGATGGAATGAGCTAGCAGAAGAAGAAGGAGGACAACGAGATGCTACACATGAAGGTTTTCAAAGAGATGATGAAGAAGACCATAGAAGAGTGAATACTGATACGCAGCAGACGGAGAATAATCAAGTCACTGAAATTCTACAATTACACAATGCGGATCATCCGTATGCAGCTGGTTACTGCACAATTGAGTGGGAGCAACTTTTTAAACTGGAGTAAATCTGTGAGAAGAGCTTTGGGGGCGAAGAGCAAACTCGAGTTGCTTGATGGAAACATAGAGAAACCAGAAAGTTCATCACCTCATTACAAAGCATGGGTTAAAGCAGATTACATGGTTACCTCATGGATCATAAATTGATTTCAAGGAACTGGTGGATGCATTTATCCATATTGATTCAACAAAGAAGTGTGGGATGCTTTGAACCAAAGGTTCGGAAGAAGCAACGGACCTAAGATAGCAAGGTTGCGCGTGAGATTGGAAACTATATACAAGGTAATCAAAGTGTTTTGGTATATTTCAATAAACTCACGACCATGTGGAACGAACTAGACATGATATTACCACCTCTAAATCAGTATGTGTCGTGCTCGAACACGATAGTTGAAAGGGAGGAGAATCGAAATTGATGCAGTTCTTAAATGGACTCAACGACGCCTATGAGAATGCGCGTAATCAAGTTCTATTTCGGATCCATTACCGAATGTGAATTGGGCATATTGCATGATCTTACTAGTAGAAGATCAAAAGATCACCACGATACATTCATAGATGGAGGTGGTCAAATGGCAATGAATATTGGGCGAAATTCAATGCGAAGCGACCAACATTTGGAAGGCAATACAATTTTAAAGGAAGGAGAACAAAGGATGAGAAACTAAGCTTATATCGCTCACATTGTAGCGATATGGACATGAAGAAAGGAGTGTTTTAAGCTTCATGGAGTACCGGATTGGTTTAAGAAGTTCGAAAGACGAAAGAGGAAAATGAAAATTAATTTCACCAAGCACCAGGTTGAGTCGGTGAAGCAAAGAAGATAATGCGGTGACAACAGAATGAATCCACTCGGTCATGGAAAAGGTTACTCAAAAGGAAGTTGCGAAATGCTTTGGTCGGTGGATGAACAAAGGAAATACGCAAGAGAAGCTTGATGTGAATATGATTCAAATGAATCAAATCCGGATGAAGAGTTTGATGGACACTATGCATTCAAGATACTTGGAGGCATGGAGAAGGAGAAATGGATAATTGATTCAGGTGCAAGTGCGCACATATGCTGCAATTCAAAATTGATGAGAGATACAGAAATCTCATGAGTCCGCAGGACATTCATCTTCCGACGGCTCGGTTAAGGAAGTTAAATATCAAGGTTCGATGAAGATCAATGAAGATATTATCTTGAAAAATGTTCTTTACGCACCTACATTCACACACAACCCGATATCGGTGGCACAATTGGCAAGGAAAGCTCAAGAAAGTGTCTATTTCGAACACTCACCGTATCATTCGGAAAATGAATCGATCATATCTTGGGATCGGCAAGATAGTGGGAAATCTATACATGATAGGAGGAGGTGTCTCTTGTAACAATGCTTCAATCTCGAGAATGAGCATAAAGGATTGGCATGAAGTGCTAGGTCATCCATCTGCAAGCTATGAAACATATTCCGAATTGGAAAAGAAATTAACATCGAGATAATGGAGATCTACAAGGATGTGAGGTATGTGCTCGTTCTAAACACACTGTTTGCCATTTCCTACACTGCATAGGAGAACTTCCACTTTATTTGAGCTTGTGCACATAGATTTATGGGGCCTTACAATTACGAAAGCATTGATAATGTGCGTTTTATGCTTCGTGGTAGAAGACTATAGTCGCAATACATGGACTTATATGCTTAGCACAAAGGGACAAGTTTTTTCAGTGCTTAAACAATACATCTTAATGGTCAAAACTCGCTCAAAAGAGATGTTAAGAAGGTTCGAATCGATAATGGTTCGTAATTTGTCAATCAAAATGTGAGGAGTCTATTTGTCGATTTTGGAATTATACATCAAAGATCATGCGTTTACTCTCCTCAAAAAATGGAGTTGTGGAAAGAAGACACCGTAGTTTGATGCGGATCGCAAGATCTTTGATGTTTGAAAGTAAACTACCTATGATTTTATGGTCATACTCATTATCGACTACTACTTGGTCATTGAATCGAATGCCTAGTCAAGTTTTGGGGTGGAAATGCCCATACTCTATAATCGAATAATTACAACCTTCTTTGATGATGTTCATCCTTTTGATGCTTAGCCTATGCTGCAAATCTTTACCACACGATCAAAGTTTGACAAGAGGGCTCTAAAATGTGTTTTTCGGGATATGCTATGAATCACAAAGGATACTTATTGTTCGATTTGGATAATTCTCGTGTTTTCATATCTAGAGATGTGAAGTTCGTAGCCTCCACTCATCCATTTAGGTCCAACTCTCAACCACATACGCTTCTCGGTCTCACAACATATCTCCTATCCAATACTTGATTCATCCTCCGAAAGGAATTCGGTGAGCATAACTTGTCCCTCATCATTTTGACTCACCCGATAATGATCTCATATCCACTCGATCGATATTTCCGTGTCCGACCCACTAAGAAAGAGTAATCGTACATCCAAACCACCAATATGGATGATCGATTACATAGGTGTCAGAGATATTTCATCCTCTACACACACAAATAATTCGTCCAAGATCACACCTCCCACATTTCCATATCGGTCTCTTGTTGTCTATCACCAACATACACCGCCTTCCTCATAAATATCAACCATTTACATGAGCCACCATCATATCAAATAGCCAATACTTACCTCGAATGGAGAAAGCAATGGACAATGAACTTTCGCTCTTGAGCGAATCGACATCGATTCTCACCGAATTACCGGTGATAAACGACCGATTGGAAGCAAGTGGGTATATAAAGTGAAGATGAATGTTGATGGTTCAAGAGAGCGTTTTAAAGCTCGTTTGGTTACTAAGGGATATAATCGAACGCACGGATTGATTATACGGAGGTATTTTCTCCTGCTGCGGTTAGTTATTGTCGCTTTCTCATAGTTGTTGCAACTATACATGATCGCCTATACATCGTCGATATCAACAATGCTTTCTTACATGGTTTCTTGCATGATGAAATTTACATGACTCCACCATGTGGCTACTCTAAGGCTGACCAGACAAGTCTGCAAATTAGTGAAGATCTTATATGGTCTAAAGCAAGCCTCTAGAGAGTGGAATGCCGAGTTCGTCATCATCTTATCTCCTTTGGATTCAAGCAGTCCCTCATGACCACCGCTTTTCATCAAAGCGCACAGTTCCACATTTCTTTGCCTCCTTGTTTACGTGGATGATATACTTATCACGGCCCCGATGAAAATTTGATTAATGGGGTCAAACTTATCTCAATGCAGCATTTACCATTAAAGACCTTGGATTGGCAAAGTATTTTCTTGGTATGGAGATTGCGCGAGGAGTATCCGGACTTCGCTAACCAAAGAAAATATATATGGACCTTCTTGAAGCAATCGGACTTCGGTCAGAGATCACCACAACACCTTTTCCCAAGGTACATCTCTATCATCGATCGGATCATCGCCTCTTGATAAACCGACGCATACGTAAAACTTGTTGGAAAGCTTCTATATCTTAATCTCACACGGCCCGATATCGCTTATGTGGTCCAACAATTAAGTCGGTTTGTACATAATCCTTGCAAGCATCATTGGGATGCCGCCATCCATGTGTCAAATACTTGAAAGGTGCCTTCACTTGGTTTATTTTATCCTACTGGTTGTGATTTTATGATCGCGCTTACGGTGATGCCGATTGGGGAACTTGCGTGGATACGCTACCGATCCTTAACTTGGTTATTGTGTTTTCTAGGAAAGTGTTTGATATCTTGGCGATGCAAGAAGCAAACAACCGTCTCCGCTTCGTCACCGAGGTCGAATACTGCGCGCACCGCCACGGTGCGCGAGCTTACTTGGATTCATTTTTATGCACCGACTTTGTTGTGGTGATTCAGTTGCCTATTCCCTACATTGTGACAATCAAGCGGCAATTCATATTACAAGGAATCAGGTATTTCATGAATGTACGAAGCATTTGGAAATCGATTGTCACTTGGTGCGTGATGGATTTTGCGAAGGATTTCTTACTCCCACCTATATCAATACTAAGCTGCAGCTGGCTGATCTATTCACCAAATCTCTTCCTGGCCCACGATTTCAGTTTCTATTATCCAAGCTTGGATTGGTGGATCTCCACCGTCTCCAGCTTGAAGGGGGGTAATGAGCTGATATGGTTTTTATACATGCATGCAGAATAAATACCGAAGGATATCGCTATTATATTCTGAGTGCCACGTGGAAATCCTAACTGAAAATGGTTGAAGGATGCAATCAGTTACAAAGGCTGTTACATTGTTTGTTCCATAGTTTGTTAGTTTGTTAGGCTTGAGCTCTCTGCGCAGTTGCTCTTAATGCCTATAAATAATCTTGTAAACTGCAGTTCCAGTTTTGAGAGTTAATAAAATAAATCATCCTTTCCACCTCTAAGTTTGTTCTATCTTTTCTGTGTGTCAAATACACAAAATATAATATCCACATCAAAATGAGAATATAGATAACAACTTTCTGCTAAATCCTGATAACTCTTAACTGTCACACATCTTATACCCCAAAATCAATTTCTCAAATGTCATAAGAATGACCCCAAATATTTTATTTTTGTATTGAAAAAAAAAAGTAGTTCCAGCTCAAATTCAATACATTTTTACCCAAAAATATAAAATCATTAAATAAGTCAGCGAGCGATCAAGAAGTGATAATTGTGCAGCGGGCAAGTCCCAAAGATCAGAATCTTGATACAAATCATAATCGGGGTCATTGAATTTGGGAGGTAGGGATTGCTTCGTGAGCAGGAATTCGGCGTCGTTTAAAGGATTCTTAATGATCACTGCCAAATTCACTCTCTGCGTGCCCATATCTGTTTCAGTTGAGGATGTGAGAGAAACTGAGCTGCCCGCATCCGGTTTAAACTGAAAGAGGTTAGTTTGGTTAGAAATTATTCATGAAATTGTTACATTATTATACATGAAATTAATTATTTGTGGAAATGAAGCGATCTCAAGTTCTCAACTTGTAAGAAAAAAGAACGTCGATTCTATAAAATTTTCTAGCTATGGTTGTTTGGTTGGTTTTAATTTAGGAAATTAAGTCTGACTCGAATTACGATTAAGCATTAATTACGGACAAATAATTATTGTGTGATTATTTCATTATTTGGGTGGAGATTTAATGTGGAAGGCCGTTAGACCACCAACTTTCTTAAAGTCATAAAAAAAAGGTGGAAATAATTCCAAAGTTAATCCTACGTAAAGGCTAAATCCGATGGAAATTAACTATGATAAAGTCAAATAATTTATATTTTGCTTGATTAATAAGTGCTTTAGTTTTAAAACCTTTTCATTTTTTTTGTCAATTTAATACAGAAATTTAAAGGCCGCATCATGGTGGACTCGAACCCGAGACCTTTGACCTCAGATATTAACCACTCTATCACTAGGCCAACACACGCACACAGTTTTAAAACCTTTTCAATTGCTACGAAATGTCAATGGGTTCGAATCAATATATAATAGGATTAAATATTTAGTGATTCTCTCTCTTATGTGGCATCATATAATCTCTCCATTTCTATTTTTCTCAAATCTCCTTTATTCTTAGTATTTACATCTCCTATCCCACATTGGTTTCTTATCAAACTTCACCTTAATTTAAACTATATAAATAGTTGTGAGTAGATTTTTATCCTACAATACACAATTATTTTACATCCACTAATTTTATTTGACTAATCAATTAATTAGTTGGCCGGATAAATAATTACTTTTTTATTAAAAATTTAATTTAATTTAATTAATATTATTTTTAAAGTTTTCATGAAACTTTACCAATTCAAGACATAAATTGAATATTGTATTTCTTACGATTTTTTAAACAAATTTTGAATCATACATTGATTTTTCATGAACTTCACGAATTGAAAATCTAAATAAAAGAATATTTTTTGTACAAATTTTTAAAATATAATTTAAAATTCATATTGATTTTTCAAGAAACTTCACAAATTAATAATTTTTTTTTAAATAAATAGTCCGTGTAGGAGAGAGATTGCGTTAATCATTAATCTTATTATATATTGATTTTGTAAATCTAAACTAATTCAAATATCAACATATATTACTATACAGGTTTGAGACGATAATAAATATATAGTCAAATCAATTTTTGATCAAATTTGTGGCAGCTACATGTATATAGATTCTAAATTGGTCCAGACATTGATCGATATGTCTATGTGGGATTTTTTCAATTTTAATATATTGGAATAATATATATTTTATTGATTATATGTTTTAAAACTTAAATGAATTCTGGTAATTAGCGGATATTACTACACGAGAATGTAATTTTCTTTATTTTTAATTCTTTTGCTATTTATATTATTTGGTACAAGAATATACATTCTAGACGGATACAAACATTTATCGACATATCTATGTGGAATTTTGAAGCTCACATTATTTTTTTGGTGAGCCTTCACAATTAATAAAAAAGTTTTGAAATAAATATTAAATTCAAACTTAAATCGAAAGGATAACAAATTATTGAAATAAATATATATTTTATTAATTAGATCTTTTATAAATTTAAATGAATTTAGGTAATTAGTGGATACTACTATACGAAAATAAGATGAGAAAATATAGTAAAACCAATTTTAATCCGATTTGTGACAGTTATATATGTATATAAATCAATATATAATAGGATTAATGATTTAGTGATTCTCTCTCCTATGTGGCATCATATAATCTCTCCATTTCTATTTTTCTCAAATCTCATTTATTCTTAGTATTTACATCTCCTATCCCACATTGGTTTCTTATCAAACTCCACCTTAATTTAAACTATATAAATAGTTGTGAGTAGATTTTTATCCTACAATACACAATTATTTTACATCCACTAATTTTATTTGACTCATCAATTAATTAGTTGGCCGGATAAATAATTACTTTTTTATTAAAAATTTAATGTAATTTAATTAATATTATTTTTAAAATTTTCATTAAACTTTACCAATTCAAGACATAAATTGAATATTGTATTTCTTACGATTTTTAAACAAATTTTGAATCATACATTGATCTTTCATGAACTTCACGAATTAAAAATCTAAATAAAAGAATATTTTTTGTACAATTTTAAAATAAAATTTGAAATTCAAATCGATTTTTCAGGAAACTTCACAAATTAATAAAAAAATTGAAATAAATAGTCCATGTAGGAGAGAGGATATATACGAGCATATAAATTCTAAAGGAATTTTAACATTAATCGACACACATGCGTAAAATTTTCTCTATTTTTTTTATCTTTCGTTATTTATACTATTTATTATTAATGATTACTTTCGCCATTTTTTATTTTTATCTAGACGGATAATCAATCACTATAAAAAATTATATTTATAAATTTAAACAACTTCAAATAATTAATCAAATTTAAGACGGGTATGGGTATATACATTCTAAACAAAAATTATTAACATGTCTAAGAATATTTATTTTTCTACACGTAAATTACAATATAAAGTGATTTTTCATTAGAATTCGACGAAATATAACCTATATATATCACATTAGACATATTATCCTGATATAAAAAAAATTCATTTAATATACCAAATTCAGACGTATCGCCCTGATATAAAATTATTTTATTTAATATGATTATAAATAGAACATAAAATATTTTCCGTCGAAATTCGACGGGTTACACACTAGTGGCCCTTAAAAAGAAAAAATCAAAGCTACGTGTCATCGTTATTTCATGTAGTTTAATTAAAAATAATTAACACGAGTATTATAACTTGTTGATATTTCTAGTTTTTATGAAGCAAAGATTCAGATACAAATTTCAATTTCCTCCTCCAACAAAAAAATAAAAATAAATAAAGATTGTGTATAGGTATTTAATGTATTATTTTGTTGGATGTATCAATATTCTTCATGAAATTACAATTTTTAAGGGATAATTGCATAATAAAGCATGAACTTAAATCTATTTTGCAATTTTGACTTGTACTTTTGAATCTTTACTAAAAACTACTACATTTAAATCTTTCCGATTGGAATTCTTAAAAAAATATCCAGCGATCGAAAAGACAAAATTCACGTCAACACGGGTGTTTGGCTGAACTTATAAGTTCCCCCAAAACAGTTTATAAGCTGTTTTTTAAGCTTAAAAACAACTTATAAGCTTATTTGGGGAACTTATAAGCTCAGCCAAACACCCTCTAAGATTGCTCGCTTAAAGTACTTTTCAGTTTTTTAGGTTATATATAATAGTTACTTATAAATGTACTTTATGTAGTTCAACTTATAAATGATTGTTGTAAATAAACTGAAAGAAAACAGAGAGGGCTTGCGCAGGGGGTAGAGAAGGGGGTTGAGGGTGATGTGGATTCAAAAATTGATTTTTGATTTTTTTATAAGTATATTTTATAATCAAAACGATGTTGTTTTGATTGGAGGCGTGACACGTCAGATTCAATTTGGGAAAAAAAAATTAAATTGTGAAAAAATTGCACAATTTTTAAGTTCATATATTTGTTCACAACTTTCAAAGTTCGTGTACAAAATCAAAATATATCCAAAAATCATGTATTTATATGTTCATAACATTTTACTTTATACATAAAAATTACAAAAATATATATAGTGGGGAAAGGACCAAACCCTTAATGTAAAATGGTGTCTTGTCACATATTGTAAAATTGTAATATATGTTAATATGTGCTACCCGGTTACTCTATAACATGAGGGTATAATGTGTACATGCATGATGAAACAGAAAATAGAATATCAGTTAGGAATCCATGATGCATGCTTGTATGTTTCAAGAAAAATAACAAAAACAATCATATAAATTTCCACTAATTGCATCCAAAATACGAAGACAATCAATATATGTAATTACATAGTTCATACCTGAATTCAAAAGAAGAGAAAAAATAAAATATATGATCATACTCGAAGAATCTTAGAATATATTGCATGATATTGACCGACAAATTTAATTTTAAAGTGGTGGGTGAATCCATGTAAATGAAATATATGATTTCTTAGTAGATTTCCATAAGTCTTTTCATCTCATCTTTGAAAAAAGTTGACATTATTTTGGCGTACCATTGATCATTTTTGTTTGTCTGAAAACATGAAATGATGTTAAAGCTGATGCAACTCTGTCCACTATTTCTTACACAAAAATCATCCTTTGTTGTGAAGTGAAGTTTATGGAACCTCATAGTCATAGCTTGGTATCATGACTAATATTTGCACTCTGGAATCCAAAGATTTTGTTATTTTGTGAATTTTTTTATCATTTAAATACATAAATTTTAAACGCCACACATGGTGGTTTGAACCCGGCATCTTTACCGAAAGATAACCACTAGACCAACACACGAAATTATATAGTTTATCGATGTAGATCAATCATAATAATTCAATCAGAATCAGGATGAGTCTGTCACAATCTTTGATTCGTATTTAACTACACGACATATGAGCTAGTCTAAATCATGAGGCATGGTCCACTTGGAACCGAGAACCAACCTCTCTTCTTAATGATCGCTCAAATTAAAAATTTACCACTTATAACTTGAAAGATCTCGATTTCAAAATTTCCACCCTAGTCTAGTAGTCTTGAAGTATGAACCAAACTCTCAAAGATTGATTAGATCTAATTCTTAACTAGTGTCATATAATACATCTCACCAGAATTTGACCTTTCAATTCACCCTACACAACAGCTGCCAACTTGTGCATATTGACTCATAAAACAATGTTTAAACACAATGATGACAAGATCTTGAATATTGCAAATTGTCGTTGCAGTTGGTGGGGGCAAATTTCAAGGCACTATAGCTTAAATTACTCCTTTTCCAATTATAACCTAACTCACTTATTTGATAAGAACTTAATTAAATTTTACTAATACTTTGCGTCTTAAAATTGAAAAGGGTACTAATTTTGAGCACCAAAAAAGTAGGAAGAGGATAAGGCAACATAAAAAGAGGGAATTAAAATGGTGGGAAATGACATTTTAAATTGAAGAATGTGGGCTAACCATAAGCATAACACACGCTCTGTTGTATAATATTGGATAGTGGAATTCAGACTTAGGCCACTCACAAAAATCACTAGATTGTTTTTGTCTCTTGTCTCTATACGCATATGTGGAGTGTTCCTTTTTTTTGGATCAATTTAATACATAAATTTAAAGTAGCGTCACACATGGATCTTTGGCCTCTAAGATTAACCACTCTACAACTAGGCCAACACACACACACACACTATGTGGAGTGTTCCTAATATATAAGCATGGTCATAAAATGACTAAACTCAAGCAAGTTTTATATAAGATCGTCTAACATGTCAAAATTCAATAGAGGGTCAAAATTGGGATAGATTTGGATTTAGTCTTAGATATTGAACTGATAGATGTTTAAAGCCTGATCCTCTTACACAAATTATTATATTATAAAATTTGTGTTAATAATCATATTAATAGATAGTTTGGTTGACGCCCTTTACAGTTTACATTATTATTTATAAGTATAATAGATCATGGGTTTAGGTAAATAATACTTGCTTCCTGATTAGTCTTGAAATAACACGAAGGATAATTGAATTTATTATATATTTTCAAGAATTTTCAACTGGTAAATAAGTATATGGAGTAATAAACAACACAACTTACTTGAAGAAGTTCGAGTCTCACAATCATACGTGTAGATGGCTGCGCAAATATTTATAAAAAAATGGTTTATTTTTTAAGTGTTTGAATAAAACTACTTACGTATATATTAATTCTAGGTAAAATATTTATGAGATTGTTAAAGCTGAATTAACAAGCACTCGAATTGAGAAACAGAGAAAAATCACAGCAGTCAGCAACTAAGTAAAGAAAGGGAAGAGACCTTCTCACATTCTCAAATTTAGCTCATTAGTCCAAAATTTCTTAAAGGAAATATTCCGTTGGCCTAAATTTATTTTAAAAGGGTGAAATAGAGGTTTAGGGTTTATGATTATGCATCACTACGATAATTATTGGGAGTAACTCCCATTTAATCTTAAGGCTAATAAATTATTGTAGTGATGCATAATTATTCACCCAATATTTTATTTAATAAAATTGTTAGATTCCTTTTCAGTGTAATAAAACATCTACAACGGACGTGGACGTCACTAGTTTTTAATCTGGTTAAACACTATTCACTTATCCAAAATTAGGTAGAAGATTAGGATTATTTGGTGGTGCAGAACTTATCCAAGGTTAAGTGTTTTCTTTATTCATAGGAATATGTAGCTGCTATATTTAATGTATATTAGATAAATCATATATTCTCGTGCAATAACCTGCAAATTATACAGTACATGTAAATCGTACTTAGAAAATCAAGTGTAACGGACCTAGACAGATCTATAGAGGTATTGTGGGTTCGAATCTATGATATTTTAACCACAAGAATTTACCACTAAACCATCATAAAGGGGTGTTTTTTATGTTATAACAATTGAAGTCACCACGATGAATATGATAAATTAATACGTAGTCCATGGCCTAATCTGAAAATTGAGGATTTGTGGATCACTCCCACTTAACAAGTTTGTGGGGTGGATTCAATGCAAAAGTCCACAAACACTAGTCATAGACTCATAAACAAGTGATACACATCATTACAGCTAGGAGGTTGGACAAATGGTGCCATTAGATTTAATTCAGACTTCTTTTTTGTTGTATATAGACAAATATGAGTATTTTTTTATTTTGGAAAAATCAAAGTTTGTACATATTCCTCATAATTTATCTTCAGAAAAGCATTTCTGTGGTGATTTTGTTTTTACTTTTCTAGAGCTTTGACTTTTGACATTTAATTAAAAGGTATTTTGATATTAATTTATCCTCAAACTTTCGTTCTTCGTTTTGTTTTAGTTTACAAGGAGAATTTTGTAGCTATTAATTGAAAGCATTATTGATATAGATCACATTATTGTGCAACAAGTAATAAACAAAGAAGGTGTGTGTTGGCCTAGTGGTATAGTGGTTAATGCCCGAGGTCAAACGTCTCGGGTTCGAGTCCACGTTGACGCAGCCTTTAAAATTTTTGTATTAATTGACCCCAAAAAAAGTAATAAACAAAGACAGGTCTTGCCCAATTTCAATTCATAAATTCTTAATCACATGAACTCATTGCCATTAAAAATAAAATAAAATTACACCAACTCATTCATTCGAACAATTAGGTCAGCTAAAGACTTGATAAAAGGTTTTTAGGTCATTGCAATTCTTTCTCTATCAAGGATTCCAACTTAAATTTTTAAATAACATTTCAAAAGCACGAGTAAATATCAAAATCATACTAGACACGTTATATGCAATGAATTTAGTCTATAATTGCAAATAGAACTTTCAAATTTGACACACGAACTTCAAGCATCTTAGACTTCATTAATTAGGTCAATCCATTGAATTTATGTACATTATTAAATTCAAAAGTTGTACCACAGCTATGGGACAGGCCAATGTTTTTTATTATAATATGCTAAAATATTAAAAGAAATGGAATCAAGCAAGACCAGAGTTTTCATACTACAAGACATCAAGTTCTGTTTTGTTTTCTCCTTTTTGCTTTAAGAAGATAAAAAAACATAATTCAGTGTTGGTAGATTACTAGATTATGCTGATTTTCAATACATTTTATTATAATTCACACGTCACTGTACAAGTCCAGTTACATGACATATGTAACATACAATTAATAATTCCACTACTAAATAAGGAGGCGGAATCATAAATAATATATTCGAATGTGACCGGCTAAGATTAAAATAAAATAGAAAACATAATAATCTTTTGTCCAAAATTTATTATGGTTTTTTTTAGACTAAATTTTTACGAAATTATTATAACACAATTTAATACATATATATATATATACATGATCCAATATTAATAAGAATCTCACCAAATTGATTACCTTATTTAGCCCACACTATGGCCCACGGACATTAGAAAGCCGTTGTGGTGAAAACTGAGTTGTCAAGTTTCTGGGGAGTACGTAGATGTACAACCCTCCACAGCTAGCGGACGAGGCGGGGGGTGACGTGTGACGGCACAGCCGTCTCGCATGGCAGCCTCACATTTGGCGTATGCTCTATAACGCCGTTACCATTCTCACGTCGGCCATTTGTCTCGTCACTACTTTCCAGAATTTGGATTATACACGTAGCAATGTATGTGCGTGGCATTTTTGAATATATTCATTATTATGTTTAGTCAAATATGAATTATCACCTTATCAAAATAATTGGTATTATCGTATTATGTTTAGGTTTATGTCAAGAAAGAGAGTTATCACTGTGATTTTGAAAGAGAGAGACAAAAAAAAAAAAGGTTTGAGGGTATTAAATGCTTGTTTGGCAGCACATGGGCCACTCTTTATGTTTATTTAGTATAAATGCGCAATTAAAATATATATGGAGAAACTCATTTTTTTCCCTTTGTATTAGTTGAAAAATCATTATATACATGAAGTTACGACTGGATAAGTATTTATATGCAATAATGCCCATCTAGTTTATACTTGATATGTCAATTAATGTTTAAATTTTATATTGCAGACGTTCAAAATAAGTTTGTGTAAAAAAATAACTCATGAATTTATCGACATAGAAGTATAGTTGATCATATATAAAATTATTCATCGTCATGCTAAAATAGCTATAAAAATGCAATTTGCAACATAATAAAATTAATACAATTGCATTGCATTTGACAGTTGGAAGATTCTAAAATTGTCGCTGCATTGCATGACTTCACTAATATTATAACATATGAATTAACTATTAAAGTCTCAATTTATGTAATACTTGTAGACGTAATATAGAGAAGTTAAATTTACCGTTTAATTATATCAACTCTGATCATATATTATCATTATTGATGACAATGACAAAGATATGTAATTCTTTCGTTCTAGTGGTTACACAGCTTTTATGGTGGTGAAATTTTGTAGTTAATTTTGAAAAGAAACTTATATATTTTGATTGAACCTGCCTATATTATGAGTTTTGTAAACACGAAACAAAAAAAAGTAATCTTTGTACATTAATTATGAACTTATAAACATTCCTTTAATAGAGATTTGATCAAATGAAAACTCATATTTTTTGAGAACTTAAAAAACTATACATACATGTTCGAACCCCACCAAACGCCTTATAGGTTTGATGAATAAAATTGTATATCCCGTGTGGTTTGAGGCTATTCAGAAAACATTCTTGCACAAATTGTTGCGGGTTCCCCATGATACCCAAAAAAAAATGATGAATAAAATCTATAAAGTTGTGTACAATGAAAGCATTCTAAAATTATTGCACAACAAAATAATTTTAGAAAGTTTTCATTGTGTACAACTTTATACCGTTATTTACACGTCTTATGCATAATTCGTAAAAAAAGATATAGTTCCGATTTGATCTATTCCCCTTTAATAAATCAAATTATCACCTACATATATGAAATAGCAAAAACAACCATTATTATGTGCGTGTGTTGGTTTAGTGGTTAATGTCTGAAGCTAAAAGTCTTGAGTTTGAGTCCATTGTGACATTATCTTTAAATTTATATATTTAATTAACTAAAAACGACAATTACCATTATCTAAACTGAAAACCGCCAAAATTATCTTCCACACTTTTGCTGGAAACTCGAAATTAGCAACTTGAATAATGCCCAAAATGGCAAAATCCGTTTAATCTCGTGACATAATGATATTATGTCTTATTTATAAAGAATGATGGGATTCCATTCCGCTTTTTTCTTATTTCCAACTCAAAAAATAAAAAATAGAATCGTTCAACTTAAAATTTTAATTTATTATGAAATTATGACTTTATTTATTTCAACAGTTGAAATCATATGACTACGCCTTCCGCGGAGAGCGACATCAGCATCAACTCTCCAAATTTCCGCAACTCACTCCTCCCACGTACTCCGCCTTTTCTCTCACGTGCCATGCATCGCCACGGCTCGCATCACTTCCGCCGACGTGTCCCACCGTCGCCACGTCACCACCCTTGAATCTCCACGCCACGTGTCCATCTACTAATTGCCTCCCCCTTTATCCATTAAAATTGATTCCTCGCTTCATTTTCTCCTCGGGTAAAAGAAGAAAAATCGAACATAAAAGAGAATTTCTAGAGAGAGAAAGTTCCCGAGGGTGGGAGAAAATTCCTAAATAAAAACTAACCTCTTTTGTTTTCCTTGTCCGCGGTGGTGTTGTATGAGTAGATGGCGACGCCGGGGATACAGAACGGCGGCGTTTCGGTGATGGCGGCTGCGCCGACGGTGGCGCCGGTAGATCAGAACGGCCGGTCGGCGGCCACGCTGAGGCTATCGTCTCCAATTAGGATATTTCTGTTCTTCCACAAGGCGATTCGAGCAGAGCTGGATGGGCTTCACCGTACTGCCTTGGCTTTGGCGACGAATGGAAGCGGTGGAGACATCAAGCAATTGATGGAGAAGTGTCATTTCTTAAGGTCAATTTACAAGCACCATTGCAATGCCGAGGACGAGGTATGTGCTGAATTTTCTTCCATTTGGATGTTTGCTGCGTGTTCCAATTAGATGCCGCTTTTGTTGATTGTAGTTGGCTGAACTTTTGTGGACTAAAAGCACGCCGTATTATGTATTTGGTTGGTATAACTGGCTATATAAGCTTTTCGGATGAAAATATCTTAAAGTTAGGTCTCTGCGTATTTTTTGTTTAATTTTATTCTTATTGGAGAGTGTACTTTTATTTAGTGTTGCTTGTTTTCTGTTTGATAATTAATATGAATATGCAGCTTGATTAAGTTTTTGGAAGCTTTGGCAGACGAGCTTTAGTAGATCGTGTTATTATCTTTTTGTTTCCAACTGTTATCTTAATTTTAGTATTGTCGATTACGGCGTGCAAGTTTCCAATTTGGTTAAATTAAGAACTTACAGCATGATTTGTAGTTTGTAATACTTGATATATGTTGTTAGATTAGAAAAAATTAACATAGTCACTGAAATTTTGAATCACCTGACGAGGCAACTAAGCCTGTATCTGCTCTTCTTCATCATGCTTTCTGTTGTGATTGCTGATTTCTATTTTAATACATTCTGTTGATTCAAAGCAAGTTGGAAAAGTATCTGGCGCAAAACTATGTCTGTTGAACAATGAAAATGTGGACATGCCTCTTTAGAGTAGGGCATTATGCTAGTTGAAGTTTCACATGATTTCGTTATGTGACGCAATATCTCATACCTAAGGAAAATAAGTTGATTAACTATGTTGCTTAGTTTATCTGCAGCTTCGTCAACATTAGTTCAATGTTCTTGTGAGTTCCTGGTCTTCTATGACAAGGGCTAGTAAAAGTATGTTTCCGTTCAGTTGTCAATGGCTATATGTTTGTTCCTAGAGTAATTGCAAGATTACATATAATGTCCCTGAGGTGCTGTGTAATCGTAAAACTATATGATTCATCCCAAAAGGGCGAGGCAATTTATAAAGCACAGGCTGAAACAGGTGAAATCAAAACCTTTCGATGAGTGGACTCCTTAACTGGAGTAAAGATCTACCTGTTGAAATAGAAATAATAGTAAAGAAAACAGCAAATAAAATATCACCCCTGATGATGTTTCAAGGATCAAAGACTAGTTATAGATATTCTCATTGCTTGTTCATACAACTGTTCAGAGTATGCAACCTAACAACTAAAAAGTCTTTCATATATTAATGACAGGTTATATTTCCTGCCCTTGACATCCGTGTGAAGAATGTGGCACGGACTTATTCTCTCGAGCATGAGGGTGAAAGTGTGCTTTTTGATCAGTTGTTTACACTGTTAGGGAATGATATGAAAAATGAGGAAAGCTACAAAAGAGAGTTGGCCTCTTGTACAGGAGCACTTCAAACATCAATTAGTCAGCACATGTCTAAGGAAGAGGAGCAGGTTTAGTTTGGTCATCCTTCCTTTTCTTTAATTCCCCACCCCCCTTTTTCCTTGTCTGATGACCACAAAGAATCTTAGTTAGTGAACAATATGACTGTGTTGCTCTGATTCTTTTCTTCAGTTCTCTGGCTTTGCTTTCAAACTTCCCTTTGTTGGCATCATATCTGTATTTTTACTCTAGTATAAAAATTCAGGTTTAAACATGACCTATTGGAAATGCATCCTTAATTCCAAATTGACTTAGTTGTCCATATGGAAAGAGGATATTATTTTATAAGCTTTGAAGTGATGACATGCATTTTTATCGATATCAAAGTTCAGGTGGATCCAAAACCACTTAGCAAAAGGTCTTACAGTAGAAAAGGATGCATTTCTACTTCTGATATGCTTTGGGTTTAAAATTCAGGCAATGATTTCATCATCTTAACCTGATGTACTACAGTGTTGTTTTCCATTGGACAGGTATTCCCATTACTCAGTGAAAAGTTCTCATTTGAGGAGCAGGCATCATTAGTTTGGCAGTTTTTGTGTAGCATTCCTGTAAATATGATGGCAGAATTCTTGCCATGGCTTTCTTCATCAATTTCACCAGATGAAAGGCAGGATATGCGTAAATGCTTGCACAGAATAATTCCAGATGAAAGACTGCTTCAACAGGTTAGATAGTTTAATTAGAAGCACAAGCAGGCATGACTTTCTAGTCTTGTTTTCCTGACTTGCCTTCATCTCATTGAAGATTATATTTAACTGGATGGATGGGGTAAAGGTTTGCAACAAGCGTAAACGTTGTGAGGATGATCCCCGACTCTCCTGTAGCTTGGTTAATCTACCTAAGAATGGAGATTGCTCTCATGCATCTCCCTTGACTGATGAAAGAGATCTTCTGCCATCTGATTGCAGTGCTACCAGGTCTTCGCTATACCATCCAGTGGATGATATATTGCATTGGCATAAGGCTATTCAGAAGGAACTGAATGATATAGCTGAAGCAGCTCGAAACATAAAGTTCACTGGAGATTTTTCCGATCTATCTGCCTTCAACAGAAGGCTTCAATTTATAGCTGAAGTCTGTATTTTCCACAGGTATTATTATTCTCACTCTTTTAATTTAAATTTGTGGGTTCCAAATCATTGTCTTTGGTAATTCTGTTGACATTGTTCCTTTATTGAACAACAACTTAAAATTTCTTTGCATTTGCTGCAGCATTGCTGAGGATAAAGTTATATTCCCTGCTGTAGAAATGTCATTTGTTGAGGAGCATGCAGAAGAAGAAAGTGAATTTGACAAGTTCCGATGCTTGATAGAAAGTATTGAGAGTGCTGGAGCTAATTCATGTGCTGAATTTTATTCTGAACTGTGCTTACAGGCTGATCACATAATGGAGACGATAAAGAAGCATTTTCTCAATGAGGAAAAACTGGTATGCGATTCGTGTTTGGTTGTTTCTGTTTCATATTTGTATATGTTGGCACAAAGGTCAATTTTATCAAGAAAGAGCTAATCATGAATTCTATAAAGCGTGTGTTAGAGATGCACCAATGAGGAGGTTTGCTAGCATTCATAAAAGACTGGCTCGATACATTTAAAATTCAAATGTTAATGATACTTCATTTCAGTGCTTCTGGATGTCTCAATGAATTAGATTGCAGGTTCTTCCACTTGCAAGGAAGCATTTCAGCCCTGAACGGCAGCGCGAACTTCTTTACCAGAGCTTGTGTGTGATGCCACTCAGATTGATTGAGTGCGTCTTGCCATGGTTGGTTGGTTCATTGAGTGAAGAGGAAGCTCGGTGCTTTCTTTGTAACATGCACATGGCAGGTAAACCTTGAAGTCATTTTTATTAATCTTTGGGATTTCATCAGTTTATTTCATTTTCCAACAATTGATGCTTATTGTTTCTCCTAAGCAAATAATGTTATTGCAGCTTCAGCATCCGACACTGCTTTGGTTACATTGTTTTCTGGCTGGGCATGCAAGGGTTATCCTAGGGAAATCTGTTTGTCCTCTTGTGCAATTGGTTGTTGTCCTGTCAAGGAGATTGAAGAAACGCAAGAGCATTCTGGCAGATCTTGTTGTAACTGCGCCTGTGCAAGTACTTGCAATGCAACTAGTGCACAAACATGTGAGAAGACAATTGATCAGGGAAACTTAGTTTGTTCAGTGGAAAATAATACTTGCACTGTTTCAAAGACAGAATCTCCAAAAGCTTATAACCAGTCTTGTTGTGTTCCTGGCCTAGGAGTAAATAGTAATAGTTTAGGAATGAGTTCCCTAGCTGCTGCAAAATCTTTACGCTCGTTATCTTTTGGACCAAGTGCTCCTTCTCTCAACTCCAGTCTTTTTAACTGGGAAACAGATAATAGCTCCAGTGTCAGAGGCCATGCATCAAGGCCAATTGACAACATTTTCAAATTTCACAAAGCAATCCGAAAAGATTTGGAATTTCTAGACATGGAGTCTGGAAAACTTGGTCATTGTGATGAAACTTTCCTGAGACAGTTTACTGGTAGATTTCGTCTTTTATGGGGTTTATACAGAGCTCATAGTAATGCAGAGGATGATATTGTCTTTCCTGCCTTAGAATCCAAGGAAACTCTCCACAATGTTAGCCATTCTTACACCTTGGACCACAAGCAGGAAGAAGAACTGTTTGAGGATATCTCATCTGCACTTGCAGAGCTCACCCAACTTCATGAGAATATGAGTGCAAAAACAGCCACTGGCAATTTGAGTGAAAGTTTATTGGGTTCTTTAAGTCGTATTGATTGTTTAAAAAAATACAATGCGCTGGCTACCAAGATTCAGGGCATGTGCAAATCCATTAAAGTAACATTGGATCATCATGTTCTGCGTGAAGAGGTTGAACTTTGGCCATTGTTTGACCGACATTTTTCTGTCGAGGAACAAGACAAGCTTGTCGGCCGCATTATTGGAACAACAGGAGCTGAGGTGCTTCAATCAATGCTGCCTTGGGTAACATCTGCTCTTACTCAGGAAGAGCAAAATAAAATGATGAACACATGGAAGCACGCAACTAAGAACACTATGTTCAGTGAATGGCTTGATGAATGGTGGGAAGGGACCCCTGCAGCATCATCACAGGCATCCACATCAGAAAATAGCATCTCAAAAGGTATTTCTGAAAATTAGTTAGTAACTATTGCACTTCTACATACTAAGTTAATGATTGTGTTTGTTTCATCATCCTTTTTTTCTGAGTTGGAGGGTAGGGGAATTGGAATTTGTACCTTAGTCTCTCACCTGTACAAGGAGGAGGAATACCACCAAGCTGCAATGCTTGTGGTTAATGTGAATTTGTTACTAGTAGAATATGTCATAAATTTGCTAGGCTGATGCTTCATAAGCAATACGTATAATTTTTGCAGAAATTGATGTCCATGAATCTTTGGACCAAACTGATCTTACATTCAAGCCTGGGTGGAAAGATATTTTCCGGATGAACCAAAATGAGCTTGAATCAGAGATACGGAAAGTCTCTCGTGATCCAACCCTTGATCCAAGAAGAAAAGCGTATCTCATTCAAAACCTAATGACCAGGTGTCTTACCAGTATCTGAATGTTTGGTTTTTTGTTGGAATAGTTGTTGTTTTGGTTAGTTTAGCGTAGGACATTAACTTACTCCAGATCACTGTATCTATCGTTCAGTCGGTGGATAGCTTCTCAGCAGAAGTTCTCACAATCAAGAACTAGTAAAGCTGATGATGATAAAGATTTACTTGGACGAACCCCATCATATCGTGATCCAGAGAAGCAAATCTTTGGATGTGAGCATTATAAAAGAAACTGTAAGCTGCGTGCTGCTTGTTGCGGCAAGCTGTTTGCGTGCAGGTTCTGCCATGATGAAGTCAGCGATCATTCAATGGATAGGTACTCCCTGAAGAAGAGATTGGATTGTTTTATACATTGTGTTTCTTCTTATAAGGGATTTCTTAGTATTTCATTGTATCTGCAGGAAAGCAACATCTGAGATGTTGTGTATGAATTGCTTACAAATTCAGCCGGTTGGACCAGTTTGCACAACACCTTCTTGCAATGGGCTTTCAATGGCAAAGTACTATTGCAGCAGCTGCAAGTTCTTCGATGATGAACGGTGAGCTTTAATCAGATTTATTTTCCTTCTTGTAGACTGTTATTGAATATTGTTTTGTGATCTATCTTTATCCTTATTTGGCATCATATTTCTGGGTTTTGCTTTTCAGGGATGTTTATCATTGTCCATCCTGCAATTTGTGCCGTGTTGGGAAAGGTCTTGGTATAGATTTTTTCCACTGCATGACATGCAATTGTTGCCTCGGAATGAAACTAGTGGACCACAAATGCAGGGAGAAGGGTCTTGAAACTAACTGCCCAATTTGCTGTGACTTTTTGTTCACATCAAGTACGGCTGTTAGGGCTCTTCCATGTGGTCATTACATGCATTCTGCTTGTTTCCAGGTCTGTTCCGTTATATGTTTTTCTTTTTTCGATGTCTATCTTTGACAAACAATTCACATTAGTCCTCTACTCATCTCTCTATCTCTCATTCACACTAGGCATATGCTTGTACACACTACAGCTGTCCTATCTGCAGCAAGTCAATGGGAGACATGTCGGTAAGGATAAGCTGTTCAAATTTAAAGCAATTTTTGTTTATGTTATTTGTGAAATGGAGTTGAGACTGGGTATAGATTGTAAGGTGCTGTTATTTCAGTCATCAACAATCACCCACAAAATGCACCAGACTTTTCTATGCACTCATATTTTCGATATGTTGGCAATGGACTATATAGTACTGAGAACTGCATCTTTGTCAAAGGCACAGTCTCGTACTTCTAAATCATTCTTAATCTTTCGATTTCCTTTGAGTGAGTTGTATACTTGTGCTGTAGCCTGTAAACAGTCCAAAACACACTACCTTTCCATCTGCTTTGGGTCAACGTACCAAGTTAGTACTCATCTGACATTGAAGTGGAAATATACAAGTTACATGCCTTAGTGTTTTTTTAGTGTTTTTTTCTTTCTTTCTTTTATTTGTATGAAGTGAGACGGGGGAGTGCGGACATGCGAGTGCGCTTGGTTCCCTCCATCTTCATACTGTTCATTCTGCTGAATCTCAAATTATCTAGTCTAGTAACTGGGTTTACTGAGAGACCTTTCCTACCAGGTCTACTTTGGAATGCTTGATGCTTTAATGGCGTCAGAGGTGCTCCCCGAAGAATATAGAGATGGGTGTCAGGTGAGTATCTATATACCTGTCTTATTTGTATGAGACATCTTCTTTTGCACGAATCGAGACCCTTGAATGTTTGATGTGCAGGACATCTTGTGCAATGACTGTGATAGGAAAGGAACTGCACCATTTCACTGGCTGTATCACAAGTGTGGCTTCTGTGGTTCGTATAATACAAGAGTAATCAAGGTTGATCGGGATAATTGTTCTACTTAAACTAGAGAAGGAATTTTCCATTCTTCCCAGAATTCATTTATGTATATTAATGGTTGGTGGTACCACGTGGGCTATACACATCATGTAAATGGTCTCCAATGTTTTTGAACAAAATTTTGTTTCTTTTTCCTTTTTCCTTGTATCCGTTTTTTCCATTATATACGTGGAATAGATAGAATCTTACTCCTTATTTTCAATAGCACGTTGCTTGGTAGATGTCAACGTGATCTGAATAAAATGGATAAAAATCCACTTCAATTTCCCATGGTTGGATTGTTTTGGTTATTTACGTGTTTAGCTTATGTATGGCGTTAGTTGTCAATTAAATTTCAAAATTTCCGATTTTTGAAATGATACGTTCAACTTATCAATGTATGTCAGAAAAATGCATTGTACGTAGGGCTGGAAATTGCCAGCGACCAGAGTAGTGAACTCTGAGAGAGAGAGAGAGAGAGAGAGAGAGCAGCTGGATGTTATTTGCAATTAAAAATACAATGCACTCAATTGATTCTAACAATAATTATGATATTATATATGCTATATGTATGAAACGAGGCAAAACCTTTTTTTTTAAATAGGTCACCCCCACAGGACCTTACCAAAAATTTAAAGAATAACTTTATTCAAAAATAAGCAAAAGAGAAAGCTATAGGAACATAATTCAAAACTTTGTTTTGGTTATTTACATGTTTTTATTTTTGATAACTACATGTTTTTAGTTTATGTACAACTTTAGATGTCATAAATTTCAAATTTTCGACGATTTTTGGAATGACAACTCTAGAGAGAGAGAGAGAGAGAGAGAGGGATGTATGTCATTTGCAATTAAAAAAATACAATGCAAACAACAACTACGAGATAAGGAAACATAGGTTGAAATTTGATTGCGAGCGCGACGGGTTGAAGATGGATGTAATTAGGCTTTCTATTATGTAGCTACTTACATTCGATGCTTTGGTTTTATTTAAAAAATTAGATTTACGTGAGTTAATTCTGATCCAAACAAAACAATTATGCTATATGTATGCATGCATGATTGCCAAACCCTTGTTTTGAAATAAATCAAGGCAATCCTCAGCCCACAGGGCCAAATTAAAAATTTAAAGAGAAACTTTATTCAAAAAGAAGAAAAGAGAAAGCAATCGGGAAATAATTCAAATAGGTAGGGTGAGATTCTAAGATTTGGTCGGTATGGTCAAAAATATCCGAATTAAAATAACCGAAATTTTAGAAATGATATCCGAACCAAACCGAAATAATTTCGGTTACCAAACCAAAATAACCGAAAATTATTTCGGATATTTCGGATAATTCGGATAAAACCGAATTTTTACCTTAATTCTGAAATTTAAACAAAAACATACAAAAAATATTCTAATACTCAACAAATAACTAGTTTGCAATATTCATAAATAACATTGTCAAATACTAAACAACTCATTACCAACAATCTTCATAAGTTCAAAGTTAAAAAAACATTACCAAATACGAACAATTCATAAAAACGTTATAATCTTCTCAAAACACCAAATTTAAAGTTCAATTTAGGGCAACTATTTATTTTAATTATAATATTATTATATTATATATAAATATAAATTTCGGGTATCGGATATTCGGGTAAAAAAACTCATACCCGACCGAAAACCATACTACCAAAATATATTTCGGTTATAACCGATTGTCAAAATAATCGATTTACCCGAACCAAATTAGATATTTTGGTTTGGTTCGATTCTATTATTCGGTTATTGACATTTTCTTCACCCCTCACAAATAGGGGTCACCAAAAGGAAAGACTGCACGAAACGCGCATAATATTGTTATTAACCAATTATCTCCTTTCTACAGAAAAAGCAACCAATTTATTCTGAATTCTGATTGACTGTTAGCTACGATGATGATAATAATATTACTGAAATAGTATATTTTCTAATTCCATGACCACACTTGACGCCAGCAAACGAGGAAGAAAACAAAATACAAAATAAAAAATACTTAAAAATCGTTTCTTCTTCTCCGCCCGAATTCGAAAACCCGAGGTAATTCCTTAAAAACCCTAGATTCTATCTGTGAATGATCTTTGAACCCCTGTTTTTTCATTCAAATGAGGCTGTTAGCGTTACGATTTGCTTTTGGCAATTGGAGAAATCTGTGTGGAATAGATCTTACAGACAGCTAGAATTTCGTACTACTATTTTGTCATCGACAAACCCTTATTTTTGTTGATTTATGCATTTATTCAGAGATCCGAGGCATTGGATTTCGCAGCTATTCCAGCTCTTGAAATTTGTAAATCTTGATTGCATTTGCTTGCAGATTTGCAGACAAGGCGACTGCTTGTACGTGAAACGCTAGTCTTGATGTATTTGATGATGTTTTCTGTTGCTGAAATATTAGTAATTGAATTTTGAAGGTTGGGAGAAGAAATATAAAAGGGGAGACTGGTAATTTTTGATCGGAAGAAAATTTTGGAGAAGAAAAGGGATAACAGGTGAATTTCGGAGAGAGGAGTAATGTCGGGGTCAAAAATGGAGGGACCATCAGCACCTGCGTTGCGGCGAGACCCGTATGAGGTGCTTTCTGTTTCCAGGGATTCTTCTGATCAGGAAATTAAGACTGCTTACAGAAAGCTAGCACTAAAGTAAGTTGCTTTGCTTCACCTTTTCCCTGTTTTTATCCTCCTATATATTGTTTCTTTAGAAGCATTATCGTATTTATATGGGTCGGTAGATAACTGTTCCGGCACATTTTGTGTCTCTGTGTAGAATTTCTGCATTGTCTTGCTGCAAAATTTGATAAACTGTGAGTTAGTTTTGGGGGTCTAGTTGTATTCTTTTAATATTTGTGGTATCTTAAATCTGTGTTGAATATTGGTGTTGGCTGGGGCTTTAGTTGACTGGGAACTCTAGGGTTCAAGGAATCTACTGGTATTGAAGGAGATGTTTGATTAAGTTCTCATTTAATGACTATCATGAAATTTTTTGGTTTGATCAAAATAAATTGGATTGAGTTTTCTATTGTTAGTGGATTTCTGATCATATTATTCAATTTGCCTTAATAATATAACTTTAAGATAAATCAACTCCTAACTAGGTAGGTCAAAGAAGAAATAGGTTTGTGAATATCTTTTATTCTTGTAACTAACAATGAGGCATCCAGGCCACCTTTTTTTCAAGAAACTACCACGATGCATGCACCAACAAACCTTATGTTTTGAAGATTCCTTAAGACTTGTTAAGACCAAGTCCTGTCGGTTGTCAGGTATCATCCGGATAAGAATGCTAACAACCCTGAAGCTTCAGAGCTTTTCAAGGAGGTTGCATATTCCTATAGTATTCTGGCAGATCCAGAGAAAAGGAGGCAATATGATAATTCAGGATTTGAGGTGCTCTCCTGTCTTCTTGTTAGTTTTTTGTTTTTGGATTTTATTCTACTGCTAGTAATCACGTGTCAATATACTCATTTGAAAGAGTACAATGTCTCTTTCTCATAAGCCATCTCGGAAGTGTTTCAAATAGGTAAGTTTAGTGTGTATTTACACCTGAACAGAAGTCATACAATAATAAAGTGTGCGTGTGTAGGTCTAGTGGTAGAGTGGTTAATGCATGAGGCCAAAACCTCATGTTTGAGTCCCCTCAGGTTTGAGTCCACTGGGACGCAGTCTTTAAATTTCTTTGTTAATTAACCAAAAAAGAAGTCATGATAAATTAGTGTTTTACTCTAATTTTGTGTCTTGTTCAATTGATATTACTTTTTCGGGTCACATATGTGAGGGTGCTTTTAATTTCTGTGGCATATGTTTTTGGTGATAATAAGGCCCTTGATGCTGAAGGAATGGACATGGAGATTGATTTGTCAAATCTTGGAACTGTCAACACAATGTTTGCAGCTTTATTCAGGTTTTATTCTTTTTTTTGAAAGTCTGATCTTTTCATACTAGATTAATTGTAAGCTCAGTATTGTCTGCTCATATGGATAGTAAATTGGGTGTGCCTATAAAGACTACAATTTCTGCCAATGTTCTTGAAGAGGCTTTGAGTGGAACAGTTACAGTTAGACCTCTACCTATTGGAACTTCTGTGAGCGGAAAGGTGCGTAACCCTTAACCAGAATAGAAAGTTTAGTCATTATACTGATCTCTTCTTTCTTTGTCTTTATGTTTGATCTAACCGTAACTCCATTATTCAATAATTTATTAACAGGTTGAAAAACAGTCCGCTCACTTCTTTGGTGTAACTATCAGTGATGAACAAGCAGAGTCAGGAATAGTAGTTAGAGTTACATCAGCTGCACAAAGCAAATTTAAGGTGCCTTCCTACTCTTTTCTATCTGCAATGGACGGAAACACTTGTTTCTTGTATTCTAGTTAACCCTTATCTTGTACTTAACTGCAGTTAACTTCATGGATCCTTTTCCTTTACACCTTTTTAGAGGCACAGATTTATGTTTCAAGTAACTATAATAAGGCTCCCAATAATTATGTGTTTCTGTTTCCTTAAACTTACTGAAGAAAGTAAAGAAATGAAGGATGCTCTTTCACTTTTTCTCTTTGATGTTCTTATGAATGCAGACAGCTCCTTTCTGATGGTTATTTTACATGTAATTTTCAGCTCCTGTACTTTGAACAAGATGCGAATGGGGGATATGGTTTGGCATTGCAGGTATTTTTGCTTCCATTTCAAATTTTTATGATCTTGTTTATCTTGACCTTATCTTTTTCCTTTCGTTGATCTCACAATTCACTTCCAAATTTATTGCACCTCTCCTCGACTTGTAGCAATTGGGGTGGGGCTGGGTGATTTTCTCGCATATCAGTTAAACTTTAAAATCCAGGCTGCTTCAGATGAATTTCATAAGTTTCTTGAGGTTTTCTGTGCAGAAGCTTCAGTCTCATTCTATTTTCCACCATTCAACTATGTTTATTATCTTTTGAGCTACACTTTTAAAACAATGGTTTGAGCAGAAACGACTTCCTAATGGAGAAGCATTGCTGAGTTTTACCACTGTTAATACAGGAAGATAGTGAAAAGGCAGGCAAGGCTACATCAGCTGGAATGTACTTCTTGCATTTTCAAGTGTATAGGATGGATTCAACTGTAAATGCGGTGTGCACACTCTCTGTCTCTTAACTTGGGAGCTCATATTCTATGATTATGTTGTTGAGTACTCCTTGCCTTCTTGTTGATGTAGGTGGCAATGGCTAAAGACCCAGAAGCTGCTTTCTTTAAAAGACTGGAAGGCCTTCAACCTTGTGAGGTCTCAGAACTCAAAGCTGGCACTCACATATTTGCTGTATATGGTCAGAACTTCTAATGGCATCCTTGTTTGTATTTCTTGTCATATGAATCTGAATATTGAAGTTTGCTTTATAGAAGATAAAAACTCGTAAGGGATTATGTTTTTTGTGATTCCTGCAGGAGATAACTTTTTCAAACCTGCTACATATACAATTGAGGCCCTTTGTGCAAAGACATATGAAGATACAACACATAAGCTTAAGGATATCGAAGCACAAATTTTGAGGAAGAGAAACGAGTTACGGCAATTTGAGACTGAATATAGGAAGGTATTTCTTCGTTCCTGTTGATAATTAGTTCGTAGTAAGGAGTTGTAGATGCATTTGTTAACACACAATCTCTCATCCTCTTCATTTTTCAGGCACTGGCACGATTTCAAGAAGTTACTAATAGATATACTCAGGAAAAACAGTCTGTAAGTTTTTATTCAATATTCCTTCTTCGTTCTTGATTTTTATGTTTGAATTCTTATCTGGCTAAGTTATAAACTCTGAAGCTTATTCTCCTTTCCATCCAGTTTTACTGTTTCTTCGTCATATGAGGATGTTGCTATGTGTTGAGAAGAGTATCACTGAGTCTATTTGTAACTATATTCCTTTGAGCTGGAAGCTGATACAGTGTCTCGGCTGACAGGCAGGTCCTTTTTTGGGTGTGGGTGGGGATTGGGTGTTCTGTCAGGTCTCAAACATTCATGCTAATGTTCAGAATCCTTATTGTTTGTCCATTAACAAATTTTGAATTAAAGAGGACGCCCACAGATAGAAGAGGGACCTCTGAGATCCATTTTCCATTGTTCGTATTGGACCACTCCCCTTTGATGCTCGTTTAATTAAATTGAGCAAAAGAGATTTTTGCTATCTGGGGATACTTCTGATTCAGTGGTAGCAATTGAGTTATCTTCACCCGCAAAGAACATCTATATCAACCACATTTGTACCCTAGTTTACCTTATCTCCATCTTCATCTTTTTCTTGTTCTTTCTCAATTATGTGACCCATGCTAGTTAACTGGTACCACAGACTTCTAATTTACTACCTACTTATCAAGTTAACTTTTTCTGTTTGTGGCTTTTTTTATTCTCACAGTTCATGGTATTGCTTCAACAGGTCGATGAGCTGCTAAAACAGAGAGATAGCATCCACTCTTCGTTTACTGTTTCAAGGTCTGTTTCTTTCCCTGGGAGTGGTCATTTTAGCAATGGAAGTAGCAGCAAACTTGGGGAGGATTATAAATCCGAGAGTCCAGGGGAAGAGGGCAGTTCAGATTCGAAGGATAAATCTTCAAAGAAGAAATGGTTCAACCTAAACCTGAAAGGATCTGAGAAAAAGTGAATGGTGTTGGAGCTACAGCTCCTGCTTTCCAGGGTTTGAAGTTCGTTCTTTCCTCCATGTTTTTATGTGTGGCAGTTTTCTGTCTATATAAGGCTTAACCCTTATTATTTGGTGGAGTTACATGCTATATTCGGGGATGTTCTTGGTCTGTCATATTTTGCTGTAAAATGTTGGAAAATGTATGTAATTAGGTCTCTATTCTTGGAGCTGTTCATCGCCTGATGTTGGAGCTGGAATAGTGTGTAGAATCGTCGAAGAAAATCGATTGATATTTGTTCTGGTTTCACTGTAACAGTAATTTTGTTTGTAACTCAATTCTTTACTTTTATTACTTGCATTGGCACAAGGGTTTCTAGATATTATGCTTGTTGCAAGAGGTAATTGATTTCTAGGATAAAATAATTAAAATCAAAGTTCAGAGTTTTATTTATTTTAATACACTTTATTGTGTCAAAGAGTCGTGTGATTATTAAAAGTGCCTTCATCAGATAGAAAGTTAGTGAAATGGAAGCTGCTTTTCGTTCACTCTTAAAATCTTGAAAAAAATTGTGCTTTGACATAGCCTTTAAAGATTAGGAGATATATTTTTGTTTATTGTTCAAGTATGGATGGTGACTAGATTTTCAACTTTTTCTTCCTTTTATATTGTACCATATTTTCTGGATTTTGTTGTTCTTTGCTGTCATTCTTGTCCCTGTTTAGATCGGATCTGTATTAATTAATTTGGGTTTGACGAATTTGGTTTCCTAGATTGTCTTAACCGGCCAAATTTAGCGTGTTACCAAAGTTTTGATGTTAAATTATTAGTGTTGATATTGGGATTTATTTTTCGGTATGTACTTGTTGAAATTGTCATAGTTGTATGTACAAATATACCGTTAAACAATCACATGAAACTAAGTAGAGAGAGAATCGGAAAGAGAATTTATAATAATATATTTTGCATTATTGATAAGGTTTAATATTAAGAAGAGATCAACCAATTTGAGAGGCCTAATTAAGCTATATATAGCTAATACATCGGTATATTATTTTAATCTTTCAGGGTGGATAATTGTCAATATCAAAATGCCCACAAACAATGGCAGATTGACAGGGAACCCATTAAAAAATTAATCAGTTATTTAAACTTGAATATATGGGATTTATACAAACTGCCACAAAACGCCATCTTAGGTTATCTGTTCCTATACTTGTAGAATACAAACATTGTTTAGCCCCCCAAAATAGATGTATATAAAATAGTATTTTTCAGACATGACCTAATCACAAGAACGATTTACTTGTTAATACATTATTTATCAATATTTTTTTGGGTATGAAACTTGCTATCTTGACTTAACTTGAAACTTTATTAATAAGTCTATGTAGAGACAAATTGCATTCCACTTGCAACTTCGGTGGCCCAACTCATTGATTGCCTGATTGCCTCCGAGACTTAAAAAAAAAGATTGATTATTTAAGGTTCTTTCTTAAAGAAATAGGTAAAGATCATGTTTGCAGAACTTTTAATTTATAACCTAAATCTAATTATGTAAGTCTTTCTGAATGACTTGGTCACTCACATATGGGATGTATACGAAATAATTTTGGTTAGTTTCATTATTCGATTTATTTTCGATATCTGAATTTGAAAATTTATGATTTGTATACAAATACAAATATATTTTTTATTCGATTAATTATCGAATACGAATTTGAAATAATGATATTCGATTTAGTATTTGCAAATATTCGATTAAATATATATGTTTTTGAATTTAATAATAGAAATATCAGTTATATATTTATTAAAAAGATAAAGAAAAAATAATTATATTGTAAAATAAAGAATAAATGAATATATTCCTCCACACCATGCCACATTTGTACGGTAATGGTTGTAAATGAATAGAGCTACTCGTAAGCTATTCGAGGCTCGACTATAATGCATTGACAATATTTAATATATTATACTATTATATATCATATGATTTATATTTACAATATATGTGTTATAATCTATATTTTAATATACTTAATGTATTGGTAATGTCATTTTAATTAATATAGTTTCAAATAACTACACATTATATATCTCATGTATTCTTTATTACTTTATACTTTTACAAATATTTATAGATATTAACGTAGAACAAGTGAATAACCATTTTTGTGCTTATTTATGTCATGTTGCAAACCACTTGATTTGCTTGGTGGAATATTGGATGTTTGTCATTTGCAAATGCTTTAAGTGAAGTGCTAGTTTGATAAACTTGATATCAAACTTTTTTTTATGCATTTGATCGTTATTGTTTATGTTATACAACTTTTAAATTTGTGGCTTCTATTATAATTTGGGAGTCGAAACAATGGAATAATCATTTTACATCTATTATTGAGTGTTTATAACTCCATATTATTTAAAATATGAATTTACAAATTTTATCCTTCAAAATTATGAATCTAATAGTCTACACACTTAAAATTGAAACGAATATTATGTTCGATTTGAATATTCGTGAATAATAGTATGAATCGAATACGAATCAAAAAAATCGAACATCGATTCAATTATGTGGCTAATTTTTTGAACTCGATTCGTTTACAACGATATTAGGTTTAATTCGATTCGTTTATATCTCTATTCACATGCGAGCGCACGTGCTCACATGTATGAGTTTGTATTTAGATATTTATACCGATGATAGATCATATGATATACATACATACAAAATATAATATGTATTTACGATTCAAGAATATATACTATAAGTTGATACACAATTATATATATTCTTTAATTCCCTGGCCAAGTACGGTTTAGCGAATCACTTGATTAATCAAATGATCAATTGCCTCTTCCCATAAATTATCATAGTTTCATAATGCTGAAAGAGTTAGTCTCTTTCTTTTTTGTAATGAAGAGAAAATTGTAGTTGCCTCCCTGCGTGACTCTATTCTGGGTGAAACTTATTTCTTGTACATTCATAACTAACATTATAAAATTAGTTATTATGAATGAAAAATTATAAATTAAAATCTCAACACTGTTCTTCTACGTCGAGATACTACCACTATTTTCTCCTTTACAATTCTAAACTGCCCAATTAGCTTTAATCAAGGAACATTTTTATATTTAATTTATCCTAATGACATGTGCAAGTGTCCCCCAACTGATGTGTTTGCGTTTACATCTAATGTGGTGTTTATGTTGCCGTCTTATAAATTTCCACTTTGTTAGCAACCCTAAGCACATTTTATTTGTCTTATTAAACTACAACCCCACCAACAAAACTCTTTAATATCTCAATTCACGAGACTTCCTATCAACATTATTTAAATATCAAAACCCCAAATGGAGTTCACTATCTATGTATTAAAATATAGTAGACATTCTTGACTGTAATCCGCGCTTAGGCTAATTAGTCATTAGACTATTAAGTTACTACTTATTTGTTTATGTGTTGACATGTGTATTAAACTACAAATAAGGGATCGAGTCGCATCACATGACTTAAAGCAAACTGCACCGATTCCACAACTTTATTGTATTAAAATTGAAGTAGGTAAGTATCACTTGGAATACATATTTGGAGGGACTCATCACTCTCAGCACATATATGTGTTTTTACTATGTGTTTCAGTTATACAAGTTATATGTATAATATTGATATGTGTTGATAAAAAAATCAAACAATGGATTCCTACTGATTTGAGTCAGCCCGACATAGGTAAATGCATGGATTAATTTTATTACATATCCAAAAAAGGGGATTACAACTTGGAAACTAAGTCTCATATCATCTTTTGTTTTCTTTATTTAATCCAATTTGTATCTTTCCAAAGTCATGCATGGCTGTAAAATGGGAACAAAGATGATTGGAAAAGTTAATGGGGGTTGTATTATGATAGGATCATGTCTGAAATAATCTTTTGTTGATATTGATTGAATAAGCTCTCATTGGCTAAAATTGTCTTGACAGACACATTTAGTGGGCCATAATCGCGATTTAGGCAATCTCAAATAATAATTATCTGGAATTACTTCATTCAACACTAAGATAAAAGGCATGATTGAGGTCCTTAAAAAGCATTTTTAAATCGGTGTTGGAAACCATTAACAACAAGGAAAGCCCATCATCATGTTTATTAATTAAGTACATTAGTCGATTTATCAACAAGCTTGTGAAGAAGTTGATTGGACAAGCTAGCTAGCTAGCTAAAACACTCAATATCTAAGTTTTAAAACCATAAATAGTTTTGTACTTCCTTATATTAAATACAAATTGAGATATTCATTACATTAATCAAACCCTACTAAAACCTCCCTATACCATTCTACTAGTTTGCAGCTCTACTCATGTCCGAATTCACTCAAATCGCAATTTCATGTGTGCAATAAATCATATAAAAAGTCATTATTGTAGAAATTTGAAATCAATCTGGATCGTTGGTCTCCGTAGAGCTATGATTTTCATGAAAAAAAACATATATAACTCAGGTAATATATAAAAAATATTATTATAAAAGAAACATTTTCGTATACATAAACAAAAATATTTCTACCTTTCCACAATAGAGATGATTTCTACGAGATCCGAACACTCTACATATATATATGTACACATCAACATGGCCAACGTGCAATAGGTTCTTATAATTGTTTGAACAATAATATGTATTTCCCTGCAACAATGGGGCGGCCATGTGCTTATATCTTTTTTCTCTTAACCTTGACTATTTTATAGCCTCTGACAATCTTGTCTTATTATAACATGATTCAATATTAAATGTTGCAGAATTTTGGTTGGGCCGAGTTCTTGTTTCCCATCAAGACTACTTCTTTATACAATAAATCATAGTAACTCCACTTTAAATATAAATAAAAATAAAAATAAAATAAAAATAAAAATAAAAATAAAAATAAAAATAAAATAAATAAATAATTGGCTCTGTCCTATAGCTATAGCTTTAGAAAATTAGGTCCGCCACCGTATCTATATATTGTAGCAAGAAAAATCAAAGTGACAAAATTTGGTCCGGATTCTCTATTTTTATGTCATAATTTGTAGGAATAGGAAAAAATATAGTATCTTTTTTTGTTGTAATTTTTACACCACCTAAGTAAAGACAATAAGTTTATGAAATTAGTTGAATCATATGCAGGTTCACGAAACTTTAATTAGAGAAAGTCCAAAAAAATTAAGTATCCTAATTAAGGCTAAACTTGCTAGGGTAGAGTAGGGTAGATTTTCGGGTGAAGATTCTCAGTTGACTGCCAAATTTTTTAACTCTGCATATATAATATATATCCATGTAACAGCGAATTTCATTGACGCAAATCGAACCCCAAAAAAATTTAAAAATAGTAAGTGCTGGTAAGGCATGAGAGGTGAGACTTGGATTACACTACACGATTTCTGCAACTTTCACAAATTTTGAACAATTTCGGGTTTTAAGCGATACCTAAAAGTCTAAACAAACCTGTACATGTAAATTAAACTTCCAAATTAAGTTGATTGTACTCTTTACTTAGATTAGCAAATGTCAAACCAACTTGACAACTTCTGGAGCCCCTCTAGAAGAAGTGGTCGATATAGCTAGTTGTTGTTCCTAGATATATATATATATATATAGGGTTTTATGTAGGAACGTAAAATTTGTACAAAATAAGAAAGTTACATTGAATTTATAAAGTTTTTGCACTAAATGTATAAATTTACTGAACCAAATTCGGTGTAACAACTTTATGTTCAGTACTACACTTTATATGTTGAATTTGGTGTAACAAATTTATACATTTAGTGCAATAATTTTATATGTTCAGTGCAATTTTTCTATTTCTTACCAACATTTGAATTCCCGCATGATTCATCCCCTATATATAGGGGGTGGTTCCAGTGAGAATGGTTATATATGTAAGAAATAAGAATGTATCATAACCATAAATCAAACCCAAATTTATGGTCCAGATTAAGTTGAAATTAATTTATGATGTCAACTATTATTTATTGTGATTTACCGACAAAACATAAAAATGGCATTAAAAAGAAATACATCATCATCTCATAAATCTAGCCACCTTCCTTAATTATAGGGATTCATCTGTCTCTTCCAAATCTTCACAAAATATAGCACACATTGATAAATTTATTGCATATATATAATGAAAATATTGCATTATTCGTGGAATTAAATGTTGTACGTTTTTTTTTTTTTGTATTGAAGGTGGAATGTTGGTTGTTGCACGCATAAAAAAATGTGTAGCACATTTATAACATATATTCTACTCAATTTATTGTTGCACAAACCATATTACAACAAATCTCTAAAATCAAGGAACAACATTACTAATATAAATTTTACCAATTCAACTAATTTAAAATGTAGCATATATAGTTATGAACTGTGGCGCAACGTAAATTAATATTGTCTATTGATTTACTAAAATCGGTGGCTTATATATATATGAATTTATTCATGTATATACAATAATTAACATACATAAATGAGAAAAAATCGTGTTTATTAGATTTGAAAATCTAATGGTCAATTTTAAGTGTGCATCTGAATTAACACATTTATGCATATAATTGTGTATTTGTACATCTGTGTCATAATTTATATATTGAATTTGAAACGTTCATATTGATTTATCAATGATTGATATTTGTCTTAATATTTACACTATAAGAAATGTCCATACGATAATCTCTATATATATTTGTGAGAAATATTTTTATATTATGGGATCCAAAACTATAATTCCTAAATCTATAGCCACAAAACTTCTCAACTATATCCATAAATTCAATAATATATCTTCTCTTTATTGCATTTTGAGATGGAGCTCTGATGGCTTAGCTGGTAATGGGACAAAAACAAGTGACCTTTATTTATTTATATATATATTTCTCGATTTTTTACTCTAATTCTTTGTTTCTAAACACAACCTGGTTTGGATCATACAATAATCAATTCATTGCACTTGGACCTAATTGAGAAAAGAAATTGCAGATCGCAGTATTGGACGAATTAGTGAAAAAATACGCACCTACATGATAAAAGGTTATTAGTGTATGAATACATAGACTTTAGGTTCATTTTGTTTTTTCCACAAACTTTAAAAATTGTAACAAAATATATAAATTTAATCACTTTAGTGATTTTACCATGATTTTAAATTCAGGCTAAATTAAATCTAACTTGGCATCTCGAAAATTTATTGTGGACAAAATAGTCAATTTTATAAAGGATGTTGTAGAGAGAACATAAAATATTGTCATTCTATCAAAATAAATAAGATTTTTTTTATTTCTATGGTTCATCACGTCAATTCTCATTAAAAAATCATGTATTCTCATTTGTTTCATTGTCTGGTTCTCGTTGGGATCAAAACAATCGATGTCCTACCTCTATGGTGTCATGTATATTACTGACCGTTTTATCTACAATAAATTTTTGAGATGTGAAGTAATATTTAATTTTGTCTAAATTTGAAATTATGGTAAAATAACTAAAGTGATTAAGTTTTTTTTATTTTGTGATAATTTTTAAAGTTCGTGGAAAAAATCAATTGACCCAAAGTTGGTGTATTTATACACAATATATAACATTAAAATAATAATGATGAATTTAGTGTGAATTACAGGAATCAGTTTTACAATGACCTCTTAACATTTAACAAAATTATTTCTATCTGAATAGCCAGTAAAATTCGATATTCGAATAAATTGACACATGGTTGTATCGAAAAGGTTCCGTCCTAACCTTAATATCTAGAACCAAAAAATGCCGAAGACATCGAAAACAGATTTGATTGGTCAATTGATTTTTCTAGCTGTGTTAATATCATGATTAAGGAAATCCAAATTAAGATAAAATTTAACCGAATTAACATGCCACTGTTGTATCGCTGTCGAGTTTTATATATAAAAATGAAAGTTAACGTTGGGAACTATTTTTATTATGATAATTAGAAAATGATGAATTTGTTGTAAATTTGATGAATCCATTTGAAAAAGTTATTGAATCCAAAAAAATAAAATTTTCACCCTTATGAAATTCAAACTTGGTGAAAAATCTTAATTTTGGGTTCGAGAACTTTCACAACATAAATTAACTTTCATGGTGAATTCATTTTATTCATAACGAATTTTCGTGGTTTTTAATTTTCACATTAAAAATGGTTCTTATTTGAATTTCACTATATATATATAGAAGGATTGACGTGAGAATTATTTTTGAAATGTGAACGTGAGAACAAAAAATAATAAATTTATTGTGAAAGTTAATGAATCCGTTGAGAAAAAGTTACTGAGTTAAAGAAAATAGAATTTTCATTTGGGTTTGTAGATTCGATAGTTTTCCTCACGAATTCATCAACATTCACAACTAATTCATTTAATTATCATGTTTACATTTTAAAATATTTATTTGAATCTCAATATATATATATATATATATATATATATATATATATATATATATATATATATTTCATTCTATCGATGAATTCATATTTATATAAATGTACTCAAATATAATGATACAACATGCATCATGCATGCAATACATATCATCAAATAATGTGAAATGAATAGTATAATTTTGTAAAGTAACATAGAAAGGTAGTGTGTGTGTGTGTGAGTGAAAGACTGGGTGTGTGCGTGAGACACTAGCTTAAATATGGTAGTGCTCAAATCTAGCATAGTTTTACACACACGCCCATACATGTATATGTGTGTGTAAATTTGTACATACTTCTCTCTTTCTCTATTACGTAGTTAGTAAGATTCGGCGAGATCTTTTCCGTTGAAAGCAAAGCTTAAAACAATATAGATTTCAACGTCAATCACGCAAACATCCTCAACAATAATTCATCATCACCACGTAATGCTGCGGTGGGCTCCACTCTCAGTTGAGACATCTGATCAGAACTCATACTCTTTCGGACAAGATTGATGAATACAATCATTACATATAAAAACTCTGTATGTAAAAGTAACTCTTAGTTTTCTCGCCTAATGTCGGCATCAACTTGTAATTTCGATTATATATGGGCGGAGAATGTCGATACGTGTAATTATATAGCTAGATATATGTATTGCTACAGTGATATGCCATAAAAATCAATCTTATTTAATAATTATAAAACCCAAAAATCATAAATCAAATCGATGAAAAGGTTGAAAAATATTAAAAAGTTTAATTAATATTGATGCACAAATAGTCTTAACGAAAAATGTGAGGTAGATTATCTTACATATATGCATAAGATATTACATAATCTATTAACGTTGACTTCAGTGAAGTCTTGAGTCTCCGAATCTAGAGGATGTGTTTTGGAAAAAAAATAAGCAGATACTGTTCTTTTGGAACTTTACTTTAATTTTTGTTTCTTTACCTTATTGTTCCTAATTAGTTTTTACAGTATTCCTATATTGTTCTCATACCTCCAACTATATTCATGGTGTTTTACATTATTGTTTCTAACATCAATTAATCACTATCTCAAAACTACTTAGTTTTCAATAGACAATTAACTACCGTTATAATTATCAATATATTATGCCTGTAATCTGTAAAATATTAAGAATACATTAAGCACTCATGACTAAATTATATCTTTATTATCCTGTTATTTTGAACTAATTTTTTTCGTAATCACCTCTCTAATCGAAGAGTCTTGCTTGCCGCCTTAATTAACATGTATGTGTTCATAATTCTCGGTTTCAAATTTATAGTACTGTTTGTTTTATTTTGTGGCGTCACAATTAATGACATATATAATATATATTATATATTATTTTCATATTAATTCATAAATATGCTCTTTTTTCTTTTCTTTTTGTTTTCCATTAAAAGAGAGTAAAACTACTTTTGACTTAATTTCTGAGTTCGGATTGATAAGCACGCAAAACAATGTTGTTTGAACAAAAACATTCTCGCCCATTGCATGCATAACTAGGTGTAATGAGAGAGAGAGAGAAGTGTGTTAATGAGGGAGCATTTCTGTAGCAGAGAAGCGAGTCAGGCAGCAGAGAAATGGGCTTCACGATGCCTAGCTCATTGGGGCTCGTTCTACTATATAATATTATGTGTATATATAAAATCCTTTAATTTATACATAATGCCATGAACTGAATGTGCCTAGAGCACTTACATTTTCAGAATAATTATTTCTTTTGTTGTATATGGAGTCAACAAGTAAGTTTTCTAGGCGCAAAAGCTAATTTAGCCAGTGTTCCCCAATTAAAAGTGATTTTTATTTTACTAGTGATCTCAACATGCCTATTATACACCTATTACTTATTGATGTACATATCTTCTATATATGTTTCGACGAAAAACATTTTACCAAATAATATTCGACCAATTTTAAATGACGATGTGAATATGTAGGGTATACAATGTTGCTTTCACGGGCTTAATTTAGTTGGTTACAAGCTAGTAGATTTGGGAGCAAAGACCAATGATCAAGTCCTAACAGTCGTAATAATTTGAGAGTTTCATCATTTTTAGAATAGCTATTTGTGAACACTATACACTGGTCATCTTAGTTATTTAACTGTTGAGTCACAATGATTTAATCCATTCATATTTTTATGGGAGCGCGAAAAATGATATGCAATGTTGACATTTCGGAGGTCTATTTAATTAAATGCAAATTTGCAACTTTAATTTCCAACAAATTCTGGTATACTGTCATAATAAGTGGTATACGACAAAGAAATTTAATGCTATAATCTTCTCCATAATCTGCAAGAAAAGGTCAAGGAATGGCATCAACTAAAAGTTAGGTAACTACATACAAATTTAACTGAAGTTTTGCACTTAAATGAGATTATAATGAAATTTCCTTGATATTTTATATAAATAATGTCCTTTTTTAATATTATACTATAGCATATAACAAATAATAGGAACCCCCATTTGACGAATAAATATAATATAATACACAACAGCATTATTCAAAGCTGGCTACACAGTGATAGACTTGCACATCGGAATAATTCATTTTGTGCTGTTTCTACTTTTGAAATATTGTTGCATTTGAATTAACCTATTTTTCTAATGTTTTTATCTTGGACTTTTAATGATGCCCAGCCGTTTGATGCAATTAAATTATGAATGACTATACATATAATATACATACGTGTGTGTGTGTGTGTGTGTGTGATTTTGATGTTGAGCGCCCATGATTAAGTGAATATGTTCACTTGCTAGCAAGAAATGTATAGTAAATCATCAAAAACAAGGGGCAAACTCAATCATTTGATAGTTCAACTACCCTGCAACGGTCACAGCATCACATCCTCACTCCAATCCTCACTCACTATAGTTCAATTAAAGGTTCCACAAAAATTTTAATAGTTTTTGGTTATTTTTTATTTTTTGCATAGTTTGGAGATTGAAACATAAATTATAAATTTATAGCTACTTAACAAGGGGCAGTCCGGTAATTTGACATGGTAATGTGAAGAAGAGAAGAAGAAAGTCGGAAAAAATGATGTTGATCCATTGGGTCCCCAAGTGTTCCCAATTTTACTTTTCTTCTCCTTGGGATGTCCGCACATACACACATGCAAGAATCGCCTTATAAAACCAAACCCCGGCTTGCTGCCTTTTCTGTCTGCCTTCCATCTCCAAACTCCGCTTGTCTCTCTCACTCTCTCTCTAAAAATATACAACTACTTGTATGTATGTATAGCATGGCGGAGCTGGACTACCAAAGCAAGCCATGCAACGCGCCCTTAAAACTTTTCGGCTTCAGCGTCACCGAAGATCAAGAAGAGCCGGCGATTGACTCCGCCAAGACGCTTTCTGGCTCACCGGATCCCGGCGGACTCGCGGCGGCGGACGGCCGGAAGTATGAGTGCCAGTACTGCTGCCGCGAGTTCGCCAACTCCCAAGCTCTCGGCGGCCACCAGAACGCCCACAAGAAGGAGCGGCAGCAGCTCAAGCGGGCGCAAATGCAGGCCACACGCAACGCCGCCGTCTCCTACATGCGCAACCCCATCATCTCCGCCTTCACCCCGCCGTCCCACCTCCTCTCCCCCGCCCCCGCTGCCGCCTCGTCCCCGTCGTGGGTCTACGTTCAACGCGCCGCGCCCCCCTTCCACGTGTCGCACGGCTGCGTGTTCCCCCCTTCCACGAGCGGGAGGCGCAGGGAGACTAGCGTACACCGGCGGCGCAGGAGATTCCGGCCTCACAAGTATTGGGCCGCTGCAGCCCGTTATGGCCCACAATGGGAGGCTAGATGGTCCTTCTTTAAGCAGATTCTCGAGTGATGGGCCTAGTTTTGATGATGCGTTTGGGCTGGATCTGCATCTCAGCTTGGCTCCAGCGGCGCCATGAGTAGACTTGGCTCGAATTAGGCGCCGGTGATTGCGGTGGATTATGTACATTTTTCTGATTAATTAATTTAATTTTTTTCTCTCTAGCCAGAAATTATATTCTCGCATCCATTGATTATTTCTATAATTCGGAGATTATGGGTCCAACATTGTAAAATACTTTTATTCGAATTGGATGTACATACTTGTCTGAATATGAGATGGCTAGCTAGAATCTAATCCCAGGATGAGTCAAGCAAAAGAGAACACATTTCCGGAAAATAATAAAACCAAAATATTACCAATTATATTTAGATGTACGATTGAGAAATAGTACAATAATTTTGATGTGGTGAAGAAATAGTAGGCATTATAATAAAAAGAGGACACAACATAATGATATTCATGATCTAGACAAGATTATTAACCACTTCACTAAAATGACAGCCACACAAAGTGAAACTCTTTTAGTATTTAAGTATCGGAAGTTTAGTTATTATTGTCATAATTAGTATTTAGACTGTTTTCTTCCTTTATTTCCACCTAGACAAAGAAACATTGGTTTTCAAGCTTTAATACAACTATTTTATCATGAGACCTCAATTTAAACCCATTTTTAGTATGTCTATGTCGCCATATTTGTCAAATGTTTAACTACAAATTAATATCCTTACACAATTTTAGCTCAAAATAAGACACTAAATTGTATTGAAGTTTCAAATTTCATTAAATAAGAGTACTATTGGAAATTGAAGTAGATTAAATATTTGGGATGGATGGAGTATTAATTAGATCTGAAGATCTCATTGGATGCTTGCAAACCACCAATTTAACAATGTGGCCGGCTTATTAATTAATTTTATTATTTCAACAACTAGTTCAAATTTGAGAAGAAAAAAAGGGACAGATTTAGTTGGGAAAAAAGAATGGGGAATAAACGATCACTGAAAAAAGTATGTATGTAGATAGATGTGAGCAGCCATTGAGATTTGTGTTGAAGGAAGATTCTGTGTAAGGACGAAAACAAGATAATTCATTCCAAGAATGAAGCACCTAAAAGTCTAATCTGTGTGTGCGTGTGTTGGCCTAGTGGTAGAGTGGTTAATGCCCGAGGTGAAAGGTCTCGGGTTCGAGTCCACCGTAACGCGGCCTTTAAATTTTTGTATTAAATTGACCAAAAAAATAAAAATAAAAGTCTAATCTGCTTGAAGCTGCCCCACAATTTTTAAAAATTCTTTTTTTTTTGGTTAAAAATATATATTACCCATTTGAGAGGGGGAAATGGTCAAAATTCGGTGCAAAAGTGAAGCTTTAAATAATTGTTGGTGCTTTTGCATTGCAGGTTGGCTGTAAAACTTTTGAATTTTAATTTATGAGATCAGGTTAGTATATTTATTTATCGTGGCCATGGGAGGTAGTTAGAAAATATTGTATACACATTATGAAATACAGTGTTAACTAGTACGAGATGCAGTACAAAATTTAAAGTGGAACACAATCTTTGGAATTCATCCTCCATGAATAGTGGTCCAAGAACATCAATCTCATTCATACAAATCAAGTGAATGTGAGATTTATTTCTCATTTTTTCCATGATAGATAGCCATGTTAATGTAAAGGCTTTTTTCATAGTATCCTTACATTGTGGAAGGAAGATTACAATATATATATATATATATATATAAAGTATGTTCAAATAAAAATCTAATTTAAAGTGAGATTATGAGAACCATTTTCAGTCATTAGATCGTGAAAATCTACATGATGCATCACTTTTTTGAATGAGTGCATTTTGCACCACTCGAGTTCGAATCCTATGAGGAGGGAAAATTCAAATATTTTTGTTTAGTACAATAATTTTCAATGAGAATGCATTGTTTTCACGTTTGTAGGATAACAAAGGTTTTTATAATAGAGGGTTAACGTAAAAATCATTTTTATCATGAGAACGTGAGAACCAAAAAATTGATGAATTCACTGTGAAAGTTTATGGATCCGTCGTGAAAGTTACTGAATCTGAAGAAATGTAATTTTCGCTCCTAATGGGATTCGAACCGGTTGAAAACTTCTGAAATTTTTGATTCAGTAACTTTCCCAACAGATTCATCAAATTTCATAGAAAATTCATTTGATTCTTAGTTTTTAGGATAAAAATGGTTCTCATTTGAATCTAACTTTCTCTCTCTCTCTCTCTACATATATAATATAGTTGAGAAGTAATGATAACTAGTAGGGACACCGTTAGATTTTAAATTATTTTACATGGGCTACAAGAGAATATATAAATGATAGGATACGGCCCAACTACTAGGCCCAAGCATCAGGCCCAATATAAATGGGCCCCGACATTAAGCTCGGCCCATGTGAGTTCGCCCAAGAAGACTCCTCGATCAACTACAACTCTAATCGCAATTGGAGCGTAGAAGATTCGGATGCATATCTAAAAGAATCCTAATGGGAAGAGACTTGAATCCTAATGGGAGAAGAATCAGAGTCAGAGTCGAACTCAACTTGGTATCAGAGTCAGAGTCGAACTCAACTTGGAATCAGAGTCAGAGTCGAACTCAACTTGGAATCAGAGTCAGAGTCGAACTCCAACTTGGTATCAGAGTCAGAGTCGAACTCAACTTCATGAATATGTATAAATAGAGGCTAGATTAGAGAAGAAGGGGACAACTACGATCATCTACTCTCAGATCGAACTACGATCATCTACACTCTTTGTAATCGCTTCTTACACTCTCAAATACACAAACTCTCTCTCTCCCCGTGGACGTAGATCTTATTCATAGATCGAACCACGTAAATCCTTGTGTTCTTGCGTGCATTTATTTCCTTACTAAATTAAGATCGATCATCGCGCGCCGCTGCGTGGGAACGAAATTTTGTGCTTTCGATCAACCACCGTTTATAGGGAAATAATCATGACCAGGTACACCAGAAGTCATACATCCAGAATCGTCGCCGGCAACGACAACGCTGACGGCGATAGGGCACGCCGAGCTCAGCTCGGGAAGAGCCCGATCAGAGAAGGAACCCCCGAATGGTATGTACAAAGCCTCGACGAGCACGGGCACCCCGCCCTGCAGGAGGCAGGATACCATAGCGAAGGAGATCGCAGCAACGACCAAGGAGAACCTCCGGCTCCGCAGGTGAACCTTGACGAGCCCCGTACTGCGTCGGAGCTGTGGCGCATAGCGGAGCGGTTTGCAAGCGCACAAGCGGACGGAAAAGCGTGAAGCTGATGATCGAGGGAACCGAGGCAGTAATCCCAGTAGAAACCAAAGAGAAGAGAGACCTCGCCTACATTAGAGAAGCTCTGTACGAGCAACAAGTAGCTCGGTATTATAACCAGCATGTCAAATCCCGACAATTCCAAGTAGGCGACCTCATCTTTTGATTTATTTGCTCCGTGTGCTTGCATATTTCATTTGTCATTTACGCGTGCTACCTCTTCCCATCGTACTATACCTCTACGGAGGATGAACTATACCTCTTTGGAGGATGAACTATACCTCTAAGGAGGACGAATTCCCTCGACGGAGGATGATTACCTTCGTTTGAGCGAAGGTAAATTTAACGCGCGCATGCTACATACGAGATCGGTTTCCTTCGTTATATCGAAGACAAGACTCTCTATGTAGATGAAGGGACCACCCTCCCGATGACCTCGGCAAAAACAGAACCATTCCTACATACGAGATCGATTACCTTCGTTTATTTCAAGACGGTTCTCTATGTAGACAGTAAGGGACCACCCTCCCGATAACCTCGGCAAAAAGGAACCATTCCTACATACGAGATCGATTACCTTCGTTTATTTCAAGACGGTTCTCTATGTAGACGAAGTAAGGGACCACCCTCCCGATAACCTCGGCAAAAAGGAACCATTCCTACATACGAGATCGACACCTTCGTTTATTTTGAAGACGGTTCTCTATGTAGATGAAGGGACCACCCTCCCGATGACCTCGGTAAAAACAAGAACCATTCCTACATACGAGATCGATTACCTTCGCTTATTTCAAGACGGTTCTCTCTATGTAGACGAAGTAAGGGGACCACCCCTCCCGATAACCTCGGCAAAAAACAGGAACCCATACCTTCGTACGAGAACGGATACCTTCGTTTATTTCGAAGACGGATACTCTCTACGAGGACGAACTACCTTCGTACGAGAACGGATACCTTCGTTTATATCGAAGACGGATACTCTCACGAGGACGAACTACCTTCGTGACGAGAACGGATACCGCGCTTATATCGAAGACGGATACTCTCTACGAGGACGAACTACCTTCGTACGAGAACGGATACCTTCGTTTATTTCGAAGACGGATACTCTCTACGAGGACGAACTACCTTCGTACGAGAACGGATACCTTCGTTTATATCGAAGACGGATACTCTCTACGAGGACGAACTACCTTCGTACGAGAACGGATACCTTCGTTTATATCGAAGACGGATACTCTCTACGAGGACGAACTACCTTCGTGCGAGCGGATACCGTTTATATCGAAGACGGATACTCTCTACGAGGACGAACTACCTTCGTACGAGAACGAATACCTTCGTTTAGTTCGAAGACGGATACTCTCTACGAGGACGAACTACCTTCGTACGAGAACGGATACCTTCGTTTAGTTCGAAGACGGATACTCTCTACGAGGATGAATTACCTTCGTTTAATACGAGGACGAGCTACCTTCGCCTCGGCCCTTCGTCTTCTCGGCCTCCCGATACATGACCATCTTCGCCTCGGCCCTCCAATGGTCGACCTCGGCCTTCGCCACCTCGGTCGCCGCCAGAGCATTCGAGGATGAAGCCAACCTTGGCCTTAGCCGACCTTGGCCTTCGCCACCTCGGTCCCCGTCAGAGCCCCGGCCTCCTTAGCCGCATCCCGAGCCTTCACCTCGGCCTCGACCTCGACACGAAGTTACATATTCGACTTCGGTAGGGTGAAGCCAAGCGACGTACAACTTTGGCACAACGCCTCGGAAAGGTGAAGCCAGCCCAAAGACCTCGGCATAACGCCTCGACAGGTGAAAGCCAGCCCAAAGATCTCGGCATAACGCCTCGGTAGGTGAAGTCAGTCTGAAGACCTCGGCTTAACGCCTCGTCAGGTGAAGCCAGTCAGAAGACCTCGACTTAACGCCTCGGTAGGTGAAGCCAGTCAGAAGACCTCGGCTTAACGCCTCGTCAGGTGAAGCCAGTCAGAAGACCTCGACTTAACGCCTCGTCAGGTGAAGTCAGTCAGAAGACCTCGGCATAACGCCCGTCGGTGAAGCCAAAGACTTCGCATAACGCCCGCCGAGAAGCGGTCAAAGACCTCGGCATAACGCCGACGGTGAAAGCCGGCCCAAAGACCTGTGCATAACGCCGTCGGTGGCCATTTCAAAGACCTCGGCATAACGCCGTCGGTGAAGCCGGCGGAAGTTACATATTCGACTTCGGCAAGGCGACGCGTATTCGACTTCGGCCAATCGAAGCCAAGCGACATACGACTTGGCGACGCGCCTAAGGTGAAGCGGCGACATACGACTTCGCATAATGCCTCGGCAGGATGAAGCCAAGCGACACACGACTTCGCCAGAACGCCTCGGCAAGGTGAAGCCAAGCGACATACGACTTCGGCATAACGCCGGCGGGTGAAGCGGCGACATACAACCGGCACAACACCGACAAAGCGGCCAGCGACATCGACTTGGCATAACGCCTCGGCGGTGGAAGGCGGCGACATTCAACTTGCAGATCAGACAAGCTCCCACCTCGCCAGACTACGAATTCCGGCGAGGCGACATCAACCACCGCTCCCCCCTCCATCACGACCTCACTTCTACGTCTTTTTGGGGGGGGATATGATAGGATACGGCCCAACTACTGAGGCCCAAGCATCGGGCCCAATATAAATGGGCCCGACATTGCTTCGGCCCGTGTGAGTTCGGCCAAGAAGACTCCTCGATCAACTACAACTCTAATCGCAATTGGAGCGTAGAAGATTCGGATGCATATCTAAAAGAATCCTAATGGGAGAAGACTTCGAATCCTAATGGGAGAAGAATCAGAGTCAGAGTCGAACTCAACTTGGTATCAGAGTCAGAGTCGAACTCAACTTGGAATCAGAGTCAGAGTCGAACTCAACTTGGAATCAGAGTCAGAGTCGAACTCCAACTTGGTATAAGGGACAACTACGATCATCTACTCTCAGATCGAACTACGATCATCTACACTCTTTGTAATCGCTTCTTACACTCTCAAATACACAAACTCTCTCTCTCCCCGTGGACGTAGATCTTATTCATAGATCGAACCACGTAAATCCTTGGTGTTCTTGCGTGCATTTATTTCCCTTACGAAATTAAGATCGATCAATAAATTAATTAGAAATGGATTTGCTTAGATTCGATGCTTTTTCATTTCATGTCTTTTAAAGATTTTTGTATGGCAATGAGCCGATCTTGGTGAAAAGAAACAAAGGATTTGCCGCACAATCTAATATTCTTGAAAAGTTGTGGACTCGATATTAAAGTTTGCTTCTATCTTAAGATCTTTTTTGACATACGTACGTGATTGTTGGCAAAGGAAAGTTTCCAGAAAATTTAACCTATCCCATTTTTACCCAACTGAAAAAAACTTACTTCCAGCAGTTATTTGGGGGCCTACTTTCCCCCACCTGTTTAATGTTGAATTGATGTGTGGACAGCCATCTCATGTAAAACCAATCAGAAAACATGCGAGAGAGAGAGAGAGAGAGAGAGAGAGAGCGCAACTATGTACAAATGCAGTATTTATGCCGACAGTGTGAAAATATTTCTAGGTGGTTAACTTTTGTCTGCATGCATTGCTAATCTCTGGCGAGTGAGGATGACTCATGAAACTGGCCTGGGGCAATCGTGTCTTTTCATTTGTGCCCAGATTATTTTTCAATTACTTAATATATTAGATCATATGTAATACGAATTATCAGAAAGGAAATTAAGATTCATCGACACAAGAAATCTTGGTATATCCCTATCTTAATTTACCCATAATGCTTGACTTGATGTTGAACCTAATGCTACGTCTCATATTTGGCATCGAAATTCATACATTCTATAGTTCTTGTACGGCAATGTATACACACATATTATATTGGAAAGTTTCAAACTATATTGATGATGAAAATACATTTCTACCATCATAAACATATATATTTGATTGATATGACTACAAATTAAAGTTGATTTTTTGCGTGGATCATGACATGACAAGCATCAAGTTGACGTATAATGATGTAAGGTTTTAAGGAGAAATAAATTGTAGGTAGCCAATCACATGTTTTGTTCCACTAAAATATAATAGCATGTGTGCCCTAATCAAGATTGCACTGTCAGGGACAACAGAGAGTTTGTTTTTTTAGGAGTAAATTATGGCATTGATAATGGATCAGATTCCTACGAGATGAAATGCTTCAATCAAAACTAGCACAAAAAATGTACTAATGAGTTTGTCTTTTTCGTAGATAATGGACATGTCTCTAGATCTTCATATGCTTAGAGATTTGATAATGACGATTTACTATTTTAGCACTCAGTGAAATTTAATTCAAAACCGAGCCGCCCCACTATAGAGTTGGCCATCTAGTGTTATATATCATGTTATTCACTTACAAACTTTCTAGAGGTTTGAACTTCATTTACTTAAAAATATTTTATGCAATCATGCAAAAAGATTGTCGCGAATCATTTCTGCATTTATGGGCTTGAAATAATTGCACCTTTGATATAAAGTATATCTATGTCCTAAGAAATAATGTAGATACCAGATTTAGAGTATGAATTCAATCGTGATTAGCGGAAACACGTATATTTTAATCTTGAACTGAACTTCCATTTTTTGCTTTTTATTTTGTCATTTTTCCTACTTTTCCTGGATTTTGATCACCGGACTACACAAAACTTGCTACTTTTCCTTGTTTTTGATCATATTTCCGGAAAATATAGGTGAATCTTCATAGAAAATTTACTACTACTTACAGTCGTAGTTTACATAGACTTGACATGACAACTATCTCTGTAAAGTAATAGGTGAAGACTTGTCATCGATGATTTTGTAACTAGCAACGTTACAAGTCTTACTTGTCTGACATATAAGTTGTTAATGGAAGTGGGAGCCAAGTCTGTGGGTTGGCCCCGTAGACAATAATTTATAACTTCGACCCTTGTCACGAGAAAGTCCGTCTTACTTTACGAACATGTTGATTTAGTCACGAATAAATATCCCATCTCAAAATTTCATGATAAAATATTGCAAAACTTCCAATATTTTCTTGTCGGCTTCAAATTCAATTTCCAAAAAGAAAAAATGGAAAATCTTTAATTCCCTCCGTTGTCGGCAAAGAAACCAAAATAGTGATTGAACTTCATCAACAAACCATGAAAACGAGGGAATCCATCGTTGTACCTTTTGGGACGTCAAATTGGTACCAGTACAGGGTTCGGAGCATACGGTGACGGGGACCCCTACGTGAGAGCTTTTACAACTTAACAAGTCGCTCTCAGCAGCGCGAAAATGGCACGCAGTTATTGTCCGATCGAGTTCGGTATTAATTTCTCTACTACTAGCAGAATCAGACTTGTGAAAATGCTACTAGTGTTTAATCAGTTATTGCGATTTATTCGAGCTTAAGAAGTTTTCCTTAGCTATCTACAGTCGAGTGACTCGAAGCAAAAAAAAGGCTTATAATTCAGACATAAGAAACCTATCAAGAAAAGGAGTTTGTCAGAAGAAATCAAAGTGGATGGGTTTATGTATCAAAGCTACAATTCTTACAATAAGTTCTGAATTGTCTTGGACAAAAGAAATGTCGATGAAGCAGAATTCTTGCAGTATGTCGATAAGCAACACAAAAATTACAATTGCAGTGTAGTATAATTGACATAGTTCACAAGTTAAATCTGGAGTTTCCAACTGCTATTTATCGGTTGGTTAGATGACTGATCTTTTTCAGCAGGCACCGCACTTTCGGATCACCCTAAGTGCTCTCTGGTTGAGCTGGCACACAAGGCCTCCAAACAGTGTCTTTTCCGACATCCATCAACGCAATTCCCTTTGCTGCAAGATCGCTCCTGATCTGATCACTTCTTGAGAACTCTTTGTTCTTCCGGGCTAGTGTTCTTTCCTCAATTGAATGCAGAATATCCTCTTCACTCAACTCCGCCCTTTTCAGAGCCTTGTCTTTCAGTTGTTGCAAGACCTGAGGCCCGACAAAACAAATACTACGTTAGAGCTGCCAAAGTTACTGCTGGTAGAAAGGTCAGACCATGAGGTACCTCAGCATAAGTTGAACAGGAAAGTAATCCAAGAGTGTCCAGAACTTGTTTGATCTCTTTCTCTAGATCAATAAGCGACTTAACAATGGATAATTGCTGTTGCTTCTGCTGCTTCTTCTGAAGTAATCAAAAGAACGAACCGTCAGAATTACATAAATTGCCGACATGCTGAAAAAAAGTGGGAATTGAGCTATTGATCAAAATCCCTGCCTTCAGTGCATTTACGCTAGTGTTGATGTATCTGAATGCTTCTTGCAGGGCAGCATTTAGGATGGTGGGCGTGTGCAGATCATCAGCTAGTTTTGTCTCAAATTCATTTTGCAGCTTACTGATGCATTCTTGGGCAGCAGGGCTTATACGAACTTTTTTATCATCGACTCCGCTGTCTTCTCTAAATGCCGACAATGCATCTTCACAATCTTGAAGTGTCTGTTGATAATGAAAATAACCCATATAATGCTAAGTAACAACACTGCAACTTTATGAAACATAAAATCACTCTTATTGTTGGCTTCAACGTTCAGTGTGAAAGGAAAAAGACACAGTGAACTTGCTCTTTGTGAAAAACACAAAAAAAGAAATCAAGAAAGTAACTAAGATAGCTTATCCAAAAAACTGCAATACCAATCCCAGTCACCAATGGTTAGTTTCAGCTGCATAAGGACATAGAATAGAGTATCCACTAAAAGCATTTGTAAATCTATGTTTAGCTAGTGTTCATATATTGGAAAGAAAAGCTAACGATGATGACCCAAACAAAAGCAAGAACAAACTAAGAATGTGAGTTGAAAACAGAAGCAATAATTTGTAGGCCATCTAAAATATGTCGCATGAATGGTTTTCACCTGATATATGTAGAAAATAGCTTCCGAAGCAATTTCTATCTGAGATATGGAATAATTGACAGGAGAACGGTAGTGAGTTCCCAAGAGGAAGTGCCTCAGTGCAAGAGGATGGTACAATTTCGTAACCTGGGAAAGTATAATTGATTAAGCACCGCCGATCGTCATATCAAGGTTCAGAAGTATAAAATAGAAGGACACTAATAACTCAAATATTTACCTCACGAATGGTGAAAAAGTTACCAACGGATTTAGACATTTTCTCATCATTTGCTGTAACAAAACCATTATGTATCCAGTAGTTAACTTTGCTCTCTGAGCAAGCAGCACAACTCTGAGCAATCTCATTTTCATGATGAGGAAAGATTAAATCCATCCCGCCGCCATGAATATCAAATGCGTGTGTCAAGTAATGAGCACTCATGGCACTGCATTCAATATGCCATCCTGGTCTTCCAGGACCCCAGGGGCTGTCCCATTGTGGCTCCCCAGGCTTTGCAGCCTACAACGAGAATACAACTATACTAGTATTGAGGATTTCATGAGGCAAGTAATTCACGGAACCCATTTCTAAAAGAAATCAAAATTCTCACCTTCCACAAAGCAAAGTCAGCAGGATTTCTCTTCCTCGTATCTACAGCAACCCGTTCTCCAGCTCTATTATCTTCTAGCTTCCGTCCCGATAGACGACCATAATTTGGGAAATTATCAACAGAGAAGTAAACATCTCCATCAACAGCATAAGCGCAACCATTGCTGATAATCTGCAAAATTGAGAGTGCAAGTAACAAACAAATGTTAATGATGAAGTATAAAGGGATAAATGGAGAAGCAATTATTCTCATATCTTACAAGGTCATCAAACTTTATCCCGACTCTATGAGTCTGCATAATTTCCATCATACATGATACAACTATAATAGAGACGTGTCAGGACAATGTTCGAGCTAAAGTCCAAATAATCAGACTTCATGAATAAAAGAATAAGATCCAGTACAAGACAACAATGCAGCCATATACACATAATATAGTTTGCATTGCATCAACTTATGATGTAAATAAAAAATGCAAATCACAGATGTATGAACAAGAGCATGAAGAAACAGGCATGCTAGATAGAAATATAAAGTAGCATTTATAAAGATCATGATATCTACTAAAAGGAAAGAAATACAGAGATTAAGGACCTTAGATATCATATCCTTGATTTGCTCCATATGATCAGTAACGCGTGGTTGGTTGGTAGGAAGGAGGCACTGGAGATCAGCCATGTCATTAAGAAACTCTTGGCAAAATCGCCCACTCAATGCTATTGGGTCTTCACCAACCTCATTTGCTCGACGAATAATCTGCAAATAAATCCTTTAGGATTCAGGAATCACTGAATAAACTAATCCAATTAAATTGGACATATGCCACACCTAAGCAAAGTGTAAGATATATCAAAGCTTCATCTTTACTCTATTGCTGAATACCATGCCATACAAACCATGCGACCATTATCTCAGGTTTGGGATTGTCAAGATGACTGTTTCTGTAAAAATCAATTAATACATAACTATGGCACTTGCAAAGATATTTGACGAGAAGATAACTTGTCCTGTGACAGAGCATTCAGCAATATAAACGTTCATTGCTCCCATTTTGACTCTGCCATGCATTCATGCTTCATCAATTTAAGGATCTTTAATTTTATGTAACCCACTCACTAGATCCAGTTCTGTTACATCGTGAGATTTACAGAGAAAAACCAATCACTAAAAGATCTCACCTTGTCATCAACATCAGTGAAATTCCTCACATAAGCAACATCATAGCCCAAATATTTGAGATATCTACAAAATTTCAGTTCAAATATGAAATAAATGTGGTTCATTTGTTGGATAACAATAAAGCTGGACTATTTAACAGAACCAATATTTGATACGGAAAATAGATATAAGCACTCTATGCAAGTCCAAGAAAGAATCTTTCCAGGATGCCTTCTATTATAAGGAAAAACGATTAGAGGCAATAAGTTGCACTGTAATATTTGATCGCTAAGCCAAAGAAATTAACTTCAGATTAAACAAATTGTCTTTGTAAGTAGGTAACATAACATAAATTTAAACCATAAGATACAGAAAAAACACGGTTTTCCCAAGCCCATAACTGAATCTTAAAAACAAACTTATCAAATCCCAACTTTAGAATATCTTAAACTCAAGTTCAAAATGATAAGTTCACAATTAGCCTGGCAACCCATAGTCTTACATATAGTTTTACATATTTTCTGCCAGAGCATGAAATTTCAAGCAACAAAATCAAATAAGTATGGCATCATTAGTATGTTACAAATGAAAATGCATCAACATTTCATTCGCTATTCCATGAATGCCACAATTACGCTCAGCTCTCATTCAGAAATATTGAACACATTTACTCAAAACACTGACTAGAAAGACACAAACTTGATCCTCATCCACACTCATTCACTCTCTCTCTTCTCGATAAAGACACAAACTTTTTCACTCCACAAAAACATTCAAACATGAATTAAGACGGGGGAGCTGCAAACCTGTATAGAACATCGAAGGCAACGTAGGCGCGCGCGTGGCCGATGTGGCTGAGATCGTAAGAGGTGACGCCGCAAATATACATCCCGACTTTGCCCTCAACAATGGGCTTGAATACCTCCTTCTCCTTCGTCATACTGTTATACAATTGAAGCTCCGGCTTCTTCCCCGCCATTTCTTTGCGAATTACAGAAAATTCCAATTGCTGATAGACCGCAGCTGTTGAATCTGAGGGCTTTGCTTTCGTTCTGGTGCACATCGTAAAGCCCAGAAAACAAAACCCTACTGCGGTTTATACTGTAATTCTATATAATTAGTCTACCATTAGCACCCATCGCACGGGAAATTTTTTAATTTAATTATACAGAAAAAATTGAAGTTAAAATACAAATATAATTTTGTTTTGAATATTTATTAAAATGTTACAATCCCTCAATTTAAGGAAAAAATAGTTACAAATCATTATGCTTATTTATTATATATATGATAATGCTTTTTATTTTGTGAATATTCACATATTTCGACAATTATGTTTTAAATTAGTAAAATTTTAATCTTTTAATTTAAGGAAGAAAATTAATTACAATTCAAAAGTAATTGATAGAATTAACTACCAGCGTTATCTAAATGTCTGAAATAATAGAAAAAATGAATTGATAATATATTTAAGATTAAGGGCTCAAATTTGTGTCTACATATATGAGATCATTAATAATTAGGCCTAAATATTTTTTAGGATGATTTTTGGTATAAATTATTATAAGATTATTTATGGGGTCATTTTTAAAAAAATATTGTAGTGTTTCAATTCACATACTTTTTTACTTTCTCAATCAAGATGTGAATCGGTAGCTTTCTCAATATATTAACTTTTCTTTAAATTTTGGGAGCTTAGTTGCATCTGAGTATCTAATATTTTTATTAGTATATTTGATTATGCTCAATGATACGTGAAATAGATAAATTTTAACAATAACTAATTGATTTGGTAGGTGAGATTGTGCATTACTGACTTGTCATTTTCATGGTGAGACAATTTCTAAAGTAATTTAGACAATGTTTTAGCTATTAGATTTGCATAATTGATTAATATCTACGCATACATATATGAATATCGAATAAAGATAGTTAGTTAATTTTCAACTGTGTGGAAATTTATAAATATGTATACGACTCAAGTCATTTTATTTCTCAATCAATGATCAACTCAAGATAAAATTTGACTATTAATTAAATACATTTCTACTATATAAATAAATAACTTTTTAAATTTTACTGTGAGATTATGATTTATATATACACATGATTTTACTAATATACACAAACATTATATATTTTATTATTTGAATATTTTAAATAACTTAAAGTCATATATTTAATTTTTTGATCTACATTCATCTAATACCATATGTTTACTTATATATATATATAATATTATTATTTCTATTCCTTATTTTTATTTCATATCATAAAAAGAAGATCTACTTTAAAAAAAAATCCAAATATTATGTCAATGTCTAGAAGAAAAATATATATTATTATATGGGTCAGATTGGTTTCTAATTACTAGTATTGAGAGGGATTCTATTCGATCTTCTTCTTATACATATATCTCAATCTCAATTTTGTATCAAATTTGGACGGTCTTATCCTTTTTACATATTTACAATTCCTACTATAAATCAATCAAAAAACCTTCGCTTCTAATGAAAAATTTAAAAATGGAAACCTTATACCCTAGATTCTAATCTATAAATTCAAGTTACAAGAAATAATTTCTTACACATCGTCTTTTCCAGTATACACTAAATTTGTATTAAAAAGACTATCCAACATAACTCGATGACACATAATTTATATATCAGTTCCAGAAGCATTTTCTTGATTCTATTTGCTTTAGGGATTGGCTACGATTTTTTTTTATAAAAAAATTATAATACAATAATGATTTTTTATTTAAATTCCATGAATTACACACTAATTGATACTCACTCTGTCCCATTTAAAATGTCATACTTTTCTTTTTGGGTTGTCCCATTACAAATGTCTCATTCCATTTTAGGAAATAATTATCTATTCAAAAAGTGTGTACCCTACCCACTTTTTAACACTTTAACTACTTTATACATTTCTCCTAAATACTCGTGCCTAGGGGTGAGCATTCGGACGGTTCGGTTCAAAACCGAACCGAACCCGAAAAACCGAATTTTTTAAAAACCCAAACCGAACCGAACCGTTTTACATATCCGAACCGAACCGAAATATTCGGTTCGGTTCGGTTTTAACCGAATTTAAATTATAATTAATATAGATATTATAATATTTATAATATATATATATATAAATAATATAAATATATATAATATTAACCAATTTAAATATTAATAATATAAATAACATATATATATATAATATATATATATAAAATATAATAATAAAAAATTCGGACGGTTCGATTTGAAAACCGAATTTTTCCCCCCAAATCGAAACCGAACCGAATTAATTTCGGTTTCAAAATTTTGAAACTGAACCGTTTTACCGTACAAACCGAACCAAACCGTTAATTTCGGTTCGGTTCGGTTTCTGCTCTTCCCTACCCGTGCCTAAAAGAAATGTGACACTTTAGGCGGGACGGATGGAGTAATATATATTCTCTTTGAGTCAATTGCTCACAATGTAATATTTTCCTTCGTAAATAGAATATCAATAGCACCAAACCATACCCAATATCTTGAATCTCAACATCATATCATACTTACCGATAGAGGTCAACATTTGTATATTGATGCACCTTGTTACTATGACTTTAACTTGATTAAAAAATCTGAATTTTCGATAGATGGTTCAATTTAATTTCTTAGGTGGCAATTCTGTGTGCGTGTGTGTGTGAGAGAGAGGGGGGCTGGCAGGCTCCTTTTCAGGGGGTAGCCCAAGCTCGCCCACAGTATTGGGTTATAAATTCCAAATCAGTTAGTGGGCCTGGTTCCGCACTAATTGGCCCAACACAGTCATCACTTAAAATTCAGCTAAAAAACAAAGAAACGGTAGAAATCTCATTATCTCAGCTAAAAAAAGTAAAAAGGAAACGTAAAATGTTAAAATATCTTGTATTTTCCAATTTTGACCCTTGATTCTCAAGCAAAAACCCTTGTACTAAAAGAGAAAATTAAGCAGCAGAATTTCCAAATCTCCGCGCTAGTGGTATAATTCCGGCTCATACAGTAGCTTAAATTTTGAGTACCCTCGTAACCCTACTATTGAACCCCCATCGTAGAATTTGATTTTTTAGTATTATTAAGAAATAGAGAGAAATTACGGTTGAGCTGAAGAAGAGATGGTGGGCAAAAACGCGACTGAAAGCGGCGGCGACGAGGCGCTGGATTTGTTTCTGAAGATTGGGCTAGATGAAAGGACGGCGAAGAACACTGTCGCCAACAATAAGGTCACGGCGAATCTCACCGCCGTCATTCATGAGGTATGTCTGCCTTTTTTTGTGGAATTACAATTTTATGCGATTATTTTGTGTGGAGTGTGAATCCTTGTGTTGTTTTTTGTTTGTGCATGTCGGTTTTGTGATATTCAGTTGAAGTCTCTGCGTTTTTTTCTTGGATTTCTCTAATAATTGCAAGGGAAAGGTGATTAATTTTTTTTATAGAAAGTATGCTCAATGGTGCGAAATTTATCTGAAAAACTCTGCAGATACATGCTTTTGTTGGCTGTAATATAAGTTAAATTAGATTGATTAATTGGCTGACGACGGGAGAATTTTCTTATGTGGTGATTAGGAGATGGAGATAAGGCCTAGTCAAGTCAATTTTATTTTCTTATATTTTGTATGGTTACTTTTTTCAATTCCGCAAGATTCAAAGTTGTGTGGATTTTAACTCTTTGATTTGTTTTAAATACTTTAGTAAGTTCTCATACAAGTTAGCTTGTTTTTCAGTTCACCTCTATATATTGTGTTGCAGGCAGCTGTGACTGATGGGTGTGATCGGACAGTTGGAAATCTACTTTACACGGTAAGAACATTATTCAGTATTGACAATTTTTTTAACATGTTTGCATTTCAATTTACCATATGTTGGTTGTGGACCTCTATCTCTTTACTGAGATGGATATTCTAAACTTAAAAGATATGCCATTTCTTGGCAGGTTGCTACGAAGTTCCCCGCAAATGCGCTTGTACATCGGCCTACATTGCTTAAACATATTACTTCATTAAAGGTCTGAAGCTCATAAATTTTATGTATTTTCACAAGAAGTTGAAGCTTGATTAGTTACTTTCTTGTATGCCAGTAGTTAATCAGTGTTTCTTACTGCTACAGATTAAAACTCCTGCCCAGTTGGAAGCAGCCTTTTTATTTCTTGCTTCTATTGCTTCTGACAACTTGAAGATTGATGATTTTGAAGCTGCTTGTGGTGTTGGTATGATGTCAAATTATAATCCATTTGATATGTAATAATTAAATAATATATAAATTTTAATTGGAGTTGGATTTTGGGCTACATAATCTTTCTAAAAGACTATTCTGAACCATCAGAATTTTGCCTCCTTAATTATTGGAGATCCAAGCTATTATGTTAAATGTGTTAACCTTTCCTGTATCTAGTGGTGACTATTCAGTACGGGTAGGGTATGCTATCAAAAAAAAATTGGGTACCCGACGGCAACTATGACACCCGAACCTGACCCGATATTTTTAGTCGGGTACTATTCGGATACCCTAATTACCCATTATTTATAAAATTAACCTTTCAATACTCAAAGTGGCAGCTGCCTACTGGTTTTAGTGCTGGACTCAGCCTTTAAAATTCTGACAGGTCCTGTGTTTGATCCTCCATAGCTGCTGATTCTGATTTTTTTTTTAAACTTTGAGGTCCTGTTTAATAAATATTAATATATTTATATATATAAAAATATATAAAATGAATTTATATTAAAGAAATCGGGTATTCGGGTATACCCGATACCCGATAATATAGTTGTGTAATACCCTACCCCGACCTCTACACCCGGTTTTCGGGTAATCGGGTACCCAATAGGCCAATCCCCGATAAATTTCGGATCGGTTATCGGGTACCCGATTACCCGACACCTTAATAGTCACCCCTACCTGTATCCATCTGGACCATTATGGTTTTGAGTGTAATTTTCTATATGCTATTTGATTAATTATTTTTCTATTAAATTTTGTTTACTGAGTGTTTTGATATGTTTAATCTTAGAAATTGAATCTTGTGTTGTGTAGGAGTTGAGGTTTCTGAGGAAGATATTGAACATGCTGTAGATGAGATTTTTGAAGAGAATAAAGCTGTTATTTTAGAGCAGCGGTATCGAACAAATGGTTGGTTTTTCCTTGTTTCAGAGTGGACTTAATTCATTTGATATATGCTATTGGAATAATATGGCCATGTATATCATGCATATGATGCTTAAGTAGTACTGGAACTGTGTAGTTGGACTGATGTAGGCTCTGTTAGTCAGCATGATGATTATATTTTACGGAACTTGCTTATATGGGTATTTCCTGGTTAGTTAACTTTATGCTTAATAAGGCTTGTATGAGACTGTCCATATCCCGAACAAGTAGTAAAATTAGGAGTTAATGTACTTATTCATATCGATCATATCTTGCACTGTGAATTAACTGTTTGCACCTAGCCCATCTTGCATGCAACTAATTCTATTTAAAAACTTGTCTATGTTGGCTTTCTTTATGCTATTATGATGGTAATTTGTTTAGTAATCAACGATTTTTATACAGTTGGTGAACTATTTGCTCATGTGAGAAAGAAACAGCCATGGGCAGATCCAAAGGTTGTCAAGGTAATTATTTACACCTGTTAAGAGTACTCTAGAAATTAGCAAAACAACATTAACATTTCTATGTAACTTTTTTCCCTCTCTGACCTGGGCAACTTCTGCCACCAGAAAATAATTGATGCCAAATTATATGCCCTGCTTGGCGACAGAACAGCCGCAGACAATGAGAAGCCCGTAAAAAAGAAAAAAGAGAAACCTGTTAAAGCAGAAGTGAGTATTTGAATATATGTACACTTCTACTATGGAGTGAACTTTTGGTTCTTCTAAATAGCTGCATTTCTTACAATGCAATTTTTGGTCTCTTGTCTTATTGCCATGTTATATAGCATTCGGCAGGTAAAATTATAATTCGTTAGTAATTAAGTAAATTGTAGTATATAATACTGTTTTTTTTTTTTGTCTTTGTTGTTCACCAGGAAAAAGCAGTTGAAGAGACAGCTCCAGAAAAAGCAACTGAAGAAGAGATCAATCCATTTTTAATATTTCCTTCCCCAGATGAGAATTTTAAGGTAGTACAATCTGAATTCTCAATCCCTTTCGTATGAGTTGCTTGGTTCACTTTTGTGAGCTTATTTTTTTGAATATCTGAAGGAGAAAATAAAAAATTTCAGTGATGCTCAAAGTGGATTTGATTGGTTGTTGCTTTTCTGAAGATGGTAAAAAATCTCTAGAATATTGCACTAATTGCTGTTTTGACTCAGCGATGAGTTTAACCTCAAATTAATAAACCTCAAATTACCTCACTTTACACCTTTCCTGAGGACTTATTTGATGATATTGTCGCCTATTTTATTGGTCTTTAGGTACATACTGAAATATATTTCAGTGATCGTCCGGTGCTTAGAGCTTGCAATTCGAAGGAAATACTAGACAGACATTTGAAGGTCACAGGTGGAAAAGTACGTACACGCTTTCCTCCTGAGCCAAATGGTTATCTACATATAGGCCATGCCAAGGTAATAATTTGACCAATCTAACATCTGTGTTTGTATTTATTTTGGAATTTCTCTCGATTCTTATCTGTGAATGAATTGCATAGGCTATGTTTGTGGACTTCGGTCTGGCAAAAGAGCGAGGAGGAGGCTGCTACCTCAGGTCAGGAGTGCTGCTATATGAATTGTCTTAAGAGGCTTCTTTGCCTTGTTGAACATATTTCATGTGGCATAGGAAGATTTAAAATTGGAAAAGCTTCACTCCTCTTGGAGTTGTTAGTGACTCCATTGACTACATTGACCTTTTTGATATGCTCATCTACTGTGGAAGGGCATTGACAAAAGGGTGCTCAGACATACTATACTTTAAGAAGTTTTTAGCTTCATCATATCCAAGTTCTCATTTATATTCTGCTCAGCTATTTTACCGTTTTACTTTACCGTATAGATTAAATCTGGAGAAAACCGTTTGCTTCTATCTATTAGTTTCTCCTGGGGAATGCCAGAGAAAAAAAGACATTTTTTTTCTGGATTTAAAATGAGAACTTGGTTGATAATAATCACTGCCATGTATGGTAAAGAACTCAACAATGAAAATCTGAGTAGTTCATGGTCTGCATATTTTACTGTATAATCAGTCCAAACAATAGTTTTGGTGGTCAAGAATCAGCACTCTCTGATTAGCTTGTAAGATGTTACGCTATAAATGTCACAATTGAAGAATTCTTGTCTTCTAATCTTAGTTTTGATACGTAGATTTGATGACACTAATCCAGAAGCTGAAAAAAAGGAATATATTGATCATATTGAAGAGATTGTTGGATGGATGGGCTGGGAACCCTTTAAGGTAGAATTACTTACCCAAATGGTTGACACTCATGTTGGCATCATCTAATGTGTGTGTGAAAATTTCAGATCACTTACACTAGTGATTATTTCCAAGAGCTCTATGAATTAGCAGTGCAGCTGATACAGCGTGGTCATGCTTATGTTGATCACCAGGTGGGTTTTGGTTTGAGCACTCGCATATTTTTCCTTCTCTAGATCCTCATTGAATCTTTTGTTCAGTTATCTAATTTTGCCTTTATCAAGCTATTCTGAAGTAGGGAATGTGCTTCTAAAGTTGAAATACTGTAAATTTATGTTGATTATTTCTTGCTTTATGTGTGACAATGGTGACTTGTCTTTGTTGTTTGTTGCAGACACCTGATGAGATAAAAGAGTACAGGGAAAAGAAGATGAACAGTCCTTGGAGGGATAGACCAATTGAAGAATCTCTGAAGTTGTTTGATGACATGAAGCGGGGATTGCTCGAGGAAGGAAAAGCAACCTTAAGAATGAAGCAGGACATGCAGAGTGATAATTTCAATATGTATGATCTAATTGCTTATCGTATCAAGGTAAGTGTCTTGATGTGAACGTCTTGATTTTGCGATACTTGAAAGGGATGCTAATGTGCTCTCGCTTTCCACTGTTCAGTTCACACCTCATCCCCATGCAGGAGATAAATGGTGCATCTATCCCAGTTATGATTACGCTCATTGCATTGTTGATTCTCTTGAAAACATAACACATTCGGTGAGTAACTTTGCTTGTGGACTTATTTTCCATGTTGACTTTACTTGCATTTTCTCTGTAGCATCACTCGATACTCATGCTTGCACACTAAATATATGGATGCTAGCATCATTTTCCCAACTCCTTTTATCAGCAGAATTCAGTAATTTTGATCGGTATATCTCATAATAGTTGTTGTGCTTTTTCCTGAATGTTTTGGTCAATCTTTTCATGCAGCTGTGCACACTTGAGTTTGAGACAAGACGTGCCTCATACTACTGGTTATTGGATTCACTGGGGCTCTACCAACCTTATGTGTGGGAATATTCTCGATTGAATATTACCAATACAGTGATGTCGAAGCGTAAGGTGTGATGAAGCATGGGAAGGCTGTATGATTAGGTAGTTCAATTTCACAATTGGATCTGATCCTCTCATGCTTGCTCGTGCAGTTAAATCGACTTGTGACAGAAAAGTGGGTCGATAGTTGGGATGATCCCCGCCTTATGACTCTGGCTGGATTGAGACGTAGAGGCGTGACTGCAACTTCAATAAATGCTTTCGTTCGAGGGATTGGGATTACTAGAAGGTTGAATAATTGTTAATTGTATTCCATGATTCTGCTTCTCCGTGCGCTTAGATGATGATAATAAAAATCTGGGTTCTGCAGTGACAATAGCTTGATACAGCTGAACCGCCTAGAGTACCATATAAGGGAGGAACTGAACAAAACAACGCCTCGGACCATGGTTGTGCTAAACCCATTGAAGGTGTGTATCTTCCCAATTTATATTCGTGTCATGTCTAGAAATCATTATATGTTCTTTTGTGGGCATGCACATGTGTAGATTTAGCATGTGGGAACGTGAGGTTTCATCTACCTTTTCTGCATTCAAGGTAGTAATTACAAACATGGATGCTGCTGTAATGGATCTGGATGCCAAGAAATGGCCAGATTCTCCTGCAGATGATGCATCGTCTTTTTATAAGGTATGCTTGGCTTGGTGTTTCACTGCTGCTTCGGATCTCCAACCTGCTTTTATTAATATGGTATATGGTATATTAATACATCACTAGTTCAGAGTAGTCTGCCAAATACCATTCTCTGGCACTTTGCATAATTGCACATGTTTATTGATATTTGCTGACAGTAGTTTGATGTTTAATCTTGCTCCTTATTCAGGTCCCTTTCTCTAAGGTTGTATACATTGAACAATCTGATTTTCGTTTGAAAGATTCTAAAGATTACTATGGACTTGCTCCTGGGAAATCTGTCCTCCTTAGGTGCCTGTTTTTGCAGTTACTCTTAAAGTTTCGCAGTAGCTTAGAATTTTCAGATGGCACTAATATATGCTTCTCTATTGTGTAGGTATGCATTTCCTATAAAGTGTACAGACGTGATTTTAGGCGATGATAAGGAGACTGTGCATGAGATTCGTGCTGAGTACGATCTGTCAAAGAAAAGCAAACCAAAGGTAAGCTTTAAGAAAATTATGACAGAAATGAATGAATATTTAGATTCTCTAATAATATGAAATTACTATGACATTCTGTTCTTCAGGGCGTTCTGCACTGGGTTTCAGAGTCTTCACCAGGAGTTAATCCTCTTAAGGTGGAAGTTAGATTGTTCGACAAACTATTCAATTCTGAGGTTAGGACTTCTTTGTTCATCTTTGGGTCAACTTTTCACTCTGTTTAACATCCATAGAAGCATTATACAAACTCGCTGTTGTTTGGTATTGTGACCAGAATCCTGCGGAACTTGATGACTGGCTCGGCGATTTGAATCCACACTCGAAAGTTGTTATAACGGATGCATACGCAGTGTCTTCTGTCAAGAATGCTGCCGTTGGAGACAGTTTTCAGTTTGAAAGACTGGGTATGTACCTCAATCCTGCAACTTCTTATCCTTGATCTAAACTTGAGTCTCTTCTTAATTGCTCCCAAAATGAAATTGTTTTATCTTGAAACGAGAAATGATGAAATGAAATCAACCACAATGATGTGCAAGAGAAAATTGACGAGAAAACTATGAAAGCTTTTGATGTGGAAGAAATGGGGGCATGGAAGACTTTGATGTTAGAATTATAATTTCGAAATCTGACGACTTCAATAATAATTTCAAGAATTTATTAGCCTGATCACAGGAATATTACAGAAACCCAAATGTTAGTTATCAGACTTGATTTTTTCTGTATGATACAGTTGAGTCATTTTCGTTTTACTCTTTTGCCAGGCTACTTTGTTGTCGACACTGACTCTTCTCCTGAGAAGCTTGTGTTTAACCGGACTGTAACATTGCGCGACAGTTATGGTAAGCAAGGGAAGTGAATTCGGAAGGCTGTATAAGCAAACACTGTATACAAATACGATAACAATACATCGTCTGATTTAGTAAAAACAATTTTTCTGTACTTCAAATTTGACCATAGTGAGATTTTGTCTTTATATCCCGAATGGTAAATGCAAGTCTTGTACTATTACTGTAGTTTATAATTTCAGTTGGTAAACATCTTATCGTTGAGATCTTCCCCTAAATGTTTGTACTATGTCCACATAATGTAGGTTCTGTTGCCACGAAGTATTTCAAACCGCTTCAGCCTTCAAGGGTGGCATGACAGCGGTAATATATAGTAGATTCTTCTAAGATTCCATTTTATCGCCCCAAAATTCTTCCTATTCTATTTATGGAAACTATATTTCCAACTTTACCTCAATAATATTCTTTAATTACACCTTTTACCACCTATGGCCCACCACTATTTCTCTTTTCTACCTCAACAACCTATTTATTTACACCTTTTACCACCTATGGCCCACCACTAACTAATTTAATATTATATCAATGTGGGACCCATATTCCACTCACAATAACTCAACAACTTTATTATAAGACCCATATTCCTGGAAAGAGATATAGAAAGAGACGGCTATGTAGAGACATGAATATGTACCTTCAACGAAATCACAATAGTTCACTTCATTGGTATACTACTATATTAGGATAAAATCTAACAGGGTTGGACTTTTTCTTATTGATTCCTGTCAAAAAGGAACAACTGGAATTCGTTGAATAGTTCACTTCATTGGTATACTACTATATTAGAATAAAATCTAATTGGGTTGGACTTTTTCTTATTGATTCCTGTCAAAAAGGAACAATTGGAATAGAAAGCCCATAATTTATTTATTTTTGCAAATCAATCTATTTTTACGTTATTTTGTACTATATAATTCTTTTCTTTGTGGGATCATTTTCCTACGAGAGGGAATGAGAAGAATTCGAAAATGGATTGTTGGCTATGCCTAGATCGTAGATAAATGGAATTTTTTTTCAATTGTAACCAATATCTTATTGCAAATAATTCCAACAACTTCAGGAGAAAATGAGATATTTACCTATTACAGAGAGTCAGAGATGGTGTGATTTGATCCATTTTTATTATTATTATTGAATTTCTCTCGGTCTTACGAGGAAGACACGTGATTTGGAATTTTTTGAAATAAATCTACACTTGTTGAAGGTGAAGTTTGAAAATAGAAAAATTCATTCTGTAGTGTATCATCGATTAATGCAACCTCAGATGCTATGTTTCAATTTTTGATTGTAGTATTAAGCGAAAGGTTACACCTAAAGGTTCTGTATTATGGGGCAATCCTACTCCACTAGTACCAACGGACAACATAAGGGAAGAAGCACTACACCTATGAATCAACAACACAAACCTTGTTAGAAATGACCCCTCGACAAATAGAAAAGCTACTTTGACAAGAAAAGAAGTGACTTGGATAAAAAAGAAACGAAGTGGTTTAGACAAATCTTCTTTATCGATAACCTCTGACCAATCAATCGAATATTGATTAATACATAATTCATCGAATACTATTTAAAATGGCTCTTCGATAACTAAGTGTCTATACGGAACTTGTAGATTCTTGTTGTGTAGAGACTCACCAATGCGGCGCAATAGTGAGGAGGTAGAATAATAGGCGTTTTGAAACACATATTTGTGTCACTATGAAGTTTCTTAATTTGTTACAGATTAATTGCTTCTCAATTTGTGCAAGTCAGGGGATACTTTTAGTGTCGACAAGACCATGGTAGATTCTTGTAATGTAGAGACATAAAGGTGTCATTAGTTACAAGGTATATTATTAGGGGATTTCAGGACACATTATTTGCCAATATAGACTTGATTGATTCTAATATTTTACGTCTCAATACGTTCAACATAGATTTTGCTCTGTAGACCTATAAATGACCCAATAGTTATATTGTAGAATGTGGTGATTTTGGAGATATATTTGTGTCCCAATAGACAATTGTAGGTTCTTGTTTGAAACATAAAAGAGTGACTCAATATGTGCAACATGAATTTTTAGGGGGTGTTTAACATGATTTTTGCATGTCTACATATTGTAAATTACAGTTATTTTGAGACACAACAAGAACCGCATGATAAACTTTTAGGGGTTCTATTAAAATTTTTGTGTCTCTACTACTACAAGCACTTGTAGATTTGAGACAGAGAAATGTGTCCCAATAGTCAGAAGGTAGAATATTGTGAGTTGTTTGCAGATGTAAACATGCGTCTCTATAGAAAATTGTAGATTCTTATTGATGTAGATTTGTCACAATAGCTACATGGTAAAACTTGGGGGTTGTTTGGATACATATATTGTGTCTCTATATACTTTTATAGATTATAGATTTTTGAGACATTTAATTGTGTTTCAATAAATGCAAGGTAGACTGTTACGGTATATTTCCATAGTTATGAGGTAGAATTATGTGATATTTGGACACTCAAATTTGTCTCTATAGAATATATAGATTCTTGTTGTGTCGACACTTCTCTTTGTGTCTTGATAGCTTAGAAGTACAAAATATGGGCATGTTGGAGGCTGTTTAGATTTTGGAGACAAATATTTTTGGCCCTATAGAAAACACAATTGTCACAATGTGTATCGATAGCTGATGTACAACACATCAGGGCGGGTTGGTGGCAGTTAGTGTCTCCATAGATAATTTTGTATTCCTAATTTCTTGTTAAGACATCTGCTTGCAATTCAATAGCAGCGAGATAGAATGTTATCTCTTATTTAAAGCCATGTCTTTCAAATGTCTCTAAATTGACTATAGAGACCCTTTAATTTGTGTCCCAAAACAATTTTATTTTTGAGCTAATGTAAACAGTAACACTAAACTACACGATGTTATTACAACTTTTAGATTCTAGCATAAATATACTGTAGGATCTATTAGATATAAAAAAAACAGCAAGAGAGAGATAGAGAGATGCAGCATTGCATAAAATATACACACAGTGATTGGAGAAGCAAGAAGGTAGGTTGTGATTGTGGCAGCACACATAGAAAATAATAGCGCATGGATTAATTAATTTGGTTTGCTAAGTGGGGGCGACCACATAGTGAAAAAGCAAACAAATTGACGCAATCTTTTCTTGGAAACCTATATTGCAAATTCTTAGAGGCTAAAATGGAAAATTTTGTCAAAAAGGGGGAAAGAAAAAATAATACTCTCTCCGTCCCAACAAACTTGTATTTCTTTTCGGGTTGTCCCATCGAACTTGACTCATTTACTCTTTAAGAAATAATAATCACTTTAAAAGATGCAGATCCTACCTATTTATTATTATACCATTTTCCTATCTACATTTTATCCATCTAACTATTTCATACACTTCTTCTAAAATATTATCGAAAAGAAACGAGTCATGTTCGGCGGGACGAAAGGAGTATATAAGAGGCATTTTACTGTGGAAATCCTTCTATTAGATTATATTTAGGTTACCTAAAATTCTAATGGGACACCTGACATATATTATAGAAGGCAAACTTAAAAGTAAGAGATGAACTTTTGTGAGGACGACCATAGATTATGTATGTGTAAATGACATTTTTCATTATGATAATTTGACACTTTCTAGTTATAAAGTAAAAATAAATATAACTTTTATTCAGTATAAATAATATTTTTCTTTAATTTCATAACATGAGTTTTTGTATAAAAGTAAGTGAATTTGAAATTCTAGAAATTAAATCTTTTATACTCTTGCAAGTTTATGTAATTCTCATTATTAAAAAAAAATTCTTCTTCTTTTTTGAGCAAAACTTCCAAGTTTAGTTTATCGTATGTTGATTAGGAATGTGCATATTAAGGATAATGCCAACTAATATCTTATATTTGATTGATAGAAAAAATCCATTTGAGCTATTCATGATTTTCACCTTTTTTTCCAATATGGTCAACGACATTGAGCGTGAAAATGGAACAAATGATTCTTATTTGTTTTTTATCAATTTAATACAAAAATTTAGAGGTCGTGTCACGATGGATTCGAACTCGGGACTTAACCTCAAACATTAACCACTAAAGTGACCAACACATGCACACGATTCTTATTTGTTAGTGTGGTCAATCGTGAGAAACGGCTCTTCTTTATATTTTTAAGGTTTTTGGTTTGTGGGAAATAGTTGAAAAATGATGTGCTATTAATTGTGAAAGGTAGTCAATAATAATTCTACGGCGGCCTCGTAATTAGCGGCGTATGAAATTAGATAGTGGCATAGATTATCATTTGTCAATTGGAAAATCATGGCTGATCGATCGCCCCACTTGCTCACTAACCAACTTCGTCTCGATCCTTTTCCATTTCATTTCATCTCCTCTCTCACCATTGACTATTTTCCAACTTGTTCTAAATCATATTTTTTTTCATTCTCTTCTTTAAAATTAGTCATGCATGTTTGATATTACATCAGTAATATTAACTTACCATGCGACCCGATTAATTTGTAACAATTATGAGTTAGAATTGTATTGAGAATTAATATGTTAAATATCAAACTACAGATATCAATCATTCAAGTGGAGTAATTAAACAGTATAGCTAAGGGAAAGTGTAGATATGAGAAAATGTTTAAAGACTGGACTGTCCAAAGACCAGAAAGTATTGTAACAATGGTTTTTCTTCTTCCACACATGACATATGTATATGATTAGACTACACTTTGATCCTTTTAAAATTGTCACTTCAACAAAGTTATTGTGAATTGACCGACCATCTTCTGTGCTTTAAAATACTTCCCAGTCAATCTACCATTCATTTTCTTCATTGGTCTCATCTCGTGCACATGATGTCGCATGTTTCAATATGGAAAATCTGTTTCTTACATCGAATGATCACCTTATTAGAATCTTCAAGAATGGAGAGTATTTTCAAATATCTAGTTGAACTTAATTTGTTCCTATATGATGAATATTTTGTAAAAAAATAATCAAAAGCTAACAATTCAAAATAAAAATACAAATCATCAAAACCTTCTTTAAAATTCTCTAAAACTTACTCAATATACCCTAATCAAGTAGTACGCTGTACATAATTTGACAAACTTTACGAACAGTGATACATGATATATATATATATACACACACACACACATACATATATATATATATAGCTAATGACTACATAAGTTTCTGGCCCTACGATCAAAAAACAAGAGCCATTTTGTACACTAAACAACAACACATAATCAATCTAATATAATCTACACATCTACCTTCCTAAACTGCCACAACTCATCAGTGTTCCAAAACGAGCTCATCCCAATCTCCTCCCCGAACCAATCTACATCCGCCGCGTGGCAGTACTCCGATTCTTGCACGCCGTACCCTGGAATATCCACACGGTAGCCGCCATCTTCATCAAACGGTTTCGCGCAGAAAATTTTACCCCACTGCTGCGAATCAGGCGAGGTCAAAAACCCAGAAATTTCTTGAATTTCCACTTCCGAATTAGGCGGCGCGGGTGAAGGGGCGGTTAATTTGAATCGGCGAAGGGGCGGCGGCGGCGGCGGCGATATTCAGAGTTTCCGAGGTTGAGATGGAGGAGGAGGAATTAGACGGAGACGATGACGATGTCGATGTCGGTGATAATGATGTTGAGTTCTGTTCCATTTTTTCGAGCAGTCTCGGCATCCAATAGAGTCGGACGGCTTCTAGAAACTTCTTGCTGTTGGAATCGACCTTGAGCTGACGGGCTTGCTTTTGCACTCTGGTCCTCCAATAGTTCTTTATCTCGTTATCGGTCCTTCCCGGCAAGTGCTGAGCGATTTTCGACCACCTGCGATTATTACTATATTTAGTTTTCTTTCTTGAATTTTTACTTAAATCGTTCGATTTGAACGAGGAAAATAATCCGACCTGTTTCCCCATCTGGAATGGAGTTCGAGGATCAAGAGCTGTTCGTGGGGGGTTAAGTTCCCTCTTTTGATGTCGGGTTTCAGATAGTTCAGCCATCGTAACCTGCAGCTTTTCCCTGTTCGTTTAAGCCCTGCAAATAAAATAATAAATAACGTTGGATTAGAGATTTAGAAAATTACACGCAGTAGGATGTGTTTGTATGTGTAAAAGTTTAGCACCTGCAGATTTGGCTAAGGAATTCCATTGGCCTTCGCCATGAGAGGCGATGTGTTGAATGAGGAGATTGTCTTCCTCTAATGTCCATGGCCCTCTTCTTAGCTCATTTCCATCTTCATCAAAGTCACTGACACTTTTAGGGATTTTACCTTTACTACTACTACTACTACTACTCATGATTATCGCAATAAAAGATAGAAGAGAAAGACAGAGAATTTGATGGTTGTTGAAGTGAAGTTTGGTGGGATTTAGCGAGACAGAAGAGGTTTTATAGTAGTTGCTGACGAGAATTTTTTCCTTCTTCTGTATGATTTATGGGAAAGAAATATTAAGGAAGAAGTGGAGCCCATTTTGGAAGTTTTCTCCATATGAAATGGCTTTATTCTGTTATTTATAGGGTTATTATCATATAAATAACTTAACTTTGACGTCATTTTATTTTTGCATATGAATTTTAAAAGGATTATATAAATATACGAATTCTAATATAATTTTGATTTTATACATAATTTTAAGAAGAGTATATAAATACACGAATTTATTAGTTTTAGTGATTTTACTATGATTTATTTTTTTGACCAAATTAAAACTGACATGACATTAGATATGATGAGTTAATAAAGATGTGAAAATAAATTAATAAAATATAACATTTGCAACATTAACGAATTATAACACAAAAAACACATATAAACACGAGAAAGAAAGAAAAATTACGGAATATAACACAAACACACAAAACGAATCTTAAACTTAAACTTAATTGTAAATAGAGTAAATGGCGAACAAATAGGCCACTACAAACGTCTTCTTCTTCACATACGAACTTTAAGATTTTCACATCATTGTCAACTCATCATATATAATATCATGTCAGTTTTAATTTGACCGAAAAAATAAATTGTGATCAAGTTATTATAATTAATGAATTATTTTCATACTCATTTTAAAGTTTGTGTGCAAAATTAAAATCAATCAAAGTTCGTGTATTTATATACTCATTTTAAAGTTCATGTGCAAAACCAAAATCACATCAAAGTTTATATGCCAAACAACCTTTCTTTATACTAATAGCATGCATAGAATTTTCAATTTTTTTTTGTTTTAAGTGGTCAGTGCGTGCAATGAACTAAGGGGATCATCTTTTTGTGAGCATCTAAGTCCGTGGAATTTTACAGAGATTACATAAGATGGTGTGAATTGACTGACCCACTATTCCATTGTAGAAGAAAAACGTATATGCCTTTTTTTAATAAAGATGTAGAAATTAAATAATATCGCTTGTTACTCACAGTATTATAGTGTTATGGACGAATTATGTTAAGAATAATAATTCTGAAATCACACATAGTAAAATTGATAAGCAAGTGTGTGTGATGCAACCAACTCGACATATTTATTAGATCTTGGTGAAATTTGAATTCACAAAAATTCAATCGTGAACGAACTTTATTTTAACAATATTCTAATAAGCTAAATTTAGAAAGCTTGTTTGGGTTCACCTAAAGTACTTTCAAAGATGCTTTTTACACCCCTACCCTAAAGTACTTTCAAAGATGCTTTTTGTGATGCTAGGAGGACAAAGCTCTTTGGTATCGACGGAGTCTCGTGGAATATATTCAAGTGAACAGTTAAACCAAATTATGGGTCATAAGATTTGTAGTTCAAGAAAATTAATTTTAGCAAATAAACTTAGAACAAGAAAGTGGATCCCTTTTGTCTTTAGCTTCCAAATTTATTTTCAGATTCTGACAGCATCATGACAAGTATTAGATTGCCTTCCCTAGTTAATAACCCGATATTTTAACACCGAGAAAACTCAAACATAATTTATACAATTAAATTTTATTATTATCTAACGACTTTACTTTGCTTCAAGTTCGTATGAGAAATTCAAAATATTTACTCTTTTAAGTTACTTAATTGATAAAATGTTAAAAAAAAAGATACTTTATAGCGTTTTATGGAATCACAAAGAATAGTGGAAGGAAAGAACAAAGAAACGCCTAGTGAGAAATGGGAGAGAAGAAAATGGTGCACTTGAAAATGAACTCTTCTTTTACGTCTTTTTTTTTGATGGGATGATTCCTTGTTGCTTCGTTTGCTATGGAATTTCGATGCCAAGAAACGTGCTTGACTAGAATGGGTTATTCTTCTATATATTATTCAGCAAAAAACGTGGGATTATTCCGTTTGCTGAGCAGGGCGGCAAAAATATGGGAGAACAAATTTCCTAGTATTTTATAGATTCCAAGATTGTGCTTCAAGACAATGATGTCTCCTTAGAGCATAATTTCGATTTCTCCTATGCCAATATCACGAAAATCTATGTATTTGTTAGAATATAAAAGATTCATTTGCAAATCTTGTTAATTTTATGCCACTCAAAATTAAATAGAATTTTTTACTAGTGCATTGCGCAAATGGTATTGGGAGGATCTTTTTATTTTCTTGTTATTTTCGGTGGATTAGTGTTATTTGTACAAAGATTTTGATATTATTTGAAGTTGAGTACTTCAAGGATCAAATTACCACATTATTTCGCAACTGAAAACTATTTAGATAGAGATTCCGACATCATATATGGTTTCAATAAAGTTCGATCAAATTCTAGCCACCTTGCTTCTTGTTTCGATTCTTGTCTTACTAATTTGTATTAAAAGTTAATTCTTGATTTTAACTTTTCCCCTTGATTTCTATTTTATTCTACTTAATTAGAAGTTGAAACGAGAATACAACTTAAACATCTTAGTTTATATATACTCCCACTGTTTTTCAATAAGTACATTTTCACTTTTTTTCTTGTTTTTTAATAAGTGTTATAGTTTGCAAATTGAGAGTAAAATTGTGATATATTTCTTATTTTATTTTTATGTAATACTTTTAGAATTTAATAATTAATTGTATGTATGCATTTACATGGTATTTAATAAGATTACGAAGGTCAATTTCTCTATTTACTAAGTATTTGTAATTTGATGGTTGTGGAATCTTATTAAAAACGAAGGGAGTATTAAGATTGTTAATAGATATGGAAGTTTTGTAGATTAAAGTGACACCTATGAGCCAATTTGATCCAATTAGAACCCCTCAAATTTATTTTGTTATTTATTTATTGTTATCGGGTTCGATTTTCAAGTCGAATCCATTAGCATAGCAAGTCTAGATCAAATTTCAAACTCAAATGTCACGATCACTATTAGTATATGGTACATTGATTTTGGACATGGTTAAATGAAAGTGAAATGTCAAGAACAATCTTGCTCGTGTCTTTTTTTTTCTTCTTCTACTAAATGTATATATTTATCTGCTCTATGGATTTCCTTAACTGTCCAACAAAGAGAATTACAATTCCATAACCACATTATGCTCATTAAATAGTAAAAGGTACCCTAATTAATCATCATATGACTCAAAAATTTGGGGCCAAGAAGTTGATGATGTGAAAGCCCCTTTAATGGTTGTACTTTAACCCCAAAAATCAGTAAATAAAAAATTATACAGAACATGTTAATGAATCAAACAATTATTGAAGTTGGAATCCAAGTTGATTTTTATTAATAGAAGAGAAATATTTTTCTTGTTTTAGTTAGAAGTCCATGCTTACTAGAAAAAGAAGTCTATGCTTATGAAATGCGGCAATCTGTGTGCAGTGGGCTTGTTAATAGATTTTATGTGGGGTGGTTTCGGCTTGGCCTTGTGTATAAATGTAAACTTGGTATATCATAAAAAAAAAAAAAATTCTAGGTTTTTATTTACAGTTTTACAGATGCATTCGTTACTCAATTAGGTCATTTTATAATTTTCCTCCAAAATTGTTGGCATGCCTTGTTACATTCTTTTTTATAAGTCACTGTATAAATTTGTAAGTATAGAATTTCGAGAAAAAAATATTCACTTGCTTAAAGAAAAAAAAAACCTTTTCTCTTAAGATTGATTATTACATAATTATGGTACATTATTTTGTTAAGCTTCAATTTTTAGAAATAATTATTAATTAAAATTCATTATATAATAATAATTTATTAAAATAGTAACATTAATAGCATGCACAAAAAATTGTGTAAAAGAGGATACTTATATCTTAATTAGAACAAGAAACAATTGTAAGAAGTGCCTTAAATCTCATAACATAAAAACGCCTATTTTTCAGAGGCTAGCATCAAACGGCATGCCGGTAGCCGGAATCCACGAATCTCCGGCCAAGAAATTCCCCATAGAGAACTCCCCGCTTCACTGGTGCCAGTGATGACTTGGAATCCCGGCCACTTCACCCTCCCACTGGTATCCGCTCCCCCGACGGAGTTCATATATGTTGGAAATCTGCGTGTATATATATATATATATTATATATATGGTCAAGTTGTCAGGAAGCTACTTTGACCAAGATTTTGAGTGACGTAACGTTTAATTTTGTGAAATTAAACGGCATAGGATCGATCTACGTTTTGAGTAGATGATCGTGGTGTATTCACATTCTCAAATCCGATTTCCGGTGAGTGAGAAATAGTGGATCAAAGTTGGTCACTTAAACATGGAATTATGTGATTAAGGGGATAAGCATGGATTAATTAATCCTTATCCCACATTGATTAATGTATCTTCATTAATTGTCTATATAAGTGGTTCATTGAACACTTAGTATAATTATGTGCACAAGTGATGGGCTGGAAAGCCCACGCCTTGCCGCCGCCGCCGCCGCCTGCGGCGCCGTGCCGTGCCGGCCCGGCTCCGGCTCCGGTTCCGTGGTCCGTGGATCTTGGATCTTGGATCTTGGCAATTGGTCTTTGGGCGGTCTTTGGGCTGTTCGTGGGCCTGGTTCCGTGGCCCATTGTCCTTATATTTTGGATCAACGTTTGATCGAGCCCAAAGATGGAGTTGGTCCGAGGCCCAATTCGTGTAGCCCAATCCGTTGGGCCTGCTGTGCGATGGAGTTGGTCCGAGGCCCAACTCGTGTGGCCCAATCCGTTGGGCCTGCTGTGCACTTGAAGAGACGTCCGGATACGTCCAATGAACCTGGACGCACGCGTTGTCCAGATTCGTCGTAACCGTCGGTAACGTGCCGACATGATGGCTCTGCGGGAAACGTGCCCACGTTGTCTCCAGAAACCGCTGCGCACTCAATAGGGGACATAACTCTGTAACACCCGACATCAATGCGGGTGTTGACTCCAGCATGCTCCCCATGAGGGGGACGACGCCTATAAATAGGACATGTCTCCCCAGCATAAACCACCTACTGCCTAAAGCATTCCAGCATCTTCCAAGAGCATTTTTTCTGCATACATTGTTTTTGTATCCAAGCTCTGTCCTCGCCTCCGTCCAGTTCGCCGGAGCTCGTTGGTCTGCGGTGCTGCCACCTACGAGACGCTGCCGTTTCATCTTTGGGGACGATACGCCAGAACCGAGAGCACTACCGGGGCGTATCTCGTCTTGCGGAAAGAGGACTCCTCGACTCGGCATTAGTATACGGTTATTGTATTTACTTTTGTTTTTTAAGTTCCTTTTAGTTTGATCTCCTACTTTTCTGTTTTCGAGTTGTAATACGCCCGCAAGATCTGTCTTTATTCGTATACTTTTTCCAACAATATACTCACCGTATTACAAAGTGCTCAAAGCGAAACTCCAGACTCCAGCCACCCCTGGCGCAATCAAATCATCAATCGTGCACATGATGAAAATTATCCTCAAATACAACTGCCAAGGCTGCCCCAAATAATTCTCCACCGGAGCTTCGCCGCGCGCCGTGACGCGTGAGCTGTGGACGACGATGATGAAGTTCGTGTCGGGGTTTTTCCGGCCTTGGGCGGTGATAGTGTTCCTTTTTTGGGCATAGGTTGTCTTAAGTAGATATTCCAGTTTTGGATGACGGTGACGGCGTCGCCGAAGATGAAGCCTACAGTGCAGTAGATGTCGCAGTTGCGGTAGAAGTGGCGGTTGGAGTGGACGTTGAGGGTGTCTTGGTAGCCCTTGAAGCTGCATTGGTAGAACACCGAGTTGTTGGCGGTGGAGAGGAGCGCCACGGCCTGGTGGTTCTTGGGTCCGGCGGAGTTCTCGAATGTGATGCCACGGGCGATGAAGCCGTCGCCGAGAGCACCTGCACATGCATTAAAAATGTTGGGCATGTTAGAATCCAAGCGTTTGGAAAATATATATAGAGCGAGAGAGAGTATAGTCGATTAAGAAATATTTTGATCGTGGTAGTGTAAAAACACTGTAACTGTAAATTCGGCAAAGCTTTTGAATCTTGTTAAATATAACTACACCCTTTTTTTCATTAGGTGAAAATTAAACATTAAGTTTTCGACATATAGATTCTGATGTGGCCAACTTTCTAGGTGACACGTGTGTGCAAATATTATTAATGTTGGCTCGTCAGAATCAGATCACTGTATAAAAAATTGGTCATCTTAATCTGTAAAAATTGTGTCGAAGTTAATTTTAACCCTTTAAAGTAGTAATGTAGGCTAATAACATACTAAACATTGTAGAACAATAGTTGCATAAATTCCATCTCCAATTAGCATTAAATTCTTCAAAGATTTCTCTACCACCACATTTTCTTTGTAACCCTTCTTCACATATATAACAATTCTCATGGTTCCACTCATGGTGGCAGCCGCAGCTAAGCCTTCGGAAATATTTTTATAGTTGCCGGAACCATCTTGAGCCACCATCATATCATATCGGTGGCGTTTCTTGGATCACCTGAAGATTGGAGCAATTTCCGGTCACCGGTGGAAACCCATTGAGGGAAGTCGTGGGCTAATAAACGTCGTTTTCTGTTTTGCTTAGCAGAGGACGATGTTGAAGATAGGGCCTTATTGATGGCCAGTGCATTTCTAATGAACTTAGACAAGTTAGCTGTTAGCGTTAGCTAGGTGGAGAGAGAAGGATTGTGAGGAGAGGAGGGCAAGCCAAAATCAAGAAATCATTTTTGGCATGTATGTTTATTGGCAATTGCTGCACTCAACCATGTTTGCACATCAAGTTAGTTGTTTTTTTTTGAGTTGATAGATCAATTGATTTGACCGAACGAGTCCTCGTAAAGATATCTGCAATCGGTCCACACCGTTTCAGCTCGAGCATCAAGTGAATTTCGATCCATATTTGAAATGAGTTTGTGCGCATTTTGAGCTTGGGCTAAAGTTTCTAAGGCTCGTGTAGGCTTGTGTTTAGGATGGTTTTGTCGAGAGACCTGAATACTCCGTAAAAGGGACTCGAGTACAAATTGAGGTGTGAGAGGTGGAAATTGGCACCAGTGTCGGCCCTTATGTATGGACAATGTGGCAAATGTCCAGAGACCCCAAATTTAAAGGGACCCAAATTTTAAAAACAAGTCTATTACCTATAGTCTATAAATTCTAAATTCATCTGGAAAAAAATAGATTTCTCATGCTCTCTTGCTCTGTGCTCTTTCAAATGTGTATACCATGATAAATAAAGTGAATTTGTGAAGTTCTTGAGTTTGTTAAAACTTTATATTGATTTCCTAATGTCTCTGTTGCATATAAAATATTTTTAACTAAATCGATTACTATAGCTTCAGTAGAAAGAAGTTTTACGAAGCTAAAATTGATAAAATTACATCTGCGTTCTAGTATGTCTCAATAAGATCAAATTAGTTGGCTTACATGCATTAAAAATCAAGTATTAGAAAAACTTGAGCTTGAAGATAATATTGATGATTTTGCTTCAGAAAATGCTAGAAGATCTAAATTATTTCAATAATTAATTGATCTTTATTTTCTGATTCATTGCTCTTTATAATTGATATTAAAGTTATGCAGTTAAGCAAGCTGAAAGACCATCATGTTCTACCTATAGCTAGCAACAAGATTATCGAAGCTTCATTTTTTATTGGGTCTCTCTTTTCTTTTTGCCGCCTAGGACCCACTAAATATTAGGATCGGCCCTGATTTTCACCCTAAAATAGGTTGAGATTAATATAAAAAACAGGCAAAAGAAAATTGTGATTAGTCATGTATACTAATCTATTGAAATCAGATGTTTTGCCTAGCAAGAGGTTTAAAGGTGAATTGAGTTTAATAATACGATGTAGAATGGTTTTATAAGGGAGGGGTTGAACATATCCGAATTGATAATGGAGGAAACAATAAATACTAACAAATATAAAAAATAAGTGAGGATTTAGTGCACAGTAACTCGTATGTGTATTAATGTGCTTGTTTATGATGTCTAATGAATTGTTATATATGCACGTTATTTAAATACTTACATAACTGCAAAATATTGAACATTAACCACACCTCGGTAGGCACTGTATCATGAATTTGTATGAGACTATACCTAATGAAGTACATTGAATGCAATAGTCACTATTTTATAATTTTTATTTAGGCAAAATGCATATGTGACATCTTAAACTCTGCTAAATTTAGTCATTTTAACCTTAATTTCAATGCAAACATTTGACCCTTGAAATTGACTATAAATTTAATGCGTATGAAACATCCTAAACTAGCAAGGTTTGGTAATGTTACCAAACTCAATTAAAAGCAAGTGAATTAGCTCCCTCGAGTTGGTCATATTTTAACTTACCAATATTTTAGTCACTGCCAAAAGGTTAACCAGTTAATTATAAAAGTTCTGAAATATTGCAATGAATTTATCTGTTTATTTATTTATTATTTTCTCTTTTTAGACTGTAAAAATTCTGAGCCCATAAATAAATTCAATTTGGGCCTTTTCGACTGGCTTAAAACGTCATAAGCTCGAATAACCTTGGGCTCTGAAAAGAAGTGTTGGGCTCTTGTACAACTCTTGTTATTTAATTGCTCTTTTTCTTCAGAGTGTTGTTATTCAATTGCTTAAGCTATATGAATTTCTTTCTCGTTTGACTTTCTTTCTTTTAGGGTATTTATTTTACATTATTTGAACCAAAAATTTTAGGTTTTAAGCAAGAAAATTTTGATTTAGTATTTTGTCTTACACATGAATATATCAAATTGATCATAAAATCGGAACGAAGAAACTCTAATGGCAAAATCATTAATCTTCATCATTGTCGACCAACTCTTAGCTCATATACTTATAGTTTGCAATCTATTGAATCTATTTAAAGTGCACTGACAATTATGAGGTTTTGCTAGTCAATTTTTTTAATTTATCATAAAAGAAGACTCACCAAATTAATTGAATGAAGATATTTTACTCAAATTGGGCTTATCCATAAATCTATAAGCAGGGCCTGAAATCCTTCATTACCAAATGCACATAATTTTCTATGATGCGAAAACATCGTATGTCGAAGTGGGATGATGCCCTAAATTATTTATTTTCACTGCATGTATATGAAAATGAAGTAACATCAGTTGATAAATGTCAAATTCATGCTCCCCACGACCACTGTTATAAACATCAAATAAATCTGTTAGGCAATCTTAGTATTTTGGACATTTCAAGAATAATCAAGATTCTCTCTCTCTCTCTCTCTCACACACACATATCTATATAGTTAATGTGATTCAATCACAGCATAATTCAATGCATCAAGTGTTGATATTATTGATGATTTAAGAGAAATAATGTACGTAACAAAGATTACACGATCGATCAACAATAATTGGATGGATTGATTTTGAAGCAAACATATATAGGGACTGGGACTGAAACTATAGAGTCAATCATTTCAGACATCACTCTCTCTCATTTTTTGTTTTTTCTTTCTTTTATTTTGAATAATTAGAGCAGCAGATATTGGGTTTTTTGCATGTGTGTGTGCATGGATAACATCTCTAACATAAATGATGAGAATCAAAGCTCAAATTCAAAGAGGCCAATTAGCTGCAGTTTGGAACTGGGAAATTCCTCCATATCCGTCTCCGACAAGTTTCTCCATCGCTTGTCCACCTTCATACGCAGTGCTTCCCTGTAATAAAAATAATTTCATTTGTTGGACAAGATGTTACTTATCTAAGTCAACTTTTTGAAAGAAAAAAAAGTCATTTCATTTGTAGGACAAGATGTTATTATCTAAGTCAACTTGTCACTGAATGAAATAAACAAGGAAACTAGGACGTCTTTTCAATTGATTGGTATGGATGAAATATAAGTATATTAGTGTGTCTGCACTAAAAAGACCATCATAATTTCGTTAATAAATCAGAGAGAGAGAGAGAGTTGATTCATTAACCTGTAGTGCTTCCATGGCTTCAGCTTCAGATGAGTTGAAATCGTAGAATAAACTTGCTGCAGACAGCTTCATGGATAGAAACTAAATACCAAAGAAAATTCAATATGAACCGAAGAAACAAATACTATTGGACAAGAAATTTCATTATATATATATAATAATAGTATCTTACATCAATCTGGTTTTGCAACGATCGTACATAGTTAATTATCACATCCAACATCACAGCCATTCCCATCGTCTGCAGATAATAAAATATCAGTCATTTTTCATTGTTATAACATAAACCAGAAGAATAAAAATAATCATAGAACGTACGAATTGAATGGAATAATATTTCGGAAATCAAAATTAATTACCTTATAACACCCTGGAACCAGATCTTGCAAGCATCTCAATTTCTCATTTATTTTTTCCCTTCTTAACTAGTACAAACAAACATACGAAATGAAAAATATTTTCAACTTCAAAGAATATCTCACTCTTGAAAAAGAATGAATAAAAAGTTTATTTATAAAATAGTAAAAATACCCTTTCAGCCAAACTGTGGCTGTCAGTGGCTTGCCCTCTCTTTGCTCGAACATGGACAACTTCTTTAGGCTTCTGAGTTTCTCTCTCATTAACTCTCTTTCTCTTCTTCACACCATTTTTCTATCATAAAATCAAGCAAAATAATACTAATTAGTGTAAGAAAACAAAAGGGCAGTTCTGTTTGTTGCACAAAAGAAAAATACCTGCGCTTTGTTAACCTTATCGGGTGCAAGAAAACCAGTCTCAGAAATTGAATGAGACGAATTCACCACGTTCATGTCGTTGCATCCGTGGCCCGATGGAAAGAAATGGGTTATCATCGGGTTGAATACTGGCCCGTTAGGCTCGACTGATCGTAGGATTTGATCATCGTAAGAAATTGGGAGCTGAGTTTGTTGGTGGTGATGATCACCGGAAAAATCTTCATTGGATAAAGACATGATGCCATGAACATTATTTGAGTTAACATTGAAGCCTTCGAATGAGGCCATATTGTTGAGGAGTTCTAGGTGTGATGAGATCGTATGTAAGAAAGAAGGTTTAAGGAGGTTCTGCCTAAAATCTTCCATGAGATTGGAAGTTGAAATAATCCTTTAATTATTATATATGATAACAGGTTTTACGTTGAGGTGAAATATATAAGTTTTTGGTGCTCATGAAATGTAACTTTCAGCTTTTTTGGATAAATTAAAGATTCTAGCTTTTGGCCCATCTAACTAATAGGGTGTAAATCAGAGGGTTTATTTTGTTGTTTATCCTTTTCTTGGAGGAAAAAATAAATTAGAAATGTATAGTTTTTTTTTTTCGTGAACGTGATTTTGTGGATGTACCATAATAAATTTCATTAATATAGTTAGTGGGACCATTCAATGCTCTTTGTTTGATTAAGTATGACGGTATACAAAGTTGTGTTGTGATTCTTGATAATTGTACCTTCGGTTTTTGGAATGGGGAAGAAATTTTGTTAAAAGGGGTTATTATGGTGTATGTGGAGCAATGCAGTGACCACATAATTACTATATTCTTATTTTTATTTTTTGAGGTAAACCACACTATTGCTATATTGGCATTATATCATAATCAAGAGTATCTTGATATGTGACTTGATGTGACTCTTAACTATATAGGACGAAAAAAATGCATTTGTTTTTGTAGAAATAAAATAACACTAATTTAGGTACAAATTAGTGTAGCGTTATCTTAAACCCTAAAGTATATCAAGAAAACCTCCAGTACTAAGCTAGTAATTAAACCCAGTTATCAAAGTTTTTACATAATAAATATACATACATGTAATGAGACACACATACTGACAAATGGGTCTAGCAATAGAATTTTCCCTCATCATTTCAATCAATTCAGTTCATTACAACAAAATGTTCCAATAGTGACATGATTTTTGAAGAATTGTGACACTTATGGATGTCACTAAATAAATTTGTGATATCTTGTGGATGTTTAACTATAATGCATGTCACAAAAAAATGTCACAAAATTTAGTGAAATTTATAAGTGTAGTTATTTTTGTTACATATGAACGTGTAACTATTTGTTGTGACATTTGAAAGTGTAACTATTTTTGTAGTTCCTAGTTTCTCATATTTGAACTTTTTCTCTCTCTTTTTTCTTTATCTTTCAATATTTTTGGTTGGCCTTGATATCTGTTATATTTAACAAATTAATTGTCTATTATATTGAAATAAATTATCTCTGTTATTTTGGAAATGATAAGTCTAAAAAAAGGTCTCAATTTGGAACACCAAATACGGACAAATATATATATATATATATATATATATATATTAAAATTTGAAACTCTTGAGTTATAGTAAAATTTAGTTATATTCCTATATGTAACAAAAAAAATATTGTGACATGTTTAAATGTAGTAAGGTTTAATTACATGGATAGATGTGACAAATTTTACTATATTTTCAAGTGTAACAAAATTTACATATATTTTTATGTATAACAAAAATATATTGATGCATGTATTGGTGTCATTAAATTTTACCACATCTAAAGATGTCATAAATTTTGTAACACTTCTCTTTGTGTCACTAAAAATATGTAACTAGTAGATAATTTTTTTGCAGTGATTGTAAAACTAGGTTAGTGATAGATTAACGGCTACGACTATCTGACTCAATAAAAGGGTTGCTAGATATTATAATGACGAATTACAATTTATCACTGTTTTAACGGCAGTCTGTCATCAAATATAGTCACTTTCCGTCGTATTAACCATCGACAGAAGATATGGATAAGATTGCCTAAATAGTTCATTATCAGTATGTGCTTAAGAAGAGATTAGGTAAATTATGTTATCCACATCTCCAAATGATTAGTGTAAAACACAAAATAGTTAAAAAAAATCTTGGAAGTATTTTTTTTTTTCAAGGAAAAACAAAAACTAAACAAAATATAACAAGGAAAGTCATCCCGATATTTTCTGACAATAATCTTCAGTAGGGGCAAAGTTTTGGAATAAAATATTAACTCAGGCTTATAAGTTATTATGAAACTAAAGAAAATTTAAAAACAACTAACTATGAGGTGACTGCAATATTAATAAATATAGATCAATAGTTATAAATACTTACAACTCGTGTCAGGTGCCTCATTTTTTTTAATTGAATAGAGCTCTGTTATTCTATGAGATTATTGATTTATTATATTTCGAGCTTAGTTACCAAGTTTCTACAGAATTTACACCTTTAGAAACAACAGAAATCCACCCACACAAGTTTCAAATGTTTGTGCCAAACTATATATAAATTAAATCATATATAGTCTACCAAATAATATGAAAATGAATGTACAAACTAACTTACACCACCCTACTAATCATAGGCATCCATGCATTAAATTATTTATTTATTTATTTCTTTTCTCTCTCTCTCGTTTACACCTTTCTTAATCCCCATGCATGCACGACTTTTATTTCCTTTCTTGCTTAAGCAAGGTAGCATGGAATATGGTTCTAAATTCTTGATGCCTAAAATTAGATGCATGGGAACTTTAACTTCAACTTTTCCCACTTATAGCAATGATTTTCTTCAACCCTAAGAAATCAAATGTCACATTCACATCTCTATTTCTGGAGTTGGCTTGGCTGTATGGGCTACTATTTCCATAAACCTAGGAAATGAAAAGGTATATTTCATAATCTAATCATTTATAACAAATCTCCAGCAAAGATTGATAGAAGCTTGTACTCTTCTTCACCATCCATACATGATATTATATATTAACTTTTTAAAAATTTAAATCTGCCAACTTGGCCCTCCTTCCTTCTACGCTGAACCACCCTACTAGATAGGGATATGGGTGCTTGTCCGAGGGAGAGAGAGGGACCGTTACCAAAGAATGATCCGTTCTGCTCTAATTAATTCAAGAGAGTCTAGACAAGTCTCGAGGAATTAATTAATATTCGTAGATTCCAAAATAACATAACGAATCAAACGAATTATTAAAAATAAACGCAACACATGTATGGAAAAATGAGGCTTTATTAATTTGCCTAAACATGACGTACTATAAAATTCTCATATGCATTCGGACTTACGGTGCTTCATTTCTTATTAATTGAAAGTTATAGTTTAATAAACTTCAATAAAAGATTAATAAGCTCTGGTTAGATATTAATAGTACCCAATTTGAAAGTTATCCTAACAAAATTGGAAAAACTGGTACAAATCTGCCAAAACCAAGGACTGATATATCTTTAGCGAATTATCATATTAATTTGTTTATTTGACTGAGGAGATGGGTTTATCTATTACTGGTGTGTAATTTCTCGATTTTTGGTGGAGAATCATTTTATATTTTGTATTTGGTCATAATAAATGAAACACTTTTTATATCTGGATGATACGTCTGAACCTGATATATGTATAAGTTATATTACATTGAGTTTTGATGGAAAATCAATTTATGTTGTTATTAATAAGTAGAATTAATGTTTTAAAATAACAACTTCATATTTGACTACGGTTCAATCACTCTCAGTTGTTGGCCGCGACGGAGCATGGTGATGAAGGGAAACAGTGAGGCTAGAATTCATCCATCCAAAATCGTTGATCATGGTGGAGTACAACGAGAAATCAAAAAGAAGAGGCTAGGATCAATCACTGGAACCTGTCTAAAATATATATTGTACTCGTCCTTAAGTTGATTAAAAAATTATTTTGATATACCATTCTCGTCTCAAACCCAATAATAATATACCAATGAATTTATAAGTATAAATTGTTATAATAATTATTTTTCCATCACAACAACAACCCGAATATTACAAAGTACATATTAATAGTAGATAGAATAAATAATAAGATATTAAAAAATAAATAAAAATTCCACTTAGGCTTTTATGTTATAACCCGTTTAGAATATATATACACCTAATGTCCCATATTCGATTAAAAAGTAATTTTACTACCTATTTTTATCCCATACATGTATAGTAATACCTGCTAATAATCCAAACTTGTTTAAATATATAAAATATCTAAATATTAATTATATAGCTTGTTACAAGAATTGATTATCTATTTAAATAAAAGTTGAACCTTACATAGTAAAAATTAATAATAAATAGTATAAATATCTGATAATTACCTATTTTTGTTCCAAATATTATAGTAATTCATGCTAATTAACTAAATCGGTTAGAATTTATAAATATAAATATTTACAACAATTCATTATTCGTCTCAATTATAAAGTATACAATTATAATAAATAGTAAAAACTAAAAAAATTGAAAGAATAGAAAAAATTTCACATAGACATATCGATAAATATTCGAACCTAGAATGTATATACTTGTACCCGTCCCAAATTTGATGAACTACCCAAACCTGTTTAGTTTTATAATATAACATGTTACAATAATAATTATTTGTTTTAATAAAGCTTGAACACTATAGACTAATTAATAATATTAAATAATATAAATAATAAGCTATTAAAATTGAGAAATTTCACGTAGACATGTCGATCAATTTCTAGACCCGTTTAGAATTATATACATATAGCTATTTCAAATCTGATTAAAAAGTTATTTTATTACTTTTAGCTATTCCATATCCTCTTATTACGTGAATTGTTAAAATTGATAAAATAACTAATTAATAAAATATAAATAGTTCCAATAATTGGTTATCCTCCTGATAAAAAAATTGAACATTATTGTTTATTTCAAAAAATAATATTTTGCCAAATTAAATTGATACTATTTATTTCAACAATTTTTATTTGGCCAAACATTAAAGAAACTATTTATTTCAAAATACTTTGAAATTGTATAATTTCCCCCTAGTTAGAGTTGGGATAGTTTGAACTATTTTATTTAGGTTTTGAATTGATAAAGTAACATTAAAAATCAATATAAGATTAAAATTTATTATTTTATTTGTATTTTTAATTTGTGAAGTCTCATGAAAAATCAATATGGAATTCAAATTTTGTTTAAAAAAATATACATAATATATCATTTTATACGGTATTATACTAAAAGTGTAGAGTTACAGGAACTCGTCACAACAATGCCTCGATTGAGTAGTTGGAGGTCTTTTTTTTTACAGTAGTGTATAAGATATTGTTATTGATTTTTAATTTTTATTTTCTAGAAATAAAGAAGAAATCGAATTAATACGAATAAGAACAAACGTTATCGAGAATGTTGTTGAGTAGTCCTCGAGAGGGGCCTCATGGGCTCTTACAGTTTGGACCTCAAAAGTTTAAGTTTGTAATAAAAAATAAATATTGGGCTTTCACAATAAGTTCATTGACTTCAGAAAATAAGTTGGAAACTGGCCTCTGAAAATAAAGTTTACTTCAGCCTCATTAGTCAAACATGTGGGATACAAAATTATTTTATCAAAAAATAAAATTCTGCGCATCAGAATAATAAAAAAAAACACTTTTTCTCTGAGTAGAATAAACCTGGGACTACAAAATATAATTTTGAACTTACACAAAAATGATAATGCTTACGTAATATACAGTGTTTGGATGATTCTCACATTATCTTATCAATCTTTTTTTTTATCTGATTTTCTCCCAAAAATACTCGTAATTTATCCATTACAATCTTTTGAAACTTTATAATTTGAAACAGTATTTGCGTGACAATCTCTAAAAGCCATGTTTCATGTATATTTCTTCAAAAATAAAATAACATAACATCCAGGTCCATGTGTGATAATCATTCTCTAAAAGCCAGCTCATACTAGTTCGTGTGATAATAAACGATAAAAAGAAAAAAAAAACTTTACTCAGTGCTTTGTTAATTATATTAAGCACGATCGTTTTATAGATCTCTTTAGAGCATCTCCAACCATTTTCTAAAAAATACAACAGTTTTATTTCTATTTAAAGTAAAAACAATATTTTATTTTCAATCATTTGCTTTATTTTACAGCAGAAAAGGAATATTCTAGAATATTCTTCTTTATTTATTCAATCTTAATAATTCTTATAATTTATATTAAAATAAATTTAAAATAAAACTATCTTATATAATTATATTAAAAACTGATAATATATTAATGCAAAAAAAGACATTATTAAAACTTGATAATATATATTGCAAAAAAGACATAATTAAAATTTACATTAATACAAAAATAAACATAATTAAAGCTTACTAAAAATAGCATAAACAAATATTCATAAAATAGCATAAATAAATATTCACAAAAAATACAATAAATTGGGAGACAACATAAAAATATAACAACAAAAATACAATTAATAAAAAACTGGAATTAAGTGCAGCACAGTGCTGCATATAATCCTTTTGCATATGGAAATTGTTGAAGCAAAAATGGAGTAGAGATTTTGCTCGGTCTTGGAAGAAGAATCATCAGCAAAATAAAGTCTTGCACTATTTTTGCGTTGGGTTAGAGAAACTCTTAGATTTTACGAAGCTCGTAAAATGTTACATTTAGTTTCAAAATGCGTTTTTAAATGTTTTGATCATAACAAATGCGTTTTTATATATTTTGATCATAAAATTCATAACAAAAAATTATAAAAGAGGTTGAGTAGCAATCCAAATTATTTTAGAAGAATTCGTCGTTTTTTTTTTTTTGAAAAGCATATTTGCTAAAGCTATTGGGCCCATGACTCAATATGGACTCGTGGTGGCTCAGTAACAAGTTATGATGACTTGATGTTCTATCATTCAAGATTCTGAGATATTCGCGAGCTACAAAAATTTTGATGCTCAGTTCATGAGCTGACTCGAAAAATGGTCATCTTCTACGCTTTTCCTATGGTTGATAAGAATAGTAGTGATGTATTTTCGCATATCAAAATTGGTGGAAAAATTAACTAAAGATGTAGGGGATGTTTTGGCATTATTTAACTGATACTTTGGAAATTCACAAAAAAAATATCAATAACTTTATCAATTTAAATAGAACTGTACAGTAGGTAATTATAAACGAAACGTCGGTGCCTTATGTAAAAACAATTTCTATCGTTGCGTAAAATCAATTTTATTGTGAGAATGTGAAAATAAAAAAATGATATACTATAAAGTTGATGAATCTATTGGGAAAGTTACTGAATTAAAAAAATTAGAATTTTTGCCCCTTATGGAATTCGGATCTGAGTGAAAATTTTCAAATTTATGGATTCAGTAACTTTTCCAACGGATTCACCAACTTTCATAACGAATTCATTTGATTATTAGTTTTTAAGATCAAAATAGTTTTCGTTTAAACCTAACTATATATATAGGAATTGATTCATATATACGCACAATCATATATATATATATATATATATATATATATATATATATATATATATATATGAGAACAAATCATATATGTCTATTAGATTTGAAAATCACACAATTATTTTTAAATATGAATCAATTAGTTATATGTATATTTATGAATATAATTGTGTATTTATGCATCCGCATCATAATTTGTACATTGAATCTGAAGTGTTCGTATTGAAATCAATGGTTGATATTTGTCCTCATATTTATACTATAAGGAGTATCAATACGATAATCACTCTCTATATAATGTCCACATGATAATCTATCTCTTTATACACACACACACACACACACACACACACACACATATATATATATATATATATATATATATATATATATATAGTTTGGTTCAATGAGAACCATTCTTATCCTAAAACTAAGAACCAAATGAATTAGTTATGAAAGTTGATGAATCCGTTGAGAAACTTAATGAATTCAACAATTCGTAATTTTTCACCCGGTTCGAATCCTATGAGGACGAAAATTTTATTTTTGGATTCAAGAACTTTCCCAAATGGATTCATCAACTTTCACCGTGAATTCATCATTTTTGGTTCTCATGTTCTCACAATAAAATGGTTCTCACGTTAACCTCCCTATATAGAGTTTGGTATATATATATATATATATATATATATATATATATATATATATGGATGAATCAAATGAGAACTTTAACTTTTGAAAACTAAGAATGATCATAAATTATACCCTAGAGTGCGCCCTCCCCAAAAGCTTCCACTTTGCTCCTCTCCCTGCAGACAAAGAACACGGAGGGAGGGAGAGAGAGCTCCGCCTCCCCCCCCAAAGCTTCCTCTTGCTCCTCCTCACTCCCTCCCTCGTTTCAAAGATCAATAAACCAGTGCCAGTTCGAGCCATCGCACCGACACTTCACGGTTTTCGGTGGCCGCAGATCCGATTCCACGCTTGCGGATCCGAGTCGATACCGCAGATCCGAGGCCATGATTGGGTTCCGAGGTGTTTTTCGTCACATTGGAGTGTTCTTGCAGATCGGATTTTGATTCCATTGTCTCTATCTATCTTTTCTTTTTTGAATAAATGGATCTCGAGGATTAGAGTGATTTGGTTCAGATCTAGTGTGTTTTTGCTAGATCTAGGCCTTTTTTTAGCTCTGTGCTCTGAGATTCTGGTTTTTGTTTTTCTCCATCGTTTTTTGTTGTCTCTCCTTTGTGAGAGTTTGTTGTCTCTCCTTTGTTGAGAGCCTTTGTTTTCTCTCATTTGTTGAGAGCCGTGGCCTTGTTGAGGGTTTTTTCCCTCTTTGGTGAGTTCATTGTTGATGGTCGTGCGTTATTGGAAGGATGAAACAGGATTGGCCATTTAGCTAGTTCGTTGAGATGATTATGAGCTAGCTCATAGATTTGCGAAAGCATCTGTAGATGTTTTTAATGTATGTTTGGGATGAACCTTCATGCTTGTGGAGGTCTTCTTTCATTTTCCATGCATTTGCAATCTATAGTAATTTTTCTCAAAAAAAAAAAAAAAAAAAACTAAGAATGATTCATCTATTTTTTATAATCTAAAGTTCAAGATTAAATATAAATATTTTATTATTCTCAAATTTTAAATGGCAACCATTTAACCCTTAATTAATGGATTCTATATATTCATTTATAGTAATTGTTCTCATATGCACAATCACTATGATAACATGCACAACAACATTAATTACATGAACATAACAATTAATTGGAATGTGATAGCATACACAAGAACTACGATTACATAAACAACAAAATGAATTACACGAACAATAAAGAATAGAATGTGAAAGATCCAAATAACAAAAATTTAAGGATTTGACTATTTATATCATCAAATATATAAATTATGAGTCGTCCGATCTTATTCAATCTAACAGTAGTTATTGATTCTTAATTCTTATCTAAGAGATAATTCAATCCATAATCAACCTCTATATATATATATATATATATATATATATATATATATAGAGAGAGAGAGAGAGAGAGAGAGAGAGAGAGTTAACGTGAGAACCATTTTTATCCCGAGAACGTGAGAACCAAAAATGATGAATTTACAATGAAAGTTGATGAATCCGTTGGAAAGTTATCAATCCAAAAATAGAATTTTCGCCTCATGGGATTCGAACCCGGTGAAAAATTTCAATTTTGAATTCATCAACTTTCTCAACGGATTCATCAACTTTCATAACGAATTCATTTGGTTTGGCTTTTAGGATAAGAATGATTCTTATTTGAACCAAACTCTATATATATATTATTTATGTGTGTGTGAAACGACTGAGTCATTGTCAACTCCATGACTGTAACATACCTTCACAGGTTTCCTGCCAAATCCTTTTCAAAACAAAAATAAATTATTTTTCCTTGTCAACAAAAGGGTAAGATTTAAAATGGATGAGTTCTCCACATCATATTTATGCACTATGATATATTTCCATCTTCTTCCTTCATTTTCTCCCTTTTATCTCTTTTTGACCTGGCTTTGTGTGTCCCTTAACTGAAGCTCATATTTTTTTTTTAAAAGAAAGAATATATTTTATTAAATTAATATATACAAAATTTTAAATGTATAAGAAATTAGTTGTATGCTTAATGCTTGTATAAGAAAATCTTAAAAGGAAAATGGTACTTTTTCCAACAAAATCGCACCATGCAGGAATTGCTAGATTTTTTGGCATAAGCATTTATATACAGAATGTGCTGTTTCACATGATCGATCTCAAGAACTTTCTCATATCTACATATCTAAAATATAAATTTGGATTTTTGCTAAATTTTGCAGATACTGCAGGATTTTAGGTATGGTGATCTCCTTGAAAATATTATAAATAAGCAACAAAATATTATATATATATATATAGGGGAGGGTTAACGTGAGAACCATTTTTATTGTGAGAACCAAAAAATGATGAATTCACAGTGAAAGTTGATGAATCAGTTGGGAAAGTTACTTAATCCGAAAATAGAATTTTCACCCCATGGGATTCGAACCCGGGTGAAAAATTCTAAATTTTGAATTCAAGAACTTTATCAATGGATTCATCAAATTTCATCATTTAATTCATTTTTCTAGTTTTGTGATAAAAATAGTTCCATTTGAACTAAACTCTCTCTCTCTATATATATATATATATATATATATATATATGAGAAGTTGAAATTCAGCGCACAAGGCTCATCATCAAATAAGGTTACTTTTCATATATGATTTCTAATTAAATTACTGTATGAACTACGAAGCATGCAGATTTATCGAGATAATGCCTGCAAGATAAAATACGATGAATTACCACACCTAGCTACCATTATCGAAATATTTGTTTCGTGCCCCGGTTAGATTAGATGTTTGAAATTGAAACTCAAGAAACATTTTAATAAAGTAAAATTGGCTGATCACTATCCTATATATGACCAATTTATGTAACATGTTATGTTAAATTATAGACTGATATATATATATATATATATGAGTACATAGACTGATTATATATACTATCGTTATACATATATGATATACAATATTTGAACATAATCATATCGTGCAAGCAAATTATTATCACATCAAACCGAGTAACAATATTACGAACTTCAATAAGAATTTAAAGTCTACAATGAAAATATCTGAATAGCTACTTTCAACATGGAAAGTTTTCATCTGTAACTCCAAAAATCATTACCATATTTTCTCTCCCATCACTATTATTTTCTGGAATAGGGGACCATGATGATTTATAGACTTCGGGCAATATTATTGAAAAGAGACAATTCTCCCAAAAGCGTCTCTTTCACATTTCTTCTTTCTTCTATTTTCCCCCTTATTCTTTGACAACGAAAAATAGAAATATTAGATAATATTGGATTAATACTCGTTCTCATCCATGAGAAGGCTCACGAGAAATCCCGCTATCAGAAATCCAGCCAATCAGCAACCAAAAATTACGATAATATTTATTATTTCAACAAATCAGAGAAGAGATAAGGCCTTTTGCGGGCCCAAAAGTGCAAAGCCCATAAAAGTGAAGAAAAGCGAATTTAGTTTTAAATAAAATAGCGTAAAAGTGCATATGTGGGTCCAACTCCAATTTAAATAATTGCACCAAAAAGTTTGAACTGCTGTACATAAACAGGAAATCCAACGCATTTTTTCTTGCCTTTTGCCTTGCAACCTTTACTTCTATTTGATTGCTATTATATCTTTCTTTCCTAAGTTTTCATACACACACATACTTACTTAAACATATATATATATATATACACGCATACCAAAAACAAGAAACTCAATGGTTTCTTCCGACAAAAAATTGGCTAATGTTGTTGGAGGCAAATCAGCTAGGGCTTGCGACAATTGTGTAAAGAAACGTGCAACATGGTATTGCACGGCCGACGACGCATTCCTATGCCAATTGTGCGACGCCGCGGTCCACTCTGCCAACCCTCTCGCCCATAGGCACGAGAGGGTCCGACTCAAGACCGTGTCCTCGGTTAAAACTTTTAGCGACGGGCTCAGAATATCCGTGCCCACCTGGCATCGAGGATTCACCCGGAAGGCCCGGACCCCGAGGAAGGGCAAGCATACGAAGCTCGGACTCGTCAGCAATAGACGGATCAGCATCGTGCCAGAGATCTCCGGCGAGGAGAATTCGCATTCCCATGACGAGAGCGGTGAGGAGCAGCTGCTCTATCGGGTCCCGATATTTGACCTGTCTGTTGCCGAATTATGCATTTCGGTGAATTCGAATGAGGCCGCCAACGGTAACCGGAATGATGGGGAGACGACGCCGTTTTCTGATCCAGGATCCAAACCCGAATTCAATGAATTTAGTGAAGAAATGGGGCATGTTCACGGGTTTCTTCCATCGGAGATGGATCTTGCTGAATTTGCGGCGGATGTTGAGAGCTTGCTGGGGAAAGGGCTCGACGATGAGGCGTTCGACATTGAAAGGCTTGGGATCTTAGATGATGAAAGAGGGAGAGAAAGTTGCTTGGGAAGTGAGAGAGTAAAAGTTGAAGATGAGGAGACTGGCGATGCGGTTATTGATCACCTAAGTATTGATGATGAATATATTGGTGTTGGGAAAGAAACTTTCGAGCTGAATTTCGATTATGATTCTCCTATTAATGGCGAAGAAGAAGATGTAGATAATAAAGAAATAAGCATGGAGCAGATTTTGGGGAGCAGTTCTGATGATTCTAATAAAGTTTATCATGCCAGGAAGATTTCCTTGAGGCTCGATTACGAAGGTGTTATGTCTGCGTGGGATGACAATAGGTCGCCGTGGACTAATGGAGAGCGGCCGGAATTGAACCCTAATGATTGTTGGTCCGACTGCGGGGTACGTGTGATTAATTTTATAATTTAAATTTTGATGCACAGATTGAGAAATTTCATTTATATGTTGACACACATATAACTCGCTACTCTATTTCAACAGTATATAATCGTTACGTTCCGGTTAAATTGCAGGGCACGTGCGGGGCGATGCATGTGTACGGAGACGTTGGAATGATGGGCCGGCAGGCGGCGGCAGGAGGCGGGGACGGAGGGAGAGAAGCGAGGGTGTCGAGGTACAGAGAGAAGCGGCGGACGAGGTTGTTTTCGAAGAAAATAAGGTACGAGGTTCGGAAATTGAATGCTGAGAAGAGGCCTCGGATGAAAGGGAGGTTCGTGAAGAGAGCAGATTTTGTGGCATCTGCAGCGGCTCTTGCTTTGATCAATAAATAGGGTGTATGTTAACTGTCAACGGCCGTGCTTAACTGTATGTTAACTGCCTTAATTAAATTGTGATGTTATAGAAAAAAGCAATGAGCTATATATATGGCGATTTTGTACCGAGTTTGGTGTTGCTGTAATAATCTGCGATATCGTATTCGTTTTGCAGATAAAAGTATACAGACCTAATTGTGTTGTCTGTCGCATACGCGCCTTTTTCCATGGAATGGATAAGTCTACTGCATTCAAATTATCCTAAATTGATTGATGTTATTCATGGGTTCACAATAATTGATTTTACAGCATTCATAGACTTAGAACCTTTGAAGATTCTAACGCTACTTCAGCAGTATTACTAATCGAGTTATATATGTTGTATAAAATAACATTATAGATATATGTAGACGTGACACACTTATGATGGTGTTGAAATTAATAATGTTGACATCCGACTAACAGGCCTTAGTCCATTTAAGAGAAGTGAGAGTGGCAAATTAGGTTTAAAATTACTTTATAGAAAAAAACCTATATAATATGTGTGTGTGTGTGTTGTGTATTATTGCAAGAGTAATGTAAATGAGTGTTTATTCGTGAAATTATTCTGGTTTCTGTTCGATAATAAGACGTTTGAGTTTGTTTAGTGAAGCTCGTTAGCTAAACAAACCAAGCTTGAGCATGATAGTATTCTATTGTTAGCTCGTGAACAAGTTCGTTAATCGATTTACTTTAAAAATATAAAATTATTAACTAGATATAATTACTTTCCTTTTGTAATTAGTAATTATTGTATTAAATCTCTAACCATTTTTATTTATTATAAGAAATCAATAAATATATTATGTTATTATGAATAAAATAATTTATTTTTAAAATAAAATAATCAATATTCTAAACATATATCTAAATTTAGAAAGTTTATTTGGGTTCGATTAAAGCTCGAATAAGCTCGTGAGCTCGAAATATTCGATAAATAAAACTCGAGACTCGGCTCGATACTAAACAAACCAAGCTTGAGCACAATGGTGTTCGGCTTGACTCGGTTCGATTACACCCCTAATTGCAAGTGTGTTTGAAGGAGCAAAATGTGTGAGAGTGAGAATGGGCCTCCAATTAAATTTGAATATGGGAATTTTTCGACAATATGGGAGTTTGACATCCATGACTGCATGGTCCCTTTTGTACACGTAACATAGGCTACTTGCAGCTCAGCTGTGACCTTTTTTACACAGAAAAGGACTCATCAATGGAAAGTTAAAATATCTTCAAATTCTCTATCTTACATATATTATCATGAAGCGAGGGAGATACTTATTTTGTGTAGGTTGCTATTATTTTATCTTCTAATGCTTGCAGCGTTTCTCGTTTGCATGATATCTCGACTTAGAAGACATTGGTGCGATGAGGAAGTGTTATTTTCTTCTTCTTTTTTAATCAAAGGAAGAGTGTTAGTTATTTTAATTGAAACACCGCAGCTGATGAGTGATGAGAGAACGGATTCAAGAAAACATAAATTGAGGCGTAAACCAATTTTTAATTAACTTTGGGCTTAAGAGCATCTCTTTATGACCCGTTTAATATATATAGGCCTTTTCGCGGCCCATTTCGTAGGAAATCCTTTTAATTACACTTATAGATCTTGAATCTTTTCTTTGTTTCCTTTTGTTTTTGTAGAGGTCTTGAATCTTGGTTGGTGAGGGTGAGGGTTTAATTTGATTTTACCGTATTTGTGTGGGTAATTATCTAGCTAAATGGTATATGTGGCTACAAGTTGTGAATTTAATAAAACCTATTTTTCGTAAAAACTTAAAAACCAATGCATTTAAAGTACAAAGTTAATGCACTTTATGTATAAAGTTACTACACTATGAAATATTGATTAATAGTGTTATCTTTTACCAGAACTCAAGAGTGTATTAGTTTTATACATAAAGTGCATTAACTTTATACGTAAGATGCATTGGGTTTTAGGTTTTTACGAAAAATAGGTTTTATTATAATTCAACCCTATATATATATATATATATATATATATATATATATATATATATATATATATATATATATATATTCATTTTGATGTATGATAGAATCATATTATATCTAAAATTCTTTAAAATTATAACAAAATTTATCTACTTTTAATATATATATATATATATATATATTAAATTACTAAATTATCTTTAAATTAAAAATATACTAAAGATAGTATTGATATATCAAAATTTATAAGAACACGGACTATTATGGTAGTAATAGATCAAAAATTTAGTAAGATTCCAATGTGATGGAGATATTTATAAAAAAAGAATTTTATATTTTATGTGAATTTCTTACGTAACTCCTATTATATTCTCCATTATTCGGATTGTGTTTTGCACAAACCAATCATTTTCGTTCTTTTACCGCTGAAACCTTATTACCTCTGGGCAGTTTTGAAGAGTCATGGACTCATTAAATAAAGTGATTGTATTAACCAAGTGTCAAATATGCGTTCTACAAAGGCGCCACGCAACCACAACCACAATAAAAAGAAAGTATAAAATTAAGGATTATTTCCATGTAGTTGAGCAAGGATTGGACAGTGATATGGATTAATTTGTCATTTACATTTATCTGGCAACCTACTTGAGCAAAAAATAATAATCTGTTTCCACTGTTAATTAAATAATACTATGTTGTTGACTGTTGAGGATTCAAATGTATAAAGGTTGCTTCACGTCTTGGCACAATGAATCTTATATAAAATTGCAATTTAATCTTGATACCATTTGTTCAATTTTATCGTCTCACACCAATTAATGCTACTTAATTGCAAAAAATCGTCATCCGTGCAGTCATCACTCGAAATTTAAATTGCGGAAAAGTTATTTAAGATTCTATGGTAGTATATTCTTTTATATCCTCCAACATGGACTATTCTATGAAGACGAAATTAAATTAATAATTTTCCTTTCTAGGGTACATACACACATGACACATACATTGATTTTCTATAACTAAATTTCATTTTTGTGCAATAGCATATGATAGACAAACTGCAATAGGCAAATTTCTATACGACAGGGTTCAGTCTATAAAATGTCAATTTGATTCAAAGCAAGTCTCATAAACCTATACATTTGTTATATTGGTTAATTTCCGCAAATTATTGTCGAAATTTGTAACTACAACATGAGTATTAAATATTTAAGATAGTTAATAGATAAACTTTAGACACTCGATATAAAAAGATGTGAAGAAAGAATAAAATTGTGATGAAAGCAACATATTATGTTTGAGTTAGGGATGTCAATGGGTGGGTTTTACCCGGACCAGAACCAATAAATAAGTAATGATTCTGGTTCTGGATCCGACCCATTCGACACTGGATCCGGACCGGACCAGGACCATCAACTCTGGGTCTTAAGCGGTCCGGATCTGAGTGGATCTGGAACCAGAACCGAACAAGAAACAGAACTAGAACCGAAATCGTTGCTTTATAATTTAATGTATTATGAGTGATTTTGAATCGATATGGATAAAACTAGTTCACTGACAAACCTATTTAAACTTAGGTTTGTCAATAGACGGGTTTTACTCGAACCAGAACCAATAAATAAGTATTAGTTCTGGTTCTGGAACCAGAACCAGATCCGGACCGGACCATCAAACTATGGATCTAAACGTTCCGGGTCTTAAGCGGGTCTGGAACCGGAACCAAAATCGCTGCTTTAAAATTTAATGGGTTTTGAACGGTTTCGGATCGGTCCGGGTAAAACTCATCCCTAGTTTGAGTTATACTACTTTGAGAGTATATTATTTCGCAGAAAAGAAAAGGTTTAAAAAAACTAACAAGGATTAATATTTAAGAGCAAGAATTATGATGAGCCCGGTTTCTGTGTTTTTAGTTTTTTTTGTGTCGTGTTTCGTGTCTTTTTTTTCTGTTTTGTGTGTCTGGGAGAGTACAATGGAGAAGGTATGATGTAGGGTAATGTAGGGGGAAATGGGAGCATAAGGAAGTTGCATTCGACGAAAGAGGCATTGAGCCTAGCTGAAGGCAATGTGATCACAAAAGATGATCTTGGGCAAGACGGAATGGACTGCTGGTGTGCCCAACTCTGTACCGCGTGGAATCCAGACTTGAGTGTTGATGGAAGAGAAGAAGGCAAGACGAGCATAAAGCTACATCTTGACCAAGGTGAGAACATGGCTACACATGGACCAAGATGGTTAAGATCTTATCCAGATGAGCAGCTAAGGAATGATTTCTTTTCTTATCAAGAAGACCTATTTGAAGACGAATCTGTTCGGATAAAGGCACCAAATCTGTAGATTATGGGCTGCAACGTCACTCAACCATATCAAGAGAGAGAATACGGAATCGAGAAGATCCAGTTACAGAGAAATCCGCGCAGATAAGGCAAATCCCGTAGTTTCTAGAGCAGTCGCGCAGCGCCCAAGCCTTACGACTCTGGTCTAGGCTGAAACCCTAGCCCAATGTTGTCTCTATTTAAATGTCCAAATCAAGCGCCGACCAGAAGGCGAATCATCCATTCGAAAGAGAGAATTCCATCCCAAGTTCTGTAATAGCTTAGACTTTTTTTGTGAGTGTTCATGAGGAAGAAACAAGCCCCATGGGCAATTTCTAAATCTATTTTGCTATGTTCATTGGCGGTGTTGGTGTCGACCAATCTACATTATTTTTCTCAGTAATTTAATTCCAAATATGATTTCCTTTACTTATTTTTGTTTATTTATTTTATGTCTAGCTAAGCTTTACATTTTGGATTTAACGAGACGTGTTAAGTAATTGTTCCAAGGGCTTGGGAGTCGAAATGAGCAATTAACCCTTGTGAGATAGTTTTCTCAGAGTGCCAGGTTTTATTCACAATGTTCAAACTAGATTAGGTTAGTTAATTGGTTGTTAATTAATCCTATTGGGCAAAATCACTAAGAAATTGGGCGAATGCTAGTGTCTAGTTGTACTTGAGAGTATCACGGGTATGAGCAATTGTGGTGTATGTTGTTACCTGCTATGGCCATCTTGACTACCTTGGGCAAATGTTGATTGTTCAATTAGTACCTATTGAAGCATACTCATAGGTAGGGTTGTGCACGAATCGAACTGAACCGAAAAAACCGATCCAACCGATCGGTTTCGATCGGTTCGGTTCGATTTTTGAAAAAGTCGGTTTTTGATTCGGTTCACATTTTCAATTAAAATCGGTTTTCGGTTTTATATTTTAGGTTCGATCGGTAACCGAACCGAACCAAAAATATTATATTTATATATTTTATATAATAATTAATTAATATTTAAATTAAATAATTAGGATTAAAATATGTTTATTTTAAAAATATATATATAAAATATATGTTTCGGTCGGTTTTTCGATCCGACCGAAATCGATCCGTTTTTTCGGTTTGGTTCAAAAAAATATGTTCGGTTCAATTTTCAGTTTTAAAAATTTCGATCGATCGGTCGAACCGACCGATCGATGCACACCCCTACTCATAGGGAGGGTCGGGCATGTTAGATAACTGGGCATAAGCGGACCTTGTTCATTATACACGTAAGGGTAGATTGGGCATGGGTAATCTTGTCTGTAACGCGTTACAATGGGAGCATGGTTGTTCTGAGTTTATAACCAGGAGATATTTGATTACGAGGGCATATCTTTGAACCAATGGCTGAGCCAGACCAAGCTTAACCCATGAACCTCAATCAAGAATTCTTTTTATATTGATCAATCTCATCTTTTGTTTTCAGTTTATTTTTGTATTGACGACGTTGAGTTAATCCACACTTTTTCTTTTTCAAATGATACAGTGACCAACGAACTTGCAACACCAATTTTCCGTAGATCCATTCTGAACTTATCACGTATTAAAAATACATTTGAACAATTAGGACTTATAAATTTATTTTGATCGGGGCTGAAACGACATTCAGTCTATTTTTAATTACACCAATTAATTTTCAACTCATTTCATCAGTCAAACTTAGCAGCTATAAACAGTTAGTCTAGTAGTCCCGAATCAATGTATAATTCTTATATTACACTCTCACATTTTCTATTGCAATTTTTGGTTTCTTTGAGAATTTATATCAATACTTTTCTTCCCAGAGATTTTCTTCAGATGTCTCTGAAACGGAGAGAGCCGATGTTTTGACCTTTTTCAGACCAAAAATATATATATTTATATTTTAATTCTATAATTTTCTAGTAATTGTATTGTCACCCCATTAACAACTATATTGTTCTTAATTATAAGTAAAAGTGATTTTATATGTGTGTGTACAGGGATGGATCCAGAAGTTGATGATGGGGTGGTCTGAAAATAAATACTTCAAAGTATTAAATATCATAAATGCTAAAATATTTCTAAGTTTTCATAAGTTGTCTCATGAGATTTCAATATACAAAATCCATCAATAATTGAGTTTATATTTATATTTTAATAAAATTTCTTTCAATATAAACCCTTCTTTAACGTAAAATTTAGGAATCCATCAACCAAACCATCGACAAAATTTGGTGCGATTGAACTTGAACTTTGACAGCTTGAATGGGCAGAGCAATATCGAGAAACACTTGAGATCAGATGCAATGAGGAAGAATATGACACATTTGTTTGACTAATTTTCCGACTCGTATGAACATTTGAGGATTCGATAAATAGGGTATTTCAAAAGCATCAATATACGCTGCTCAAAATAGTAGGCACACAACAATAGGGAGACACAAAATTTTAGCGTGTAAAACCTCTTAAAAGGAAAGAGATGAAAAAAACCACGGGACTACTAGAGTCGTTTAAATCCACTATAATCAACAATGGAACAGTACACAATCTTTTCTAAATTATATTAGAGGCATACAAAATATCATACACTCGAAAATAAGCACATCAAGATGTATGGAATCAAAATCGAGCAAAGATCAGAAAAATATTACCAGAAATTCACTTCTATTCAGATCGACAAAACCCGACCTTCGAAACTCAAAATCCGATCTCCACCGTCCAAAACGTTGGCCCGGATGCTGTGAAGCTTCTGTCCAAAAATCACAGTGATCTAACGGTTCAATCCCTAGGAAACGGAATTTTTCTGAAGCTGCGCACTGAAAATCTGAGAGGTAAAAAAAAGGCTACGAATTTTTCTGTTTTGGCTATTTCAATTTCTCCCTTCAAAAATGGTGGTTGACCCTTTTTCATTCTTATAACCTTCTCATGGGCTTTTCTCATGGGTAAAAAATATAAGAAAATCCAACAATAATAATTTTGTTTTAATTTTTTAATTATTTTGGACTGTGCTAATTTTGAATTGGGCATAATATAATACATAAACGGAAGAAAAAGTTCGAGGCTTGCACTGGGCTGGAGCCCGGTGCAGCTACCACCTAGATCCGCCCCTGTGTGTGTATTGTTCAATTTCTCGATGGTTTTAAAATCCGGATCAATTTAGACATGCAAATTAGAAAGATTTTTGCCGTAGCCAATCTTGAGTAAAACTTAAGTATCCCAAAGTAATTAGACCATATAGCAGTTTAGTTTTGTTGGTCAATAGTCCATTGCAATATTAAGTTATATTTCACCGGCCCTAGACAAGTTACATATATTATACAAAATTGTCATAATTATATTATTTTTTCAAATAGTTTAGGAAAACTATCAATAAATCACCAATTATGATCCATTTTATAATTTTAATACTACTTTTAAAAATTAATAATTGAATACACAATCTATATATTTTTGCAATTGGAACTCAAATATTTTTTCCGGCGATATTCTCAAGTGAAATTCTCTCTCGTTACACATTCAAAATCAATGAACTATACATCAAAATGTTCATCTTTTAAAATATCAAATCCCATAAAATAATTGCAGACAGTCTATTTTGGCAAGAAAAAGTTTGAAAACAAGATTGTATGTCTACCGCAAAAGTACTTATTGTAAGGCCGGTCTTCCCACAATGAATTAACGAAAACGAGAAGTCAAATGACCGAGAAACTCACGTATGTTCCCAAATGCCAAACTCATCATTGAGTTCCAATTATATATATATATATATATATATATGAGTTGGTTATAGGAGGAACCATCCATAAGATGAGAACTAAGAACTAATAAGGACTGAAGATAATGTTAAATCTGATGGTCCATATTAATTGGTGCATAATCATGTGTTTGACTTAGTTTGTCAACAGTCGACTCATTTTAAGATGATATGGGTAAATCTGTAAAATCAAAATTTATCCCACCCCACTGAAACCTCCGACCTCTCTCATTTACGTATCAAATCAATCAATTTTTTTCTCTCTCCTATCATTCTATCATCTCTCTCAACACAATTAATTTTTTTTTTCTCTCCTATCACTCTATCTTCTCTCTCAATACATAAATCTCTCATAATCTCTACAAATCAATAAGAACTCTTTTATATCTCTAGTTCTATTCGATCCCCTAAATCACGCATATCTCGACCATAAACTTGTGAACACTAAGAAGTTTGTTTGAATAAATTTGTTACTCTTGTGCATTGATTTCAATGGAGTCAAAGTGTGAATCTACGAAGAAGGTAGGGTTTTGCTATGAACAAATATTAGGACTTCGATTTCTTTGTAAGAACAATATTTTAGATTCGATATTTTATAAAATGAGTTTTTGTACATCGAAAAATGTTAAAAAATAATTATCTCAATTTTTGAACTTTTGTTGTTCAGCCAAAATATGCTGATGAAGACAAAGTGGACTAATGCACATACATTTTATTTTTGTTGTTCGTTTATTACATCTACAAATAAGTGGGTTTGTTTAATTGCATAAGAACAATTATTTATGCTATAAATTCATTTCTGTTGTGTGTTTATTACATTTTACATATACGGATTTTCTCCTTAACATAATTAAATTTTGTTTATGCACAAGTAGTTCGTTTGTGTGCACATGGTATTTATTATAACATTGCATGATTCATTTTCTTGCATAAATTGCATTATATGTCGTATTTTTGTGCATATATTTCTGTGTAATTGTGCATTTATTTTTGTGCATATACTTCAGTGTAATTGTGCACGGTGCATGTAATATTTATATACACATTTGTGATGACTGCGCATAGTGTTACAATAATTGTTCACACATCTTCTTGGGAAGGTAACACTTGTGCCTATTCTGTCTATATAGTAATTGAGAGGTAGATAATCTTTGTATTCTATTAGGACAAAATAGACATGTCGATGTGTACATTTTATAAACTTTGGCTCTATGTATAATGTTTTATGTTCATAAGTCTTAGTTTATGCATTTCAATCAAAGATCTTGTGCATTGATTAATAGACATTATTCTTTTAGTACACTTGTTGTAAACTGTTGTTCGTGTTTGAGATTGTGCATGACTAAAATGTATTTTGTTCATGAACTACAACATTGTTTGTGCGTGTAAATACCAAACTATGTGTATATCTTTTTTTCAACTTTGTGCATAATTGTAGCTAGAGTATGCATGATTATGTCATATGGTGAGCATATCTAAAGATGCATGACTAAAGTCATACTTTGTGTGTGACTATATTTTATTATACTTGCACAAGTATTAAGTAATATGTGCATATCAGATACATGTTTGTGCATATTGTATATTGTCCTTATTCATTGATATAATATTAACTAATTGAAACTACTTTCTAGACTTCATTGTTCATGAATAGAAAATCGATCACTAAGTGGACACAAACATGAACTAAACACAATAAACTTGAAAATAACTAAATTTAAAATGTAATTCATATTATAATTGTTGTAGTATTTAAAGATCAAGATTAAATAATAATAAAATATTCAAATATCAGATATAATAACAAATAATAAGAACAAACTAAAATCTATCATAGAGCCAACGTTTGTAATTTTTTTAATTTTTTAGTTCGAGACTTGGCGAGAACATAATTTTCGGGCAATTAATTTGGTTCGTCATTTGGGAATTGTAATGTCAAACTACAAAATTAGCTTGATACCTTTAAATGAATTTATTTTATTTTATTTTAGCATGTATTAAAATTGTGGAAAATTAAATGAGATTAAAAAAGAACACAACAATTTTGAAACTACATACGACAAACGTAAAAAAGGAAGATATAGATATGAAGATATTAAATTACCAAATATTATAAACAATCCCTAGAATTACTCTTATAAACGGTTACACTAAAAAAGTAAATTACAACTATGTCCTTGATGATATATCTGGAAATTACACTACCAAATATATCAAAAAAATTGTGACCTTAGGATGATGCAAATCCAACGCATGATATTAGTTCTTATTTCTCAAAATATATAGGGTTCTCATTTGATCCATCCCATATATATATATATATATATATATATATATATATATATATATATAGGGAGGTTAACGTAAAACCATTTTTATTGTGCGAACGTGAGAATCGAATATGTTATGAAAGTAATGAATATCTGCGAAGTTAATGAATAAAAAAATAGAATTTTCGCCTCATGGATTCGAACCCGTGAAAATTCCAAATTTTGGATTCATTTACTTTCAGAGATTCATTAACTTTCATAGCATATTCATTTTGTTTTCGTAGTTCTTAGTTCTCACGTTAAAATTGGTTCTTATTTGAACCAAACTCTATATATATATAGAGAGAGAGAGAGAGTGCGGTTCAAATAAGAACCAATTTTAACGTGAGAACTAATAACCACGAAAATTCTTTACGAACAAAATGAATTTACTATGAAAGTTAATGAATTCGCTGATAAAGTTATTGAATCCAAAAATTCAGAATTTTCACCCAGGGTTCGAATCCCATGAGAGGCGAAAATTCTATTTTTTTTATTCAGTAACTTTTCCAGTGGATTCATCAAGTTTCACACTGAATTCATCATTTTTTTTGTTCTTACGTTCTCACAATAAAAATGGTTCTTACGTTAACCCTCCAATATATATATAATGTATTTAATTACAAATTTTTAAAAGTAATATTGAAATTGCAAGATGAGGCACAATTTTTAATTTATTTGATATTTTTCCCTATAATTTATACAATAGAGCATCATGGGCATCTAAAGTTTTGCCATCTTGACTTGGAATCCACCAATATTAGAGAAACAACCAAGAAGGTAACCTTAGATTCAAAGTATATTCTCTCTCTCCCGTGTCCGAGTGATAGTGACAAAAAATTAGAAAGTAATTAGGAGAATTTGAATTATGCTAATTAAACTCATTACTTTTTCAAGTGACAGTGATTAGAGGTTAAACTAAAGCCATTACTATTGCGAGTGACAGTGATTAGAGATTTTTTAATAATTTTTTAATGTGCAACCCTTCGCGGCTACCAGCAAACGTTCACCAAAAATCAAATCCAAAAGCCACCTGTCTTGATCAATCAGCTCGAGCCAAATTGCAGCATATTTTGTAGAATCCCCCACCCCTTTGTCTTTCTATTCGAGTACAAACATGTTACACAAACGGCATAGAGATGTTTAATTATATTTAATGAAATCATGGTATATACGCTCATCATCACGCAACACAAACGACATAGAGATATTTAATTATAAATAATAAAATCATGGTATATATGATCATCATCACGCAATCCGATCCATTTAATAATAAATAATAGACATATATGTCATAACGCATGTAAACTTGTGGAATCCACAACCAATTAGGAACAACACTAAAGCTATGCACGCATCTTTAGGCCATTGCATCAGATCACAAAATCCACTTCCCGAATTGAAAGTCTTATTATTTGTTGTTTTTGTTTTAGAGTATACATAATGCAATGGTTAACTATTATTTATTTATTGGGGGAAGGGGGTTACGAGTTTTTAGTTATTTTGGGACTCGATTATATTTTTAAATTTTATCATTTTTAACAGGAGAAGTACAAATATTATTTTAATCTTAGTAAAAATTATTTTCACGCTAAATATTAATTTCCAATATGTAAAGATAAATCTATCTGATTGTCTGAAGCTCTGCAAAATAAGATGCCAAAGCAGGTTATATAATGGTTAGTAAAGTGATAACTTTACAATATAAATACCATAAATCAAAACTCAATCTATATATTTTAAGTCGAACAATTCAAGTCGTAAATGACGACAGCTTATAGCAACAACAAAAAATATAGAACACTTTTAACCACTATAACTCACTATAACAATCATTGTAAGAATTTGATGACACGCAATCATTATATATATATATATATATATATATGGGTCAGATAGGAAATGATAATTTGGTAGGAAATGATAATGAATCTAGGCATTTGATTCGTTGGATCAATGGTTAAGATTTAATTTCAGTTGTGCTACGATTTTGTGTTTTGTGTGCTACGTGGATTATTGTGCAACATTAGAACCCTTCTTATGCTACGCTGCAATGAAAGATGTGCTAAGTTAATATATTTAGCATATGTGCTACGAATAGATGAAATATGTGCTAAACTAACATGTGCAACATAGTAATTCTGATTGTGCTACACAAATATGAAAGAAATGCTAGACTTACATATCTATTCCTATTTTCTACACTTATTTTCATTCTCACAGGAACCATCTCATAAATATATATATGGAGAGTGGTTATTGTAAGAACCTTTCTTAACTTATAAACTATAAATTTGTGGAATTGTCTTAATTCGTCGTGAAAACGTATGAATTTTCTATGTAAGGGTCTAAATTCAGAAAAACAAAATTTCGCTCCCCACTGGATTCATACTTAGGTGTTTGATTTCATCAAATAAGGTGATGAATTCACCGTAGATCTTCACGAATAAATTACTAGAAATAGTTCATATTTTATACTTTAAGATTGATCTGTATTTGATCAAATTCTTATATATATATATAGGGGAGGGTTGACATAAAAATCATTTTTATCATAAGAATGTGAGAACAAAAAAATGATGAATTCATTGTGAAAGTTGATGAATATGTCGGGAAAGTTACTGAATCCAAAAAAAAAATTTGCCCCTCATGAGATTCGAACCCGGATGAAATTTTTTGAAGTTTTCGATTCAATGAATTTCTTAATGGATTCATCAACTTTAATAACGAATTCATTTGATTCTTAGTTTTTAGGATAAAAATGATTCTCATTTGAATCGAGCTCTCTCTCTCTCTCTCTCTCTCTCTCTATATATATATATATATATATATATATATATATATATATATATATGTGTGTGTGTGTGTGTGTGTGTGTGTGTGTGTGTGTGTAACGTGAGAATCAAAAATAATAAATTCGTGTGAAAGTTGATGAATCCGATGAGAAAGTTATTAAATCCAAAAATAGAATCCAAAAAGTTGACGAACTCTTGGTGAAAATTTTGAATTTTGGATTTAGTAACTTTTACATCGGATGCATTAACTGTGAACGATTTCATTATGTTTATAACGAATTTTCGTGGTTTTAGTTCACACGTTAAAATGATTCTTATTTGAACCTCACTATATATATATATATATATATATATATATATATATGGTTGAATTTTGGTAGTACTATATCCTTAGGTAGTATGTAGTAGACAATCTAGACCACACATTTTGAATATATAGACACACAAAAAACTAACAAGTGACATTGACAACCCATTTTTCGCTAGGGTAAAATAGGAAACTAACACAAACAATCTTATTATTATTGTTGTTATTATTATTCGATTTATTTTAACAATGGTAGCAGGGGACAGCGGCAACGGCGAACAACAGCTGACAACGACAACTGCTCGCTTGAATTTGATGAAAAATGAGAAGGATTTTGAGAGAAGATTGAGGAATCAAGTGAGATAATGACTATAACGTAGTTTACAACGAAGTCTGTCGGTAATTTGAGAAGAATGATGTCGAAATTGAAGCATGCATACTAGAAAATATAAATATGCATACTACAAAACAGAAACATGCATACTAGTAAACAAAAACTTGCATACTTTAAACCAGAAACTCGTAGGTTTTTTATTGTTTGTATCTCTCGTTCTCTCTTCTCCAATATACACAAACACTTATCGTATTGATCATTTGCTTTCTTTCTTATTGGTGATTTTTTTTAATTATGAAGTTAGAAAAAAAAAACGATCTAAACAAGAGATAAATTCTAAAGAAATCAATATTGTATAGCTGCGGCGGTAGCGATGATGACGTGGACAACGGAGGCTGCAGCGCAAACAACAACGCATCGAGAAGATTTAGAGAGAATATTGATGAAAATAAGAAAGGAATTTTGAGAGATGATTGAGGGATGGAGAGAGTTGGTGGCTATGGCAGTGTAAACTGTGAAGTTCGCCAAAAATCAGAATAGGTGGCAGTGGTTTACGGTGGAGTTAGTTGAAAATTGGAGAAGGAGGCGGCGAGATGAAGCCCTTTGCGAGAAATATGCATAATAATACACATAAACATGAATAACAATACACATAACTTGCATATGCATAATAACACATAATCATCCATATCATAAAACAAAAATATGCTTACTACTTAACATAAACATACATACTACGAAATACAAACCTGCATACTTTAAAACACAAACTCGTAGGTTTCTCATTCTCGATATTTCTCTTTCTATTTTTTCCAATATGCATAAACACTTTTCTTGTTGATAATTTGTTTTCTTTTGTGATGATTTGTTTTCTTTCTTATTTATGTAGTTAGAAATAATCGATCTAAAAGAGAGAATAAATTTGGATAAATCAATCTCATATATATTTATATATTCAACATTATGTAATTTTTTGTTCAAGCGTGTACAATTTTCTATTTTAAAACATGCATGGTTTGTTTATCTATATGATACAACAAATTAAATTATGCAGTTTTGTATCCAACCGTATGAAAGTTTTATGTAATATGTAGTTTTATGTTCAATCATATGCAGTTTTATATTTAACTACTTGCATTGTTTAATTTCTTGTATCACATAATAAAGCAAATTAATAATATACTCTCACTATAGGGAAATTAGTACTCAATAGCTTAAAAAATACGAAAAAAATCCACCATATGATTTATAAAATAAATGGATGTGATTGAATACTACCTTAGGTACTATATGATCTCTTCTCTATATGCACGTGTGTGAATCTGTCCAGAGAAAGTTAATTTAAATTAATTAAGTGGATATATAAATCAGTGTGTAATATAATTTTCCAATTATAAATTGACAGATATATATATATATATATATATATATATATATATATATATATATATATAGAGTTTGGTTCAAATGAGAACCATTCTTATCCTAAAACTAAGAACCAAATGAATTAGTTATGAAAGTTGATGAATCCGCTGATAAAGTTAATGAATTCAAAAATTTAGAATTTTTCACCCGGGTTCGAATCCCATGAGGCGAAAATTCCATTTTTGGATTCAAGAACTTTCCCAAATTGATTCATCAATTTTCACTATGAATTCATCATTTTTTGGTTCTCACGCTCACAATAAAATTGGTTCACGTTAACCCTCCCCTATATATATATATATATATGCGCGTGTGTGAATCTCCATGCAAGACAAAGTTAATTTAAATTAATTAAGTGCATAAATTAATCAGTGTGATTAAGTGTTATATAATATTCAAATTATAAATTGACAGGATCTATTATAATTCAATTTATTCATTTTCAATAAATAGTATTATTACCTAGCTATGGCTCGGGCTGTGTTAAAGAGTCATGGTAAATTAGACTTATAATTCGTTGAGACCCACAAACTCCGAAAACCAATCATTGACCAAAGTAGCATTAATTTGCATCATGAATGTCAAAAATTGGCAACAATATTTAGCCAATGATTATAATATAAGATGGAAGATATGTGGCGACTTGTTCAGACGAAAGATATTACTTAAGCATTTAATTAATCATATTTGTGGGACCACATGTGGACGTGACATATCTTAATTAGGGTCCTGGCACAAAGAATCTTGATTTCTTTTAGTTAATCAAACTCAAACTATATAGTAAACCATAAAATCTAACATTTATTAATGAAAGATGCCCTAGATCGATCACTTTCGGGTGCAAAATCGTCATTCGTGTTGTCATCAATCAAATTAATTAATCGAGAAAATTTCGAAGAAAACTTCTTTATACGATCCCCTAGCTGAACAGAAAATTTACTGATTCTTTATGCATTAAACAATTTCAAGTTGTTAAGGGAGTTAAATAAAAACAGTCGACAATAATTACGCCCTTAATAGTACTTAAATCGCAGTCAAATGACAATTATTATTATATCTATTCGTGGATTACTCATAAATTGGATATGCGACGAACTAACGATGCTTATGACTTCTTTTATTTTCTTTTTCTTTTTAATTGACTAACAACATGGTTTTCTTCCTTGATTTATTTTATCACATAACAGATTCTCAACTCCCTCTCAATTAGTCAATTTTTCATTTTAGATATATTTTATCGCCTCCAAAATACAGAATCAATAGTGAAATAGGAAAAAAACACTGGTTGATTTATGACAGGAAACATCGCATCTAGAAAAATAGTAAAGGAATTTAGCCCGGTGGGTACTACTTGTTCATTTTGAATTAACCTTATTTCTACACAATATATAAATGATATAAAATGAATAAGTTATTCTAAAGTCAGCATAATATAGGAGTATTATGGTATTTATCCCTTAGTACAATTTGGATTGAGGGTGACGACCGAAATAGAAAAGAAACCCGAGGTCAGTTGAACTGTAACTTTTTGAGATTGAGCTTCAGCTTAAGCTTGATCCATTAGAAAACTATGCAAACTCAAGTTTGAATCAATTCAATTATATTTATTAATATTAAATAACTTAATTATATATATATATATATATATATATATATAGAGAGAGAGAGAGAGAGAGAGAGAGAGGAGTTATGTACAAATGAGAACCATTTTTATCCTAAAAACTAAGAACCAAATGAATTTGTTATGAAAGTTGATGAATCCAATAAAATTCAAAAAAATTCAGCCGGGTTCGAATTCCACGAGGGGCGAAAATTCCATATTTTTGAATTCAGTAACTTTCCCAACAGATTCATTAACTTTCACAATGAATTCATCATTTTGGTTCTCACCGTAAAAATGGTTCTCACGTTAACCCTTAGGTTCAAATAAAACCATATTTAACGTAAGAACTAAGAACCAAAAAATTTCGCTATGAACAAAATGATTCGCTATGAAAATCGATGCATCTGTTGGAAAAGTTGACGAATCCAAAAATTCAACATTTTTCACCCGGGTTCGAATCTCATTAGGACGAAAATTCAATTTTTTTGGATTCAATTAACTTTCCCGATAGATTCATCAACTTGCACAGTAAATTCATCATTTTTTGGTTCTCACATTCTCACAATAAAAATAGTTTTCACGTTAACCCTCATATATATATATATATATATATATATATATATATAGGAGGGTTAACGTGAGAACCATTTTTATTGTGAGAACGTGAGAACCAAAAACTGATGAATTCACAGTGAAAGTTGATGAATCCGTTGGAAAATTACTTAATCCAAAAAAATAGAATTTTCGCCTCATGGGATTCGAATCCGGTGAAAATTTCAATTTTGAATTCATTAACTTTCTCAACGGATTCATCAACTTTCATAACGAATTCATTTGGTTCTTAGTTTTTAGGATAAGAATGGTTCTTATTTGAACCAAACTCTCTATATATATACATATATATGAATTTTAAATAAGTCGAAGGACAATCAAGCTAAAATTAGGCTTCCGAACCTATCTTAGTATCGTTGAGCTAGATCTTGAATTCGACTGGATTAATTTGTGATCAATTTTAATCGAGTCGATATCTAGTACCTCACTACTCATTAATATAGTCTTAGAGGAGCTTATATTCTCAAAAGCAGATGTTGTCAAACACCCACTTAATGTGATAGCTCCACTTATAAATTGCGTAACCAACTAATCATTTTCCATCTTTCTAATTGAAGTTCGCAAATTGAGATTACTCGTAATTTCTAATTAAGGAACGAAGTTAGTTACTACTCCCTTTGTCACATTTAAAATGTCACACTTTCTTTTTTGGGTTCTCATTTCATTTTGCAAGAATTATCCTTCAAAAGTTGTGGACCCTATCCACTTTTTAACACTTTAATTCCTAAATAACCGTGTCCAAAAGAAAATTGACGTTTTAGACAGGACTAGCGAAACCTAGAGAATCAAGCAGTTTGCATGAATGGCATCTGTTGATAACAAACTGCGAAACCTGTTAACTAAAATTCAACCTATTTCTACCAAACGCGCATTCAAACATTTTTGTACCTATCCAAACAATCTCAACTTAGCTTAACCCGGCCGATATTTTTATTTAATTAATTAAACTGTTACTACCAATCATATGCAATTCACTGGTTCCGGTTTTCGAATATAATAATACGCCAAGAAATTGGAGAGTAGATAGCTGATCTCTGGTTAAGATATATATTATAAAATAACATTGCAAGTTGCCATCATGTTTATATGACTCCATCATCAATTATTTCTTAATGGAATATACACTAATTAAAGTCCCCAATCCTATAAACTACCTCATTTCCCAACAAGAAATGAGAAAATTTACGCATTTATGCAATTCTTGACTAACATCTAAAATCTGTTTTTCTTAAAAACTAATAACAACTCCTCCAAAACTGGGGTTTTCAGCTAATTTTCATTCAATTTAATTTCCAGATCAGCTTTCGCTGTCGGAAATCTCTATCACAGTAGAAATGAAGCGTTCGAACACTGAATCGGGGACGCCCAAGGTCAACTCCAACCCGATGTCCCCGAGTTGGGGCTCCGGTTTGACGCCGTGACTCGGTCGATCGCTCCGGTTCACCAGCGCCGGCTCGACCGTTTCGACCGAGTACGAGTCATGGCTACGCGCCCTCTTCAGCTCCTCGCTGAAAAAATCCTTGCGATCTTCGCCGCTGTCGTCCCACCCCGTGATCGTGAACTTCGCCTCCGACTCGCTCATCAACTCAGCGGCGAACGAGTTAGCCTGGCTCAGGGCATCCGCGGCGGAGCGCTTGGAGGGGCGGTTTCGTGCCCTGTCGCGGGCGGCGGAGTCCATGGAGACGTGGCGGATGTCGCAGCCCTGCAGCGGCATGACGGTGCCGGCGGCGGAATTGTTCTCGTCGGAGGCCTGCTTCATGAGCGGGGCGCCGCGCAGCACAGCCTCTACCGCCGCCTGACACCGCGGCCAGTCGCCGGCACACATCAACCCGACCGAACCGTGCACCGGGCTTATGATCCTGCCGCAGGCTTCGTACAAAAGCGACCTAAAAATTTCTGCTCCGAAAAACAAGCATCAGAAGAAAAAAATCGAGATTGAAGAGAGATTTAATTCCAATTCAATCAATTTTGAAACATACCGGGGTGGAGATGGTCCGGGCCGGATTTGATGAGGTTGACGAGTCCGGCCCGGCCGTAGAATTTGGCGAGAAAGAGTGTGGCGTTGGCTTGAGATTCAGGTGATTCGATCCATTCGAGACAAGGTCTGAGGGTGCAGTTTTCGACGCAGCCTTTTCGAAGAACTCTGCAGCCATTGCAGCTCATTCTCATGACAGGATTTTCTAGAGATATAGAGAGGGGGGTTTATGAAATAAAGAGATGCGGAGGAGAGGGAGGGAAGGGTATTTATAAATACTAATATGCGTGATGTCGTGTCGACAAAGCAGTTTTCTAATGTTAGGGTAGTCGGAGGAAAAGGAGCAACTTAAAATGCAATAATAATATTTTAATAATAAACTGCAAACACTAATGGCTGCTTATTTATTGCACAAAAGCTGCTGCTGTTGTGCTTTTGCTACCTTTTTCATTTGTTACTCCCATCTTTTTAAAATATCTCCAATTTTAATTAATACATTAGATATAAATAATTTTAATAATATTTTAAAAAATATCATGATTCAAAATTTTAAATGAAAGAATGTTAAGTCAGTCCGTTAGATTTTTGTGAGGATTATAGCTTAAATGAGTTGAGTGTTCCGGATTCAGTATTCCATCATCGAAAACTCTCATCAAAATTGAGAATATTTATTTTATTAACTATAATTGGAGAGATTTTTCACAATCTCATCAAAATTGAAGATATTTTAATGTATAAATTAAAATTAGAGATATTTTTTCAAAATTTATCAAAATTGAGAACACAAAGTATATTTTCCATGTTTTAGATATCATGTAAAAATTTGAAGAGTGCTATTCTACAAGTCTTTTCGTGTAGTACAACTCGGCAACAATCCAAAAGTGTACCACCTCTATATATTTTAGGCGACACAGATATTATACAACTGGTTTTTGTTTTCCTCTGCATTGTTACAATTTCATATATTATTTTTAATGTTAACTTTTGCCATATGTTATATAGTAACAATAATAATGGTGACTTGATATATAGTGAGTGTAAGTTAAAACAAACTGGAATAGTAGCATTTATTTATATGGTGGCAGGTGTGAGACTCGGAGCTACTATATATGAATCTTGGGTCTTAAGATTACACCAAATGGATAGCTCTCTCAGAGGTAAATATTGGATGGCTTCCAAGAAAAATACAAAAATGTAAGAAACACTAATTGGATTCTAAATTCTGAATTATATTTTATTGCACATTTATGTGTGTATATATATATATGGATGGAGTAATACATAAAATTCTACTCCATTAGTAATTTGGGAATCATGTTTCTGTATATATACTATAATATTCTTTTTATGAAAATTATGTATTACACGATTGTCAATTGTTCGTATTTTACTTATTAAAAAGAAAAACTTGTATTTTGATCACCTCATATGAATATATAGGAGAAAAAATTGTTCGCCGACACTCATCCCGTAGTTATTTACACATTCCTTTACTTTCGTTCTCTTTTCTTTCTTTTTAATTTTTAATTTGTTGTGAGAGGTATTGACTAGTAATTATTGCTTTGATTCGACATAACGAGCATAATTAAAATTGATCTCTAGAATTTGATCTTAATATATAATCATGCATCAATTAAAATTGATCTCAGGAATTTGATCTTAATATATAATCATGCATCAATTAGTTATCGTATTCTCTTTTTTTCAATTAAATACAAAAATTTAAAGATCACGTCACGATAGATTCGAATCAAAAACTTTTAGCTTCAGATATTAACCAATCTACCATTAGATCAACATACACACATAATTAGTTCTCATACTCTCGTACTCATTAGTCTAAAGAAAACTGTCAAAGATATTAATAAAAAATGTCTTAGAAAATCCACACTTATAATAAAAGAAGTTTATCTGACAAAATTTGATTAGCCTATTATATCTTTAATTTAAAGATAATAATATGATACATTATATCTATCTATTTATTGATTACTATAATAAAATATATATTTTTATAGATTTTAATTAAAATTTTCAGTAAAATACTTCAAAATTATACTTCCTCGGTCCTCCAATTTCTTTCCTAGTTTTTCTTCTTCGGACGATGTCCCCAATTTCCTTCTTATTCCATTTTTGGTATACTTTTTTCGGACGTCCCCAATTTCCTTTCTATTCCATTTTTTGGTCACTATCATCTATACTTATTATCCTCAATAATACCCTTTATTTATACTTTTGATCACATATGGCTCACCACTATTTCTCTTTCGTATCCTTAACAATCCACTTATTTACACATTTTACCACTTATGGCTCACCACCATGAGACTCTTCCTTCACTTACGATACACTAAAATATATATTAAAACCTTTACCCAAGATTTCCACAAAGTAATTTGATTTCCATAAAGGAATTTAGAGGCTGACATAATAATAAATTTATTATTTAAATACTTTTATATGCATTGTATGCATCAACTTTCTAACGAACAATAAAATTAGGTTAAAGACCACCTGTGCCTCTCCAAATGTGGTCACGAAAAGAAGCACCGCCACCATCTGCCACCTCCCGCTTTCCAGGAGCAAAATTTTCCGGGAAAATATCAATTTCTTTTTTCTTTTTTTCCATTTCGCCCCTACATATTTTCCTTTTTTTCCGAAAAAGAGGCTGGTTTTGATATTCTTATTTGCTGTTTCTGTACGGACTGTGGGCGCCCTTTGAGTTGGGCTAGTGGTTTTCCTCTCCAACAAATGTTGAGAATATCGACTTTCTTTTTTGGTCCCTCTACTTGTAATTATTATTCATTATAATCACTTTGGCAATTAAAATTTACGACAAAATTACTGTATGTATTTATAAGTATTTCTATAACTATAATAAATTTGATTTATGTCTACTACCAGCCGTAATGATGCATTGTATCTCCACGTTCTGTGTCTGATGTATGTATGGATGGCGTATTCCATGACGGTCGAATTTTTTCATTATTTTTTATATTGTAGCAATCATCTGTGTAAATTTTTTCAATGAAAAACTAAAAAAGGGGGTGATTTACAGATTATTTGAGCAAGTTTATTTTTCTAATATTTCCCATTCTATATTAAAAAAAATCTTTCCGAATTCTTTAGCATAAACACTATTTCGGAAACTTGAGGATTTTATAGTTTGAATGTATAAAATAGATAACATTTCAATCCTAGCAACAAAAAGAAAGGAGTGTTACGCCCAAAAATTGTACTCCCTCTGTCCCATTCAAGATGATATGTTTTTTTTTGGACCGTCTAACTCAAGATGACATGTTTTCTTTGAAAATAATTATCTCTTCAAAAGTTATAGGATATACCTACTTTTTATCAATTTAATCACTTTATATCCTTCTCCTATATAACTATATCGAAAAGAAATGGACCGTCTTGAGTGGGATGGAGAATAATACAAAAGAAGACACATGATTTAAAGTGAGTTGACATTACACAAACACTCAAACTATAATAGATTGACTTGGTAAGAGTCAAAGAAATAAATTATGAACGGTTTCCTTTTTCTTGTTAGCGTATATAATCCGGTCATTTATTTATTGAGGTCAACGTATTATAATCAAAGATAATACGGTATTTTATTATCATTTTATATTATTTCAAGATTGTACTTTATTTTATGACCGTATGTATTGTGTACATACATAAAAAGTAAAATGCATTGACAAATTACAATACGGTGTTTTGAAGTAAAGGCCACCTGTTGAAGTCGAAAGCAGCTCAAAGAGATGGCCCATTGACCAAATAACTCATTCCATCTAAATTGGGCCCGCGATAAGCCTTTGTTTAAGCCCATCAATACAAAGATGCAAATCTTCTTCTTTTTGACTTTTTCTCTATCCTTTCTTTATTGAAGGAAGGAATATTTGATTTTTTAGTTGTAGTGTATCACAAGATAGAGCACATAAACTTTAATAGGAAATTTTGTTTAGTTATACTCTTACAATTAGTTATGTTTAAGTTCTCAACATCTCGTACATTAAGCCTAGCTTTCTTTTAAGTAAATTCAGTAAACATCTTTCTTTCGTGGCCGGAAGAATCTGGCTAGGATTATATTTCTCCTTCCGACCAAAAGATTAATACAATAAAATAAAGAAAGAGCAGCCTTAATTAGAAATTCACTTATTATAATAATTATATAATCAAACAAGAAACGGTAGCACTTGCATGCATATAAGTCGTTGAAATAATAAAAAATGAGAAGAGGTGAAATCCAATAGTAATGAGTAGAGTTTGGCAGAGAATGGGACAGAAGTGATTCAATTTGATTCCATTCCAAACCGCTACCAAACAAGGCCTTCCCGGAACACTAATTAAACTCACTCAGCTTTTTCGACTTTGATCCGCCGCACAATACGTGACTTTTTCTCGCCTCGATTTCCATCTCTCTCTCTCTCTCTTCAAAATCCTCACACTTGCAGTTTCATGGAAGGACTCCAATGCATTTAAAACCAAGTAAAGGTAAATGAAATCTGCCTATAGACAGAATTTTCCAATTCTTCATTTGTTAATTGTCAAACCTATGTATGTATCATTAAATGGAACATCATTTTAAAAAAAAGTATTACCAAAGTACACTAACTCTCCAGGTTAAAATACACACTTTTATTACTAACTCACGTTTTAATAGTAATAGATTTCAATTCAGAGAAAAATAATAATAGATTTTACACCAAAAGCCCATTTTAGGCCAACATTAGTGTTGCACCAAAAACACCAGATTCGTAGCTAGTTTGTATTTTGTACGGTTCGAATATATTTGAATAATATAGCTTTTTATAGTATTTAATGTGAGTGTGTGGTGTTGTGAAAAAAAAATCTTGTGTCCTTTTGTGATAAAATCCACCCAAGATTACATTTGGAGATGCTCTTATATAAAATTAGGTGCACCACAATCCATAACAAATACGACTAATTCTGAGCCCAGAAAGGTTTCCTCAAACTATTCTTTGTCATCTTATTTCATCAAATTTTCATGTCACCATTTAAAAATCTCACATTTAATATATCAATCTCCAAACATGGAAACTTCAAACTTCATAAATAATTGACATATACACGGAATACCCCTGACATATAATCCTGTAGCTTTGATTTTATTCATTGATATGGAGTTTGTCTGTGTTTATTTTTTGTGCGTAGAGGACAAGAAATTCACTGGGAAACAAAATATACGAATAAAAAAATGACTAAAATACATTTTAACTGATGTTTTGGATCGCACTGTCTTGTCATCAAATGACCGATTTATTTTCAACGACTTAACTTATTTCTTTTTTCCTTTCCATTATCTGGTCATTATATTTCAGTAATTTATTTTCGCAATGCTATTGCTAGCATCTGCATCTTTACGTGGTGAAACGATTCGAACTATCGAAGTTGGATTTTTTTCCTTGCAAAAGAATAAACTTTTTTACTAATATATGCTCAATTTAGGATCCAAATTGATCAAGAAATAAACGAACCCCAAATTAACTTTTAACTACTTAAGATCTTAACTTTTAATTCGACTGGAAACTTAGAGTTCAACTAAATGCAGCTTAGCGTTTTATAATTGGATCCTTCCAATATTTCGACGTTATATCATGAATATATATTATGTTATTTTGTAATAGATGATACAAAACATTATTTAAAATTGAGAATCTGTATTTCAAAAAATAGAGAACTGAATATAGAACATGTAATTGGACTCACCTCCCAAGAAATGGGAGCAGCTGCCTCCTATATATATTAATTCCGATAATCAGAGTTTTATTCCTAAACATACGATTTCCTCATTCATTGCGTTTTCCTTTTTTCTTTTGTTGTAGTACAATAAGAATTTTTCAAGCGAATTTACATGTATGATATACTTGCATATATATTTACAAAGATTAACGCATTAGTCACTCAAAGAAGCAAGATAGTGACAATGCAAGGAATCTGAGAGATGGGTCAAGACTAAAAGAAATTTGCAGACATGAAAAAAACCCATCAAATATAATCCTATGTTGTTTTTGAGGCCAAAAAGGTTTCCCCCAGCTGCAGTGAAACGATGTGCTTTGCCTTTGGCGAAACTAAATGACAAGTGCACAGAATCTAAACTTACCCGTTGTGGAAATAACGTGACAAGAATCCAAATATTCTGAATTTTTGCTCATTCTGACCAAATTAAAATTCAGAAAACCTTCTTTAAGCAATACTAAAATTGCAAACCATGTCTGAATTCTTCGTAAAGTCGTATAATTCTCGTCAATATCCCAACCTTTCAAGATCTGATGAAATCAGAATCTTTTTGCCCTAATTGTGAAAGGTGTTTGCTTTTGCAGCAGTCCAGTGAAAATACATACCGACATGCAGTAAATTTGTTCAATGACAGAGATAGATAAAAGTGTCAAATTTTTAATATATATATATAAAATATAATCTTGTCTACATCTCTCATGTCCTAATTTTTCGATAAATTTTAAAATTGAAACACAATCGATGTAATTTTTGGAATAATTCTTCCTGCTCCTTCTTTAATACTAGTATACAATTATTTTGTTGATAAACCGACAAATTATATAGCAAGAAGTTCGAAATAGAATTATATAAAATCATGGAACAATTATTACAGCAATTAAATGGTAATTAACGCGAGCATAAAAGTTAAGGAAACTCAGCTCCTATATACAATACCCCATGATATACCATGATCTTAGGCAAAAGCTAGAATCTCGAAAATGCCAAAATACCAACGGTTTACCCCTTGAATTTGATACCGTTGCAACAAAGACGAGCAAAACGTGGGTATTTTGGATAAACCCGACCAAAAGAGCAATAAAAAAAAGAACATGATTAAGAGATGATTGAAGATAAACTAACTCCACTAATTGTGCAGAGGATCTGGGCAGCTCGGTATTCTCCTTTTGTAATCTGCATACGTTCCATTTGTGGTGGTGTTGAGATCAGAGAGTCTGCTGTCGAAATACTCTCTGAATATCTGCGTCTGACTCTTCCCCGGCGGCGGCGCCGCTGCATCCATAATCCGGCCGTCTTCCTCCTCCGCCGCTAGGCGTTGTGGGAATATCCTGATTGCCGCTACCGCCGTCGTGTGACCGGAAATCCAGATATGGAGAAGCGAGATGATCAGAAGCATCGCCAGAGATGACGCGTAGAGTGGTGTTCTTCCGCCGGGAAACGACATCGCCGGCGAACCCACATAAAGTGTTTGAGAGAGATATTATGCCGGCTGGAGAAGAATATGTGTAGACTATTGAGTTTGAGCTTTTTTTGGTTGGAAACCTCTCTAACTTTTCCTCACTGAGATACTACTCTCTCTCTCTCTCTCTCTCTAGGTAGCACCACAGAGATGGAACACACGGCAGCTCGAGTATTTGAGTGTGAATTGACGGCTTTGATCTTTAGATACAAGATGCATAGGGAGAGAGGTGGGGGGGAGGGGTGGTAATGTATACATGCACGAGTGGGACCCACTGATAGAAACATATATCAAACTAGCTGTGTTTTGTCGTTCGATTTGGGGAACTAATCACTCGCAATTAGTTAAATATATTTACTATTATTCCTATTGTTTATATATATACACTATAGTACGAAAATTTTATATAACTCGTTAAGTTTGATATTTTTTATCTCATATGTTAAATTGCTATTCTTTTTAATTAATTGTACAATTTTATCCTTTAAGACATAAAAAAAACACACGATTCACACAGATTCAACCCTTTATGACTTTACCAACCATCTCGGTGACCAACCCCCAACCCCCAATGTGCCAACCCTCCCAACAAGCTAACCTCCCAATGCCAACCTTCCTCTCTCCCTTTCCTACCGCCCACTCTCCTTTCCTTCCTCTTTCCCGACGGCCAACCATCCCTCCATCCCCTCTGTCGGCGGTCAACCTCCCTCCCTTCCCCTTTTCCCGACGGCCAACCTCCCCTCCCTTCCCATCTGTTTCTCGGCGGCCAACGTCCCCCCATTTCCTTCGTCTGTTTTTTTCACAAATGAATTATATTTATGTAATATTGATTAGAAATGGGTAAAAAGAGTAGTATGTTAATATGGGTTAAATTAAGTATGTATGTTAACATTTGGGGCAATTGTCACCATTATATGAAATATCTTTGTTATACTTTTACTATAAGGGCTCGTTTGGTAAACATGTTTAGATATATCAAGATATATAAGAATAGATGTGTATCGTAGATAATGTGATATTTGTATTGTATGTTGTTGTTTGGTAGATAAGATATAAAATATAGATAACAAACCTTATTTGTTTGATACATTAGTTAAAAACATAGATTAAGAAACAAAATGACCAAAGTAGCCTTATGACAAATAAAGGAAAAGACGGGCTGGTGTGATCACGTTTTTAATATGCAACAATGATTAACATTGTCAAAAAACTAATGTTCTTAAGACTGAAGATTATTCAAAATTTGAGTTGGTCACGTTTTTAATATAAAAGACTTAATTAAGACTATCAAATGAAGACAGAAGACAATGCGAGATTTACTGTGATCACGCATTTAATTGGACGTGCTTATTAATGTGAAATATCTGCCGAAGACGATTTATGATTTGGTGTGATCACGTTTTTAATATGCAACAATTATTAACATAAGGAATTCTACGATAATAAACCGAATTCAAACACTCCCAAAACATTTATAAGGATCCATAAGGAATTTAAACACTCCCAAAATATCATCCTAATGTAATTCTTTGTCATTAGGAGTCTAAACAGAAGTCTATATCAGATCTTTGTAAATTCCCACACTTCACCACCTTTGACACTTGTTGAATCGCATATCCTTGTTCACGCCATCAAAACCACCAAAATTCACCAATTTTATATGAACTCCAACACCTTACTGAAAAATGTTCAAGTCAATTAATATCCCACAAGTATATCCCAATTAACAAATGATCAATTAAAATATACTTGATCACGTTTTATTTGAAATTGTCATCTGCATGAATTGATAGAATTCATTATTGAAATTGAAAATAGACTTGATCATGCACTTTTACCCATTATCTTTGTTCAAGTGTTTTCAGCAATACAAAAAACTGAACTGGAGATAATGGTTTTATGCTGTTTTTTTTTCCTGAAGGAAACCTTCTGTCATGTTACAGAAGCAGGCACTAGAAGATGGTGGCTTCCAAGGTAGAGTAATCATTTCATCTAATTTTTATAAAGCACCAGCAACATCTAATTTTAAAAGGTCTCTAGCACTGCAAATGGAGGTTGGAAGTTCTCCACTTAGTTTAAAAAGCACCAGCAGCAGTTAGTTTCGAGCATAGTAGGAAAATGGTATGACTTTTGCAGTTCAACCAACAAATTAATGAAAGGTTCAATGTCACAAGTTCATGGATCTCCTAAATCCAACTAGGAATAACCCCTCCAATCTGGTTGTTCGAGAGGTTCAATGTTATAAAATAAAATAAGAATTAGGGAGGCACTCACAATAATTTGGAGAAGCAATGGCGTTGAGATGAAGAAACGTGATGCTAGCGAAACGATTTTCATCAGAGACGGTGGTGCAGACGACGACTATGCTCGTCCGACGGCGGCGGCGACGTCTGGATAGTAGAAGAAGTGATGGAATTGGAGATTTGCAGCGCTGAGATGGAGAAGCGACTGGAGCAGCTCGTCCAGTAGAGCCTACGGTAATGGAGATGACGATTGGAGCAGCTCGTCCGGCGACGACAACGGCGGCTCGTGTGTGGAGGAGATAGGTCCGAGTCCCGAGTCCCAAGTCCCGAATTTTGCCTAAATTTCGTCCCAAAAGTCCCAATGGAGATGAAAATATCCCAAATTATTCGAAATGATCCCAAGTCCCGGAAAATGTCCCGAAGTCCCGAAATTAAAATTAGATATATTTAAAATCGGGACTTGGATTTCAACGGACTCGGGACTTCCGATACAAAATCAAAATTTCGGTCCGGTCCGGTCCCGACGTAAATTCGGGACTCGGTCCGAATCCGTCGGGACTCGGGGACGGAATTTCCAGTCCCGTCCCAAATTCTCACCCCTAGAGGGAGCAAAGGACGAAAGGGGTTTTGTTTTGGGCAAGTTCGAACAATGGCTTTCAGATTTGGGTGATGGTAGATTTGTCTCAACTCATGTACTGTGGAGTCAAGAAACCATGTATCCGACGGATGTGTCCAGTTAGCTTACCAAAGAAGAATAGTGTAATAAAGACGGACTGGGTTTTAAAAACGGGCCTAGGAGTTAACAAATTTAGGATACCAAACGAGTAGTATAGGTCAGATACCATCCCTATCTATAGCTTATCACATGTACCAAACGAGCCCTAAGTTTGGAAACTAACTCCTTGCTAATATGTTCAGCAAGTATTCACATGGAAATGAAGTTCATTTACCGACCTAACCTGATGCCCAAGAATAATATTCCCTTTTTTCTAGTTGAACATGACTTATTTTTTTATTTATAATTATTTAAAAAAATGGTATAAAATGGTTATAAGGGATAAAAGGTAGGTGATATTTATATCTTTTGAGAAAATAATAATTTATTAAAAAAAAAATGAGTCAAATTGAATGGGACAATCAGAAAAAAAATACTAACCAAATTCGGTAGGACGTATGAAATATTTAATATAGAATTTTAGTTTTTTATTTAACTATTGATTATAGAATAAATTTCTTTAGATTGAATCTCACTAATGTCAAATACTAATTATAAGATGCGGTCCAATTAAGCATAAAAAATCACACATATATGTAAGACTATTTGCCAGATAGGTTTGACTAAATTTTCTTCACAAACTAAGGTCCAATTAATAGGTGGACCAAGATAATTAACTTAAAAGGATTTTTTTTAATCAGAAATTGAGTCTAAATTATTAGTACGTAATGACGTCACCTCGCGCGCGTCGTTGTTCTAGCAGGCTGGTACAAAAATTCCACGTTACGTAATTGAATGTCAAATTATTAATAGTTCTGGTACAAAAATTCGGCGTTACGTAATTGAATGTCAAATTATTAATAGTTCTGGTACAAAAATTCCGCGTTACGTAACTGAATGTCAAATTATTAATAGTTCTTTTATATATAGAGAGAGGATTATCTCTTAAATAAAAATTAAAAGAATCAATAACTATAATTAGGTTAAATAAGATGGGATGATTTGTAATTATTTAATGATAAAAATTGTCAATTCCCTAAATTTTAGTTATTTGGATATTTACATTCTATTTTTTTCGTGTAATTCATCTTGTTGTTCATATAATTATAGTTCTTGTGCATGTTATTACATTTCAATTAATTATTATATTCAAGTAATTCATGTTGTTGTATACATAATCATAGTAATTGTGTATATGTGAACAGTTATCATAAATGAATATAAAAACCTTGATTATAAGATTAAATAATTACCATTAAAATATGAGAATAATAAATAATCTATATTTAACCTTGACTGTTTAGATTATAAAAAATGGATGGAGCATAATAACTTTTAGTTTTCAAAAAAATGTAAAAATATTTTAGTAATTAATTAAAAAGTTTAACGATTTAGAAACATGAATTAAGCTTAGTCGAGCCTATACAATCCACACTATATATATAGAAGAGATTTATACAATATCCAAATTTTATATAATATATTGTATTTAATCTCATCCATTCATCTCATTGATTCTATAATGAAGATTTTTTCAAATTTTTTAAGTTCATGGATGTTAATTTTACTACAGTAATGGTAGAATAGTAAATTTTTTTGTAATGTGATACGAAAAAACGGAACAGGTATATTGTTAAACAGAAACATACATACGACTGAACATAAACACATATAATGTTGAATACAAAAATACAAATGAGATTGATTGCTTCATAATTTTACAATCATTTTATGAAATTTTATATTCAAATAGTATATCATCAGACAAGTCCCCAAACATGATTTCCACTATAAAAATAGTTACAAATGTACTTTAAAAATTATTAAAAATTTATGTATATTATCAAACTATATGTATATATATGATGAAAATCTTATGATGGTATACTATTGTAACGATATATATAATACTATTTGATCTCGTGTTTGAGAATTTTTAAATAATTACAATACATCATTTTAGATAGGATCGGACTTCTTTAATAATTCCTTAGTGGTCAAGTTTTATTCTTGATATTTTCTTAAGAGGCTTTTCTTTTGTGTCTTTATCTTTTTTTTTTTTGTCTAGTGTTAATCAAACCTCTTTGTTACTGCAATACTTTACTTGTTAGCTGATTATGTACACACTATTTAGTTACGATATTTTATTGTTAGAAAATTAACATCACTTAATTAGTTGAATTGTAATTCAGAAGTAACTAATGTACTACTTAATAAGAGTCGGATATAGATTAGGAAAAGCATGATATGGGTCGACCGTAATAGGTGGCTGACCGGGAATCTCGCAACGGTGTTAATAAATATTTTTGTTGTCTAAGGACTAATTGTTGTTACATATAATTTTATATATCTATATCGTACTGAATTTGCATACAAAATTAATCTTCAGAATTTCATAAATCTTGACAAAAGTAGGATTGTACAAACTCAGTAGTGAAACTTGTGAACGACTTTGAAATACGAATTTTTTTGGTTTGGATCTTGTTTTCTATCATATCATAGACAAACATGGTACACCTGCTATATATGTTAATGCATCTCTTTTTATTCAAAATTATAATATATGATGACTAAGGTCACTAGATGCTTAAGTACAATAAAAATAGAAGTTCACTATTTTTTAGCAGTAGCCCTTGAAATAAGACTACTATTTTCGAACACGTGCTATGAGAATCAATTTAGATCACTTGTTATAATCTTATATTCGAAACTTCAAATCAGAATGAAGAATGTATCTTGTATATTAATTACACTAAAGGAAAAAAAAACAGAAAGAATGAGGAAATATACAAACAAACCAAGCTTGAGCATGATGCGTATGGGATTTACTTTGAAAATTAATTAAGTATTTTCTTTCTATAATTAGTAATTATTGTATTAAATCTCTAACTATTTTTAATCTAATTATTCAATATTCTATATTCTAAATTTATAAAAGAGTTTCTTAGAAGAAATTACAATCGACGCAGTTAAATTTCACAAAACAAGTCTTGTACGACAAACTGACTCGATTAAAAAAGTATTGAAAATATTTGAACCCAATATTACTGTCACAAATTCACCTAACTTGTCAGCATCATGAAATTTTGTTACTAACAAATTTGCAGAAATGCCCATTCATGAATTTATTACGACTGTGATGTCTCTGGGAAAATAAATGTTGTGTCGAACAATCAACAATAAAACCATTGACAAAATTCTTATTTCGCCTAAAAAGAAGTAGTTGAATATTTATGCTTCTTAAATATGTAATGGAATTATATAACTACCAATTATAGAAGAAAGATAATTGATATCACTTTCAAGACAGCATATATATACCACTATAGATATATTTTTTCTGTTCAGATCAGTACAGCTACATTCATCCAAAAATTTCAAAGAATCAAAACAATAATGCGTGCTCACGTGTTAAACATAGGACCAGCCAATCACTGCTTAATTTTATAATCCATGTTTTGAAGTTAATTACCGCCTAATTCATGAAGAGATTAAGGAATATAAAACATGCATAATGATTGACGAGTAAATATTCACGTGCCCGCGTATAGGAAAACCCAAAATTTTTATCAGAGTTTGCACTATCAATAGCATTAAAAAAATTGGGATTTTTAGGATTTTGTGACAAAAAGGTCTTGAAAAGTTTTGTTTTGAAAAAAGTAGGGCTTGTTTGGTTGACCTCAAAACTGTAAAACGGGTGTGGGAGGCTGTGGACATATTAATAAAGTTGGAAACCTTTCAAGTTTGTACCTTGGATTTGTTCCTCTCTTAGTGTCTTTTATTGTGGTATTTGGCCATTTTGTTACAGGGCATTAAATCTCAAGAATGTCTTTTACTTAATTCTATTTTACACTAGCTCTTAGCCTCATTCCCTAATTTGCCATTTTCTTCTTGCCCATATTTGAATCTCTCTCCGGATGGATCTACTAGAAATCATTCTTATTCTAGTAATTAGAAATCAATCCATATCTGTATTTTTGATTGATGAATAGTCAAGATTGATTTTTCAAATTAAATGTGATTTCTTACATATAAAATAATATTTTCTCTTTATTATGCTCTTTTAAGTATAAAAAAATATTTTCTTTAATACATATATTTTTACGCATATAATATATTCGGCCGAAGGAAGAGATTGATCTTTATTATCATGCGAGTGGCTAGGAAAAATTTAAGTATAAAAAATATTTTTGCTTTTGTCTGGCGGGAATTATCATATATATTTTTGGTGATTGAATAAAATATCCCTTTCTTCAAAAAAAACATGTTTTAGTATTACAATTATATTGGCTTCTAGTTATTAAAATAAGGAAGGTTCCATTGATATCCTAATAACACATGAATATGAGATCTTCAATGCAAAACTTTAAATGTTTTAATGCATAAGATAAGAAGTCCCACAGTCGATTGAAACCAACTTGCAATATTGATATAAAACTAAAAACAAAGTGATAAGAAGATAAGTATTTCGGGATTTGGATTGCAATGAATAATATACATCAAAATTCATAAAACTGGGCAAAATGGAATTATTGTGTAAAAGCTGCCTAAAACCAATTGTTTTACCACTTCCTCACTACAAAAAGCCTTATTCAAACAATTACTACTCTAATTAATGCAAGCTTCAAAAAGTAATGACTTATTTCGACTACTTTTGTGGCACAATGAACAGAACAGAAATGTAACTTTTCTTGAAGAACGATGGGCAGAATTTTAATGTAGTCAATTCCAGATAAACAATAAACAAAACAAATCAGATGCACAAACAAATTATTTGAACAAGGGATCTTCCAATAAAATTATGATTTTCGGTTAAATCTGATGTAGTTCGTATGATTGATATCAACGATTGCACAAGTGGCCCAAAAAACTAAGGGTTTCTCATTTTCCTACTACTGTCCTACACACATGAATATCGATTACAAAAGAAATTTATGATTTTGTGCAGAGAGAAATAGATTGGGCCAAAATTTTGGGATTGAGTGCGACATGGAATCGTAACAAATTAGGGAACGAGATAAAGATGGTAACTAAATCACTATTTTATCCCTATATTTACCTATACTCAATGAAAATCAACCTCTGCACAAGAATATGTTTTTAATCAAACATACAGATGGACCATACGATTTAATGGGATGAATAGATGGATTTAGGGATGTCAACGGAATGGGATGAATAGATGGATTTAGGGATGTCAACGGACGAGATCTTTAACCGTAACCAATAAATTAGTATTGGTTACGGTTGCGAACCGTCCAAGAAACATCGGATCGGATCGGATCCGGACCATGATTATGGTTCGGATCGGGTATTACCCATCATAACCCGGTTGCCGTTGGGCTACAAACTTTCCACAATCGAAGCAACCAATTATGAGGCGCAGATGTTGGTTGAATGTCACTGCCCTTCTACTAAGAAACACTAACTATTTCATTAGTCTTCAAAATCTTCACATTCGGTGGAATACATTAATCTATCCAGAATTTGCACATGATATAGGTGGGATGTGTAAATCTACAAATAATTGTGCACCATTCAAATTTCTTTTGTACGAAAATAGTCTCTCCTTTTCAGAACCTCTATACCATTAGTGGATACTTTTATTAATAATAATTGTCAAATAGTTTAATTATTTGGTTGACAATATTAAAACAGATATTAGAGTAAAGGTTTATTTTAACTTTAAAAAAGCTAATATTAGGAATTGTATTTTTAGAATGTTAAGTTTTGTATCTACCATTTCTATACCTCTGTAACTTTGAATCTCTCAGCTTTCATGGGGAATTTGTACTATATATTTAAATTATTATTATGGTGTAAATTTTCTTTAATCAAAAGTAGTTATAGTTTATATGTTTTGTAAGTCTGTGGATATGTTTCATCTTTCACTAAAAAGGAGTGGACGATTTTCACTGTATACATTTTTTTGGTTTTAACTTCCAAAATGGGCATTCATCATTCTGCTCAAGGAAGAATCATATTAAAGAAGAAATAAAAGAAAAAGAAAAAGAAAAAAAATGAACAGTTCGATGAAAATTTGCAAAAACTCAAAATTTCGTAATTACACTCAAATGTAAAACGTTCTTACAAAAAAAGTGGATATGTAATGCTCAAATTTAAAAAAAGAATAAAAAAAAATAAATAAATAAATAAAAAATTGATCGGTCGGACCGAACCGGACAAAATGGGCCGGTCTCGAATCGGTCCGGGTCCAAGCGGTTCTAGAACCGAACCGAACCGAACCGTTGCTTTAAAATTTAATGGGCTTTGAACGGTTCCGGATCGGTCCGGGTAAAGACCGCCCGTTGACATCCCTAGATGGATTTGATACTTAGTTCTCATGTCTAGAGTAATTTTCAATGTAACTCGATTTATATATTAGAGGATTGACATAAAAATAATTTTTATTGTAAGAATTTGAAAACGCCAAAAGTTGATATATATACTATTAGAAAAGTTACTACATCAACAACAAAAAAATTCACTCCAAATTCCGAATCCCATAATGCATCTAACTTGCATAATAAATATATCAACTATTATAATTCTTATATTATCATCATAAAAATATTTCTCATTTAAACTTCACTACATATAAATATAATTTTTACAATCCCCATCCAATAGAAATTAACTGCTTGATTTGGTGGTGAGACAGCTATATATGGCAAATTAACTCTGACCTGAAATCTTATTTCGGCAAGACATGTTCTGAAATACTGTAGGAAAATATGGCAATCTATCGATGTTGAGTTTAGAGATACAACTATATATTTAACAAATCAAACGTCAGACACTATTATTCACATAATTTGCTGTAACCAACAAAAATTTATATAGTCAATTTTAATTCGTAGCCTTAAAACAAAACCAAATCAACAAGTTGAAAATAAAGAAAACAAATTGATATACATACATCCTTAAATATTCAGTACTCATAAAAGTTTTTGAAATTAAATACTCTCTTCGGTTTTTTATATGTTCTCATTTGTCAAATTAATTATATTATCAAGAAAATAGAGAAATTTATCTTTGTAACTTTATATATATAAGGTTACCATAACAAATACATATATATAACTAATTATCAAACTATGAAGATATTAAATAATGATAAAATAAAAAAGATATCAAAATTTTACTCTCAAATTTTCAAATAAAACACTTATTAAGAAATAAGAAAAAAAGTAGATAGAATACTTATAAAAAAAACAGAGGAAATATGGACTATAGGAGATCATAAATTCAATTTAATTATGGGTCGACAAGTAAAAGAACCATATTATTATGGTAATTAATTACAAAATTACGTGTACGAACACAATTAAAAAACAAAAATCCAACCCAATATATAAACTTCGTAAGTCAAAATCCAAATTTACAATTAAGTAAGCATCGTCTTGTGTTTAGGGCATACCTTTAGATGGAGTTCTAGACACAACATTTGTTTAGTACGATTTACATTTTATATGTGTTTTGTAAGGTTTTTATTTTTATTTTTATGAAGTCTTTGTTTTGTAAGACGGAATTTACTTAAAACACATCAAATTTAAAATTTTCTTCTTGCAAGGAAGGAGCGATATTTATATATATGTGGAGTTGTTATCGTGTGTATATTCCATATAGTGTAAACATGAGAACAAATATCAACCTTTGATAACTCATGATTGACGCTTCAGATTCAATGCACAAATTATGACGTAGATTCACAAATACACAATTATATGCAGAAATATGCATATGATTAATTTAGATGCACATTTAAAAATAACTATATGATTTCTAAATCTAATGGATATAATTTGTTCCAATTTATGTATGCTAAGAATTATATGTATATGAACCAATTCATATATATGGGGGAGAGTTAACGTGAAAATCATTTTTATCTTGAGAACCAAAAAATGATGAGTACAATGTGAAATTAAAGAATCCGTTGAAAGTTACTAAGCATATATATATATATATATATTATATATATATATATATATATTTTTGTTGTAAACTGTTTTTCGGTTCGATTTATTGGTTTTTAGGCTTTAAGATTTCTTATATGAACTATTTTATAAAGCCCAATCACTTAATTTAGTTGATTAGCACGTGTTATGGTGTGGACCAATCACCATGTATGGGTTTTCATATGCAAAGCCCATTATAATCTTTTTCTCTATTTGCATACTCCAATTTGAAAAAAAATTGTATTCCATATAGCTGTAGATAATACCAATTATTAAAATAATAATGGAAAAAAAATCAGGTTGCCCAAAAATTTGGAGTTACGTCATACCAAATTAGATAGTGATCTGATGTGTATAGGATTTGTATATATCAAAGGAATGCTGTTTAGATATACAAACTAGCTTAGACAGTACAATCGATAATCCACTATTCACATAGAAGAACGAGTTTAAATTGGTCAGACTGAGACACTTTTCTAAAACAAATAATAATGATGTTTAGAGATGTCAATTTAGCTCGAAATCGAAGAATCATTCTGAATGGACCAAGAAAAAGAAGCTTTAGACTGAATATTTCTAATTGAAAAAACTTTTAACCTGACTGACCCGAATCGAAAATAGTCCGAGCCTGATAGAATTTGAAAATTTGAGTGGGTTGGCCCGTTTAATCGAAATTGTCCTCATTACTTGATTGTCAAATTTCATTACTTTTTTTTAATTTGATAATAAAGTTTTGATGCTTGTATAATGTGTTTTGATTCTCCCACGCCCAATAAATAAATTTATAACATAAAAATTAAAGAAAAATAATCATTTATGTTAATGAGTATCAAGTATTATCTCTCACAAAGTAACTTATTAGTTATTGTATAAGTTGATGTTGAAAATACATTTATTTTTATATTCAGTACGAAGTTTAATATTTTGATTGAGAAAATACGATCTAACTTTTATTACAAGAAAATAGTTAATCGAAAAAATTCATACACGTTGAAAAAAGTTCGTAAACATTTTGGTCCAACAGATTAATCCGAAACTAAGTAGGGTAGGGTTAGGCTGAAATATTTTAACTCTAAATAAATAAAAGTTTGACTAATACAAACCAAAATTTATCCGAAATCGATTAGACGGACCAAAATTGAATGGGTTGGCCCAATTAGCATTTCTCATTTGTGACACAATTCCAAAACAGTGAAACAGTTTATTTGATTGGAACATGTATGTCTTAATTAACCAGATAACAAATAATTAACTGTAAAGGACTGTAGGTATACATGTATTTTTCTCTCTCTTCTTTGTCAAACTGTTTCTCTTTGTCTAGATAATAAAAATTAAGGATCTAATTAGTAGGAATGAAATTGATTAAAACCAACTAGATAGATATTAGAAGATGACTATAGTACCCCTCCCTCTAATTATGACCACCTTTGAAGCCCCAAATATCATAATCCCACACATCTCCATAGAGAGCGTCATAAGCATCTCCCTTAGCTTCCACTTCCCAAAACGGGAACCAACAAGTAGCCCATGGCATTTCCTCATCCACCCCACTCCACCGCAACTCCTCAACTTCGGCCGCGGTCGCCGCAGCCGCTGCCGCTTCCTCAACCACCAAAAACCCTTCAACGCTCTCCTTCCTGTGCCCCACCACCTCCTCAGCCGCCTCTTCCGCCGTCGTCACCGCCTCTTTCTTGGATGTTGTCGTAGCTGTATCGTTTGTGTCATTGCCTCTTCCCCTTTTACTACTACAATCCATTTGATTATTTGAGTTGAAGATATCTGCTGCTCTCACTCTATCCATATATATGTATATATAGCGGTGAAAATGAGAGAAGAGGTAGCTTTGAATTTTGGAACTTGTCTGAGGTGGTGAGGTCACCTTTTCAATTTTCGACTGTGACGAGGAGGATATGTGCATATGCCGATCTATTTGGAACCTAAAAACTACTTTCACTACATTATGCATTGCATCTTAAGACCAAAATATTTATGAATATAATATTATTAGACACCAGAAAGAGAGGGGTTTAGTAATATTCAAATGCCCATTTATTAGACAGCTTTTCCCTTGGCGCGAGGGGATGAGTTCGGACCAAAATCATTATCTAGATTAAGTTGGTCGTATAAAATTGATACAAGTGTGAATACTTATAAAAAAGAAGATTTCTTTAAAATAGTTTAGATAGAGAGTCATGTACAAAACCGACTGCAGATCTAAACACAAATAAAATTAGAATATATTATCGAATACGAATTTTAAATTCACATCTCGACGAAATTCTCCTCACAAAAATGAATTGTATGCGCTTCAGAAGTCAGATTCTAGTAGTGGATTCAAAGTGACAGCTTACTATTTTAAGAAATAATGTGGATAGGAATGGGATGTTGCTTGACATCCAAGAACTATGATATCTTCTTTTTCGATATAATTTGGTGTTTAGGCGGCCACCGACCATTGCCTAACTGAAACAATTGGGTTTTACCGTTTTAGCTGTGAGCCTGTATTATTTTTAACTTTTATTAAGTATTTATTATTTTTTAAAAGTTTTATTTATTATTCCCCTCGAATCTGAAATTTCTATATTTTCTCGTTGAGTAAACTTTGATATGCTCGTAAGCATTTGATCTGATTAGCTCCTTTGAATCCAAAAACTCAGTCTAAATGCTAACTGAGGAACAAGGATTTGTTGTGTCTGCATTTTGGCTCCTCGGTTAATAATATATTTTCTCAAGTTATACATGATGATAATCAATTTAGCTAAATCTGTTATAAAATCTGTTATAAAAAATAACCAAGCATGGGCAAAGTCCAGCAATTACACGCTTGATCAGAAAATTGGAAAAGAAAGAAATAGAAAAGGAGAACCAAATCGAACGTTCTAACTTCTAACATAGTTCGTCTATAATTCTATTAAATTAAATCACTTTTTCCCGATATGATACCTTGGGATGTCAATTTAAACCAAATATGACCGATCTGTCTGAATACACAGAGAACAAAAGAAGAATTATGGTCGCAAATTTCTAACCCAAAAAAAAAAAAATTTAGTCCAATTGACCAAAATCGAAAATGCCAAAATCTAATAGACTGATCCGATTAACCGAAATTATCAATATTAGTTGATTGTCAAACTTCATTAATTTGATTTTTAATTTAATAATAAGGTTTTGATACTTGTAGAATATGGTTTGATTTTCTTCAATATTTAATAAAAAACTCACTAACATGGAAAATTGAAGATAATTATTTATATCAGATGTATGTCAAATCATTATCTCTTACGTAGTAACTTATTAATTATAATATAAATTGATGTTGAAATGACACTTATTTTTGTACTTTCTATGAAATCGATTTTTTATTGAAAAAACACTATCGAATATTTTTTACAAGAAAATAGTTAACAAAAAAAACTTCATATATATTAAAAAAAGTTAGTAAACATTCTAGCCCTTTACAACAGAATGACCGACTCTATCGAGAAAACGAGAAAGTTTTATCCTTAGCTGCAAAAGTTATGAACTTCATTCAAATTAAAATCTGGTCACTTCGTGCTTGGGAGCTTTCTTCAGGCAAGCTCTCAAGTCGAGTCAGGTTATTTTGCTTATGGTTTCTATATCATATATAATTATAATCGAAATATATAGAGTGCATAACGTATACAATTAACTAACTTTTTATATTGGGAATAATTAAGTTGCATAAATTTTTTGGTGTCTATTTCCTAGGTCATGCTCATGGTCCCATTTTAAAATTTGTACAATTTTATCCTTTAAAAATCACACGGATTCATTATTTTATACTTCGTGACCAACCATCCTCCTCCCTCTGCGCGGCCAACCCTCCTCGTCAGAAAATTAAAACAAAATGGTTGGCCGCGAAAATTGCAAAGAAAATGGGTTGGCCGCCGGAAAACGGATGGGAAGGGGAAGGGGAGGGTTGGCCGCCGGGAAAAGGGAGAGGGTTGGCCACCGGCAAAGGGGAGGGAGCGATGGTTGGCCGTCGGGAAACAGATGGAAAGAGAGGGAGGTTGGCCACCGGAAAATGGGTTGGCCGGAAACAGATGGGAAGGGAGGATGGTTGGCCTCCGTCCATGATATATAGTATTAGGGAGGATATTTTGTAATTTTAATTAAAATGAATAAAAGAGTAGTATGTTAATATATGGGTTAAATTAGACAGCAATGTTAAGATTTGGAGCAATTCTCCCATTAACACTATATTATGCAATGAGTGTAAAATATGGAATGATATAATAAAATATATTACGTGAGTGAAAAATATGGATTATATGTGGATTTTTTGTAAATAAGTGAGTCTTTTAGATGAGAAATAAATAAATTTGTTGAAATATCAAAATAAAATTAAATGAATAAATATTATGAACATTACGAAAAATATACTTGAATCTTCTCATATCACCACATGAGAGTTTATATTGGATGAGGTGGATACTACTAGATTTAAAGGGATTTGTGAAACTAGGCCCAGAAATTGGGAAATGTCCAAGCCCATAGCGCATGTATGGGCTTCAGCACTTCGGCGCACAACGTATATTTCCTCTTCGCAATCTTCAACGAACTTATTTGTGGGCCCACAAGATCTACTCATTAAATTGAATTGAAACGTATAATTTTGAGATAAAAATTCAGGATTGATATTTATTTGAAAATTCAGATCGGCAAGGAAAATAACAATTAGGGCATCATTCGTTGAAGCAGAATAAATTTAACATGCGATTAATTGTCAACACCCTACTTGATTAAAACTCGGATCTTTGTTTTTTATCTGCTCCACCACTTGATTGTTTCAAAAAAGTGAGCATTATTTTTAAAACTACCTTTAAATATTGCTCTGCACAGTAATTTAATTTTTTTTATACTAGTAATTTCATGTCAATAATAAGAAATATCAAAATGACAAAGAAACTTAAATTACTTTCTGAAAAAACATTGAAGGAGTTCCGGTGATTCAAGTACAAATAAAATAAACTTAATGAGATCACCGATAACGATTAGAAAAGAAAATCACATCAAGACTCAAGATATATATAAAAAAGACGTGTCACCAATAATACTAATTAGAAAAGAAAATCACAACAATATTTTTCATCCCACCGACTCTCTCTTTGCTAATAATAATAATAATAATAATAACACGATTTAATTTTCACAAAAATTGAGTGGGCATCTATTTCGCTGTTCGACATGACAAATCATGTAAAATTCTCAACTTCCATCTACAAAATAACGATAATGTCGCCTTCTTTACAGTTGACTTCATGCCATTTCTTGTCCGCAACGTGTCAACTCCAACCAAATTAAATCTAACGGTTCATAGAAATTCACAAATTTCCCTCAAATAATGCATCCACCCTTGATCAAATACCCCGCCAATCATCTAATAGATGTCCCTTTTTAAAATAAATTTTATCCCTAAATAAATGTTTTATTTCCAATTTTCATAATAAAATAATATTACTTCCTCATTACCTTTATAATTCTCATTTTTAATTTTCTATGCAATAATTAAAGATAAAATAAGTAAAATTGTAACATACTAATAAATTTGATGTTAGAACCTCCTGCAATGCCTCTAACTTTTACTATGACAACTTTTAGAACAAGGACATATGGAAATCGTTGGACTCCCAATCATTTGGGATCAATTTAATTATAATCTCAATAGATTAAAAGTCCAACGATTTACCAGATATCCTTATCTTGAAGGAAAATACATTACAAAAACTACAACATCCAACTTACTATATATTATAATGTCATATGACACTAATTGGTTTTATTTATACATTTTTTTTCTTTAATAAAATGCTTCTAAATATAAGAACATCCAAAAATAAAAGGTCCCAATTAGTCCGCATCACGATCTCTTACTATGGTGAGGAAATGTCCAATCTCTCCTATTTGTCTCTAATTTGTTTGTCAATTGATCAAATCGGAATATTAATACAAAATTCTGAAAAAGGGACAGCCCAACAAGCTTCCCGCGTGGAAAACAAGCAATGCATCATCGTCATTCATGGCGTGAAAGCAAAACAGAAATCAATAAGACACAAATTCATACACCAATAATTGCAAAAATAAAGTAACAATTTAAACAAGGTAGAAAATTCCATTGATTTTCATTTATACATAATCTCCCTCACAAAGCCAGCTGGTGAAACCCCAAAACTGACCTCGAAATGAACACAAACAAATTATACCAGAAATGAAAAGAAAAAACGAAGGGAAACCCGTCCTCTCATCCCTTACTTACACAATTACAAAGAGGGGTTTTTTACCCTTGAGACCTCCCTAAATTTTTTTTCTTGGTCAATAACTTCATTCTCATATACTTACAGATGCATCAACTCAACCCAGTTAATTACAGACATGGATGACATCATATATATATATACACATTACGACAACAAAATCAACATGCAGATGGACTAGTATAAGCTCACTTGATCAAAATGTTTGCCTCTCTTGATTTCTGCTAAATTTGATGCCTCAAACCTTCTCTCTCTCTCTCTCTCTCTCTGTATATACTCAAGCCAAGGCAGGGATGCTGCAGTTGCGCCTATCCCTGTCAAGGCAGTCGAAACCCTCGATCCTGACGGCCGGATTGTTGCCAAAATTCAACCTCACGCAGCCACCCTTGCGGGTGGAGGAGGAGACGGCGCCACCCCGGATGAAGGGATCGGGGTGGGGGCGAATATCTCGTCGCCGAAACGGGCGTCTTGAATTAGCGGGTTAGATACTCTACGCGGCGGCGACCCGGAAAAAAATGGGGGCGACGAGGCTACCTGTGGAACTGATTGGTCCGAACTCGAACCACCCTGTTCATTACAAAACATCAAACTTCGTTAGATCTAAGAACAATTTTATCATTAATTCAATTGATGATTTAGTTATGTATTAGGGGTACAGTTTTACCTAACCACAACTAGTTTTCTCACATCTAAAAACAGTTTGAAGAAAATATAGTTTATTTACTTATAGTTCAAGACAAGAAGATTAGAAAAAGATCAGATTTTTCTGCGGTTAACAAATATTTCTTCACAAAAGTCATACAAAGTGTGTGTTCTATCTATAATCCACATATTCAAGGAATCGAGTACATCTAGAAATCAAAAGAGAATTAAGAATATTGCCAAAAAAAAGTACGAACCTTTGCAAGAATTATATCCAGTAGCTCATTTCCAGCTTTGGCATCATAATCATCTTGCTGATGGCTGCAAAAGATAAAAAATATATAAAAACAATTTTCAAGAGCAGATAATTAAATTAAAACATTAAAAAAGAAGAAATTTATTTTTACCTAACGTGCCATCTCAAAGGTCTAGCATATGTTGGATCAAGAGTGGTGCGGGTTAGGCCGAGCCGCCGTGGCTTAGGGCAAACCACCGTTTCTTTCCTCTCCATAGACCTGCCGGCGGCCGCGCTGGCCCAAATATCTTCACAGGCAGTATAGCTGTTCTGCTGAATCGCACAGTGGTTCATGTTTAACCTCTTTGAGATCTCGGTACGCACAAAAAAAAACACCTGTATTCAAGAAAAAGGCGAAATCTTTATGAGAAAAAAATATATAAAATTTTTAATTAACTGAGATGAGTAGATCTATTGATTAGTTACAAACTGAAATAAGAAACGTTAAAGATTAGTTTTTGTTTGTTTACATATGATGTAAGCCAAGATCCGGTTAATGAGAAGAGCCGGCGGAGTTTTATTGACTTGTTCGCACAGACAAACAGTTACTGTCTGAAAATTATTATTTTTTGAATAATTTGAGATGAAAACTACACAGATCTGTTGGCAACATCGAAAGATTTGTTCTTTTAATTACAGTTCTAAACAGATCAAACAAGCTCACACAAGAATCTAACCTTGAAATTTCAGAAAACCCAGAAAGAGAGAGAGAGAGAGAGAGATCGGAATTTTCAGCAAGATTATATTTTGGAACCAAAAATGGCTCAAAAAAAAACTTTCGCAGATTTATCTTCAAAAATTGAAATCAAGAAAACCCAAGATTGGACTTTCTCTCACATAAAAGAAACCTTTTCTTCCAATTTTCAAAAATACATGTGTGAGATAACAAGAACCAGCGCACCTAGTTTCCAACTAGAAGGAGGCAAAGAGATTATTAGGGTTACCTGAAAGAGCTATACAAAATTCGGAGCACCTCCGAAGAGGAGGATTTCTAATGAAAAAAGAGGAAAGAAAGAAAAAGAAAAAAAAAGAAAGAAGAGAGAGAGAGAAAGAAAGAATTAAAGAAAGAAGAAAGAGGGGAAAAGATAGACGGAAGAGATGGCAGATTAAACGGTCAGTCTCGGGCAAAGAGGAAAGAAGGTTGATGTGCCCAATCTCTGTGGAATTTATACACACAAGATAGTTGATTGAAGATGAGATATACAAATATTAATAAAAAAGTAAAATAATTATATTATTTCGGATTTATCTATATATTTTATAGGGGGTGGGCTTTAATACAAGTGCGTGGGGGACAGCTGCTGATTCAAGGCTGCAATAAAATAGAAGAGGATTATTACTTTATATTTGAGTTAAAATAAAGGGAGAGGAGCGTTTGGGGGTGATGACAAAGATGAATATTAACACTTTTTAAAAATACTTTGTGTTACTAATTAATAATATTAAATAAAAAAGTAGATCTTGAGGCTTTATTCTTATCAATTATCATGCAAGTGGCTCGATACATTAGAGGAATGGTGGGGCTAACGTGTAAGTTTTTTAGCGTTTCTTTTCTAGATTCTTGATATTTTTGACGAGTTGGATAGATAATTATTGATATTTTTGGAGTTATTTATTTGCATATAGTTGTATCTTAGTGTTTAGATTTGTGCCAAAGAATTCCACTTTGAAAGTTTTAGTCAAAATATTCAAAACTAATCGGTATTGAAGGACTAAAGAGTTGCGACTTTATAAACTAGTGTACAATCTTAATTTTAATTCTTAGATAACTAATTTTAAAAATTATATAAGTAAGGTAAATTATCATCAATTTTACACGAAAAACTTAAATTTAACCCACAGTGGAAATCAGAAACACAGAGAAAGAGACAGTCTGTTTCGATGAGATGTGGTAACAAATTAATGTGTTACAAACTTAGAATAAAGAAAAAAGACAATGAAAAATATTGTCATTTGTTATGCCTTGATAAGAGAATAATAAATAGTAAGGATTATGAATTATGTATATTCATAAAATTAATAACATGATATAAAAATTTTGAGTTTTGGATCCAAAACTCTCTTATTACGATGAACTATACAAACATATTCTGATACTGAACAGAGAACTGTAAACTGTGAACCACAAATAAAATAAATGTAAGAATTAGAGATTGCAATGGATCCTGGTTTCGGTTCAGATCCGTGGATCCAGATCCATTTTTCAGGATCTGGATCCTAAAAAAATTGGACCCGATGGATCTGGATCGAATCTAGATCCTATTCCCATATTTCGGATTTGGATCTGAGATTTAGTTTTTGAGACCCGGATCCGATCCAGATCCGGCCCGTAGATCCATTTAGTGTATATATATATATATATATATATATATATATATATATATATATATATATATATATATTATTTTATTATAATTAAATACTTAACTCCAACTTAAAACTCTTCAATTTCCTTTTTCAAATTCTCTCAAAACAAATATGCTCCTAATTTCATTTCAAATTCTCTCAATTATGTATCAATCGGTATTCACGGCGGGTCGCGCCACTTACACCACCGACGATTGAGTTATTTGTTGTTTCCTACTTTATAGTAAATTTGTAACTAACGTCTTCCAATATAGTGTTAATTGTAGAAATTCTAAATAATTATTAGAGCATTATTGTGTATTTAGATTCTTATGGTGTTACTGTGAAATATAGTTGATTTAGAATTTATTTTAGAATCGAAAACATATGGATCCGAGTCTAGACCCTGGACCTTGTAGATCTTATGGATCTGAATCTGAATCTAATTTTTTTGGACCCAATAGATATGGACCGGATCCGGATCAAAGCAAAAAAAATCAAATCTGGATCTAGACCTAGTCAGATCCGATCCAGATCCGATCCATTATCATCCCTAGTAAGATTCTGTATGAATCGTTTAATGATACAGTATATTAAAAAATTCATTGATGAATCTATTAAAAACTTTCTTTGAATGCATAATAAATAACATGTATTTGTATCAATAACATCAATTTTTTCAATTATTAAACTCTTAAGATCCAATATAGAAACAGTAATTTTTTTTTCAAGTGCATAGTAAATTTGAGTCGGAGTGGCGGCATGTCATCTCCTATAAAAGAAAATAGATCCAACATTAAAAAAATTGTGAATTATCTTAGTTTCTTCCCAACCCTACCTTGCTACTTGTACAAGCACCTATCACTACAAGTTGATACCCAAACTAGTAGGTACCATATCGCTCAAACAAAGCTCCTTTTGCAGACCATATTTCTATTTCTTTGTTGAGGAAAATTGCTAGAACAATTTTATTTATGTTTCACTCAATTCAACTAATATAAATAAATTTATCTTCGCATAATTATCTAACTAGCTAAGTTCTATGCGCAAGACACGTAAAAATTGTATATTTACATAGCTAAGTTCTTCGCACAATTTTATTTGTGTGTCAAAATAAATCGTTTTAATGAGTAATTTTATACACTTTCAGTCCTCATAATTTCATTACTCAAAATCTTCGCACGGATTTTAATAAAAACTATTGAGTATATTATGAGTGAAATAAAAGTCACAGATTAGTGTCGAGTTAAATTAATTAGTGATGGACTGTAGAAGATTAAAGATGTAAATAAATAGTGTTGTTGAGGAAAAAGAGATGATAATGGTAGGCCATGAATAGTAAAAATTTGTAAATAAAGGTTATTGTTGTTGTTGAGGATAATAAGTTTGGAGTATTTTGTCGAATGGTTTCCATAAATAGAATATATGAATAAGTTTTTGGGACATACCAAAACAAGAAAACTAGAAATGAAATTGGAGGACGGTGGAAGTATATAAATAGGATTTTTATTATATCAACATAAATAATACTTCATTCATCAATCAAAAGCTTACATTTAATTCATTTTCGATCCGTCCACCAAAAACTTGCATTTTTTTTATTTTTGAAAACATCAACTATCATCAATCTATCACTTATTTACATAAAAACCAAACATGACTCACTTTTGACTCTCACTATCTATTACTCTCTCTGTCCCATTTAAAATAGTGTCAATAGGTAAAACTACACAAATCTCATAAAGCATATGGATATATACCCAAATGTTATAAAAACACGCGAAATCGGAAAGGATATCCCAAATACCCTTGAAAAAACATTGTATGGAAGGAGTTGACTTAAAGTCGAAAAAGCTAAATATCTTGACCGACGGTGGAATCCGATCGTGATCGGATTCGATCGATTCTTACTACCAATCGGATCCGATCGGATTCCGATCGGATCCGATCGGTCCGATCGGATTCGATCGAATTCTATTGAGAAACCGATCGAAACCGATCGAATCCGAGCACAAATCTTTCGCTTTTGGACGTAGTTCGTTGTTTTACACGTAAAACCATGATAGCTTTGTCAACATTTAAGGTATATTTGTCACTACAATAGAAATCTACCTGATTTCGCATGTTTTTATCCCGGATGGGTACTTACATATGTGGCTTATGAGATATGGGTATTTCGCCAGCCACCCCTTTAAAATATCTCACTTTCCTTTTTGGGTTGTCCCATTACAAATGTCCAATTCCATTTTAGGAAATAATTATGTCTTCAAAAAGTGTGGATCCTATCCACTTTTTAACACTTTAACTACTTTATACATTTCTCATAAATACTCGTGTCCAAAAAAATGGGACACTTTAAGCGGGACCGGGGAGTAATATATTTATTTATTATCTTCATTCATTTTATATTCATTACAATTTATTAAAACCAATGTCAATAAAAACAATATGAGTTTTTGGTAGACAGATGAAGTATCTATATATATCCTCCAAATTATCTAAAGTAAAATGACAAAAATATTATAGATATATCAACATATAGATCACTTTTTATACTAACTAGCAATAAAGTAATACTATAAAACTTACTAATCGCACTCCCCCACCATCGGATATTTGTAAAAATATCGGAAAACTATTTTAGAAATTAGCCGTATATCTAAAAACTTATTCTTAAAATTGAAAATTACTTACAATATTATTAAAAATATCAAAATATACGTTTTTATAAAATTAATATATTAATTCTATAAGCTCCACCATCGGATATTTGTATAAATATCGGGAAAATATTATAGGCATATTTAAACCTTCTTCAAAATATCTAGAGGTTTATATAATATGCTTTTTACTATTTATAAATATCTGACAATTTGCAAGTAAGGCCGGCCTTCAGTGGTGGGAAGAGACGCCCTAGAATCCAGAGCCAGGACAGTTGTTGACACAGTTAGTTGTACCTTGGGATATGTACATTTATTTAAATGACTGATTAACCTAAAATTATTTATTTTTAAACTGTTATGACCAGTTACAGAAAAATACGCGGTATAAACTATTATATACTCATATAATTTAAGTAATATGATATTAAAATTTTAAATATCGCAGTTTTATCTTCTTCAAATTAATTTTTCGTTCTATATACTTAGTTTAATCATTATAGATAGAGACGATCTCCTAGATATCTATTCGTATGTACGAATTTTGATATTTTTTAATATAAATAATATTTGATATTTTTTTTAATATAAATAATATTTAAGTAAATGATTTTTTGTTTAAATAAATAATACTTTTATCCGTCCGTATATATAATGTTAAATTTTATAACATAACAGCTACATTTCTAACTTTAACTAATTATCACTGCTCCATTTTTAATTTTTTTTTTCTCTTATTTTTCAATACTATCATAATTTGTAATTTAAGTGTAAAATTTGATATTTTTCATATTTTATTTTATTTAATATTTTTAAAATTTAATAATAAATTATATGTATGTATGTATTATGATGACTAATAAAATTATAAAAATAAATTTCTTTATTTACTTAATATATACTCCTTCCATCCCGTTAATGTTGACTCATTGTTTTTGGATACGTGGATTAATGAGAGTTTATAAGAAATTACTGGATTAAGAAAATAGAGAAACTACCATTTTATTTTATAAAACTGGTGACCAAGTTTGCCTTATAGAGCCAGCAACTTTATTTTGTGTAAAAGTGCACAGAAAAGTGGCATAATCTATCCCTTCCTTTATACAGTTGAGCTTCATTGTTTCCAAGTGTACTAGAAAACAAAAATGGAAAAATAAGGATTTATGCTAAAAAATTCAAAACTGAAAATATAAAAAAGCCGAATTAAACTATAAGGAAGAGGAAAGCAAAAGAAATTGATCTAAGTTTTTTATATTTATTTAATATTTCCATTCTTGAGAAATGTTAATTTAAATTATGTTTTGTCTCGTTTACAAAAATGTTTACTTTCTTTTTATAGACTTGGCTTCTATATAAATTTCATAATTTTTATCCACAAACAATCCATTTATTTATAAAAAATTTATATATAATTTATTCTTTTTCATTCATATAATACATATTATAATATGAATAATATTTTTTATTTATTTTTCTATCATTATATTTATTAAAATTTGTATCGTTAAAATTAAAGAATAAATTTAATGCAGGGAAGAATATTTATTTTTATGACCAATCTCCCCCTTTCCAAATTAGCTTGCGTTACGTACTTGCTTGTTTGTGGACTTGATTGGACTTGGACTTATGAATTAAAGTCGTCCACGATTTCAATTAATCGTGTCATTTTCAATGGTTATCAGCATCTTCCAGGTTTCCAATTTTTATACCATTTTTATTTTTATACCATTTTAGGTTGTTCAATTATTATTGATTCATATATATATATATATATATATATATATATAAAAAGTAGTATTTCAAATTTTGTATCATACCCTATTATATATATAAAATACAATTCTTTTTAATCCACGTATCCAAAAGTAATGAGTCAGTATTAACGAGACGGAAGGAGTATTATTTTTTTATTAGGTTTTTATCGAAATATATTCTTCCAATTCATAAAAACACATAATGATTAAGTAGACTATGTTTTCATTATAAATAGAAGCAAACGTACCTTAAATATTACTTATATCAAGTACAGTTCCAACAAGCCAGATTGATATCTAATTTGTCTTAAAAACTCTTTTTTTTTCTTTGCCTACGTTACTAAGAAAAGTTTCAATTCACATGAAAAATAAATCTTAAATTGGATTTGTTTGGAACATTTTGAAGCATGACTAGATGTTGTATGATGTGCATAAACATTAACTGCAAACACGAACAAAAATATTTATAAAAAAAAACAAATGCACGTCGAAAAGTCGAATTATCAGGGCTGTGCTTGTACCTCATGGAAATCATAGAATTTCCCAGATTACCGACACTTTTGCTTCTTAAAATTAGTTTAAGCTCAAAAGTTCTATAAGATTAAGCAGCAAAATTGGCTAAAGATTCCTTTATTTTTAAAAGAAAGATGTCTTTGAATGTGTGGACAAGATCAAGCTCAATTGATTCTTGATGCCATCAATAATTTACGAGTGGTGGATCATTAATATGTCTGCATACTGCTGAAAAAAATAAAAAATACGAGTACGAAATTAATATACATGTACGGAATTCATACGTTGCTTCGTGCGGTCGTCTATTTAATTAATATATAAATAAATTAATAAATTAATTTCGCTATTAATCCCCTAAGTTAGATAATTAATGCGAATATTCAGTCTGTAATTTAATTAGACTTTAGCTGGAGCACACATTGTCTGAATAGTCTTGGAATCGTCTCTCCTTAAAGAAAATTCCATGTTCAAAGTCATTGTAATGGAAATCCACAAATTACGAATAATCAATTAATTAGCTAGTGTCAATTTGTGGATTTTCCCGTAATTTCAATCGCTTTCATGTCTTATACACGAAGGGATCTTTGTGTAAGGAATAGAAAATGTTCCATTTTGGTTGGGACTTCTATTTATCTTATTACCTTATGCAAAGGTTAAATTCCTATGATACTAGCTGTGATTTGGAAGGAAAATGGGAAAAGGGTGCTTTTTTCTTACTAGTGTAATTTAAAGGGTATGACTGTCTGATATTATATATTACTCCGTTTGTCTCATTCAAAATGGTTTGTTTTTCTTTTGGATTGTCCCACCCAAGATGATATGTTTCATTTTTAGGAAATAATTATTTCTTCAAAAGTTGAGGGACCTACCTACTTTTTATCACTTTAATCACTTTATACTCTTCTCCAAAATAACCGTGTCGAAAAGAAATGGGTCGTCTTAGGTGAAACGGAGGGAATATATTTTAACGTTGCATCTCATATTTAAATTATGCCATATATATTTCATAGTATTACATTGAATTTAATCAACTGATATTTTAAATTTATTGAGACCTTCATTATTTCCTTTTCTTCTTCAGTTAATCACTCGCCTATAAGTTTATTTATAGAACCATATTACTACATTGGAAAATGTTGGATATTTTAGTGTAATTGGATTGACTTATTTGATCGGTGTCGTCATAATAATACTTTATATTGGGTGGTGCGGTCGCTTATATAATTTATTATGTCGGTGGGGTTCAAGGCCTGAAGCAGGTATCAAGGCGGCCATCATGGGTCCATATCAGCAGCCACGGCCGGGTCGAGGGTCACTTGAAATTTTATTTCGGTCAAATTACTTTACGAAATTTCATCGGAATTTAATTTACGAATTTCGAGGACTATTTTGCAATTATAAAATTGCAAACCGCTTATTCAAAACGGATTTCTACGCCGGTTTGATATAGGAGTGCTTCCGATCAAAAATTCAAAACTCAAAGAACATACAAAACGTTCAAACTCGAATTGTATCCGATCGAATAATTCGATAAGACGGCGATTGATTTGATCCGAAAGTGTTCTGCACGACTTTCGAGTATCCAGATTTGTTCGATTTTCTATTTCGTATATTTTCTACAGAAAACTAATAATTGCTCCTTGACCTCTGTCTCATTGGAGTAGTCAAGTGAGCAAAGTGACCATTTCATGAACAAGATGTTATTATTTCAAATATAGTTAACAGTTTTTAAGTTAAAATATCTTATATATGCATCAATGAATAGCGGGTTTCAATCATAAAAGGAGGGTTTTGGTCAATTATGTTTTAGAATTTAGACACGTACGTTATCTAAAAAGGTATTAAGTCCAAAACTACTTTTTTACTATTCCAACAAAAATAAATTTATATAAACCTACTTTTTTTTTATTTGACTTGATAATTAACATTGCAAACACATAATCCAAATTGGAATATTTCATACGAGTAATTATAATATCTGTTTAACTTTATTTTAATTTCACCGGAGTTAAAATTGTTAAATTAAATACCAACAAAATAAATATTTGTTACTTTAAAATTGCTAAATTATAAGATCCTGAAATCACCAAAATAATAAATATTTTTTCTATCTTAATCCATTTTAGCAGTAACAAAGTTTTATCTCCTATTCCGACATCAACATCAGTCTTCTCAACTATTCGGTATATAGCACGAGGAAAACGAACACTAGTCACACAAATTCATGTATGTCTAATTTCAAATGAACTATCCGTTTTTCATTTAATATCATACAAGCCAAAACCAAGAAAGAAAGTCATAAAGTTTAATGCCTAATTTGTATCGCAGCACTAATTTCAATGTAACTTCTCCCCATTAATTGGATTTCAATAATTTCAACAAACATGGTAAATCAGCACATGGCGCCACCTAAATTGGCATAGTAACGCACAACTGGTGTGCAAATTATCAAATTGAGCAACGCGCTTATGCTTCGCCTTACCCAACTAATTCTACTTAACATTAATTAATGATAAACTGAAATTCAATACATAGCTACAAGTAGGGCAGTAGGGACATTCATTCTAGGGATGTCAATAGGTGGGTTTTACGATCCGGAATCGCTCAAAATCCATTAAATTTTAAAGCAGCGGTTCTGGTTTCGGTTCCGATTCCAGACCCGCTTTACCATTTGAATTCATAGTTTGATGGTCCGGTTCACTCCGGATCCGATTCCGATTTCAAGCCAGAACCAATGCTTATTTATTCGTTATGGTCCAAGTAAAACCCTTCTATTGACAAGCCTAAGTTTAAACATGTTTGTCAATGAGCTAGTTTTATCCATATCGATCCGAAATCACCCATAGTCCATTAAATTATAAAGCAACGATTTCGGTTCCAGTTCTGGTCCGATTCTGGTTCCAGATCCGTTCAGATCCGGACCGTTTAAGACCCATAGTTGATGATTCGGGTCTGCTCAGGATTCAATATCTAATGGGTCGATTCTAGAACCAGAACCATTACAATTACCTATTTATTGGTTGTGGTTCGGGTAAAACTCGTCAATTGACATCCCTAATTCATTCCGAATCCTATCAGATTAACATTAATTAAATAGAACTGAATCAAACTTATTTTGGTTATTAAAAGTGTTTCAGAGTTGAACAAAAGGATCGAAACCAAACCCGTCCGACATAAATATTGGTGTTGAACTTCTTTAACCTAATCGAACTTTGAAAGAGAAAAAAAGAAAGAATATATAGTTACAATAAAAATCCATGTTTTAACTTACTGTAAATTTGATTCAACTTAAGCGTTTCAATAATGTCTAAAAGGCCGAATTTTTCGATTTGTAGTGAAATATTCCCTCCTATTTTTTTGCATGAGCTTTAGATATCAATCATTTATCGAAACTTAAAATTGATTAAATGGCATTTTCTAGCTTGTCTTCATTGTTATTAATTTTTTCGTCAGATGTCCGACAACATAGTAATTGAGTTGGGAGTTTGTGAAACGAAGTTAGCGCTTCACAATGATTCGAGTTGTACGGACATCCGATATGAAAATTTAAAATATGGGGGAGACAACCTAAACAATGATCTCCCAAAGCCTTCAATCAATATTGAGTTTGACGTCAAATGAATGTCTAAACCTTAGTACCAAACTCATGCAAAAAACATAGAAGAGACGAATTTACTAAGACTTGAAAATTTGAGATATTATTGAAATGCTTTTAAAGTCAGGTCTAATTTATGACAATATCTAAAGGTTGGGATTTAGATAGCAATTATCTCAATAAAATAAAATAAATTGAACCCATCGAATCGATAAGTGCGTTTGTTAGATTTGGGAGCAATTTTGCACACCCTAACTACGAACCATCAAAAAAACAAAACTAAAATTGCAAATCGAAACATGATATGGCCTTCTAGAATAAGTGTAGATATCAAAGCGTGACTTTTAAATCGAAACATGATTTGGCCTTCTAGAATAAGTGTAGATATATGCAAAGGAACGTGACTTTTAAATGTGCTGAAAGGTTGCAGAATGTTAATACCTAACATTCGGACCACTTCCAACTTGAACGGTTCAGCGTTAATACCGTCCGGATTAAATCAAAAGTAGATATCTAGAAAATGATTTTAATGGTTAGTTGCAGAAATACATTTTGCACATATATTTCCAAACGACATCTGATCGTGTGGGTGGAAAATTGAGGCTAAATCGGATCAGCTGACTCAGACGTATCTCTTTTCACAACATCAAAGCATTATTCTGTACGGCCAATTGAGAGAAAGAGAGAGAGGTATAATGATTGCTTTTTGGACCCATTTAAGATAAAAAGGATGACTCAATTGGTTTTTTAAAAAGATTAAGAGAACTATATAAGAACTAAGAGGGTTTTGACTGAGCTTATAAAACTTCAGATAAAATGTTTTTTTAACAAAAAAGCAATTATAAAACTTTTTTGGGAGGTTATAAGCTCAGCCAAACACCCTCTAAGAGGCGTTTGGCAAATTCAGTTACTCTCTTTCAATATTTCTCTACGAATTTTCCAATTCCCAATAATTCTTTCTTTTTGTCTTCCTCTTATCAATTCAAGTTATCTCTCAAACTATAAATAATAATTGTATCTAGACATATGATATTCATATTTTGTATAAAACGTGCATGTTCTATTCTTCCGATTTTTAATGAAAAAAGATTTCTTGTTACTTTTGTGATTTATAGATTTTTCTATTTAGATTGATTAACTTTTGGATAATTAGACTCACTTGTTTAACAAGTTAGGCTCGTAGCATATAATTTGCTTATTTTCCGTAGTTTAGAAACTACTGTACAAAATGATAGCACACCTTCAAATCGTAATTACATGGCGTGACGAGATTGGGCCTGGGCTCCAATGCCAATCATGGGATAAGAAATATTTGCAAAGGCATGGGCCCAAACTGGCTAAGTAAGCTTGGACTAAATATTTTAAGAAACTCCGCCTGAGTTTCAATCATCCAAAGGCCCATACTAAGGGAAAGTATGAGCAAATATTCCATATAAATAAATACATAATGACGTATGTTAATATTAGTGGAACACAAAATACTACATCCGTCCCATTATTGTTGGTTCGTTTTACTTTTTGGGTTATCCCATTATTATTAGTCCGTTCCAAAAATAAAACAATTTTACACTAAAAAGTATTTCGAATTTCGTGTCACACACTACTTTCACACAAAATACAACTCTCCTTAATCTACGTATAAAAGAAAGGAACCAACAAATCGGGATGGATGGAGTATAACATAGGAACTGAATTGGATGTGTAGGCCATTTTGGTACATAAAATACATATCCAGAAATAAGATGACTTATTTATTTATTTTTATTTTAACTTGAAAAGAAAAGAAAGGGCATTGTTTTTAAACGAGTAACCGAAATAAAATTGGATTGGCCTTTTTCTCTAGGTACTACTGTCTCTATGAGTTCATGTATGAGATGTTATAGTCTCTCTCTCAATTTTAAGATACTTAGTCATTGAGTCATGACACACCTACACTCCATTAAACTAGACCATGTAAGACCACAAATTAACTAGACAGTTTTAAGATTCAACAGTTATATCTTCAAAAGATAAATTTCGTTAATTGCTATACTTGCATCATCCATATGTGAGCACGCACGCATGCATTCGCACGCTTAAATTGTTAGATACTACACCTTGTGTGTGTATCTATATATACATATATATAGCAAGTGTATATAGTGGAATGGTGATATACACACTTCCATTGATTAGAGGTGTGAGTTACTGAGAGGTGAAGTCCTGTGCATTAATGGTTCATGTGGAATATTTACAAAACTAAGGAATAGATAACTGCCAGACTAATTAGATGGAAGAAACCAAAAAAATCACTCAAAACAAGACCTCTCTCTTTGGATGATGAGGACCACCACATTTGCCTTTTCCTTTTATGTGCAGTCCCTTTAACACCCATATTATTAATTAACCACCCATATCTTCAACTAATTACACAATCCAAAAGGTTAAGACAAATCCTGAAACAACTCAATCAAGACAACCTAAGTAGTTCCAAACAATCTGCCCACTGAATTTGGTCTGATCCGAATTTTATTAATTACCAAAAGAGCTGTAATTTCAAAGGCCCTTCTTCTTCTTCTTTTTTGGACTGCAAGTACTACATTGATGCCTACATATCATGCATTAGCCTTTCAATCTTTACGCATTAATACAATAATCTCGAGCATGCTTCTTTACATCAAAACCGATCACAACTGCACAGTCATGTCTAAAAGGCAAAGACTTTGTCTTCAATGCCCTTAGGGCATATATTGTGTGTAGTGGCAATTCTGATAAAAATGAATGGAAAAGGGGTTTGATGCTATCTGCACCAATAAGATGCATGTTTTATGGTCACTACTCTGAAACTTAAGGCTTCGAGTTATTTACATGAATGTGTGTGTTTTATGCAGGCTACTATGAGTAGGGCAATAATCCTATCTTAAGCCCATGTCCTTCTCACTCTCTCAACCCAAACCGAATGCAAAAGCCTCTCTTCATCCTCTCATTTTTAAAGTCACGAGACCTTTTCTTCCAATTGATGTTCTTTCAATTTTATAGAGAGAGAGAGAGAGAGAGAGAAATGTCTCCACAGAAGCTGGCAGAAAGAAAAAACTGATAGAGAACTTTCAAGGCTCCTTTCTTCAACATCACTCAACTATAGCCTCTACATTGCAGTCCCAAACTGAAGTCTTATAATTTCCCAAGCTTTACTTCTCTTCCATCTAAAGGATTGATACCAAAATACAAAATATATATTTTTTATATTTCTCTCTATTTTTTCATCTGTCTTTCTCTGTCGGTTCCATGTATGTATCCCTCAACCCCACAAAAAAATTAACACTGCTCACACACACACACAGACAAGAGTTGATCTTTATCTGTTCCTTGATCATCTTCTTTCAATTTTCACACTGCAACTTCTTCATCTTCTTCTTCTTTATTTTTCTTACACTGCTTCGTACTAATTAACTTTATAATTTTGTATTTTTGTTGGTATATTTTCCAGGAGACCAGAGGGAAATCCATTAGACCTCAACAACTTACCTGAGGATTATGCAAGAGATGGCAAAATCACCTCTGGGAACAGCTCTTCTTCTGCTGGTACATTATTTTCTCCTCACTCTTATTAATTACTTCTTTTTCCATCAGAACTACTTTCAATCCAAACCATTAAAAAAAAAAGCTGAATAACAAAAAGCACAATAATTCTCTTCCCCATCACTTCTCCATCAAGAAGATAGCATACTCAGCTAAGATATATCTCATCTCCCTTGAAATTAGAGGTGTATTTTTTGTATGTAAATTGATAAATTCTTGGTTTGTGGAGCATGAGAACGAAACCCTAGAAAGTGAAAAATGACAAGACAGGATGAGGAATATCCATCCATCGAATTGAGGAAGAGAGGAGATGAGGGTTTAAGTCTAGGATTAGTCTCATCAAAGTTGCTTTAATTGGCATGGCTGCAGCAGTCTACAGGAAAAAGAAAAGCGGCGCTAAGGAAGGAAAAGATGAGTCCTCTAAGGTCTACGAGTGCAGGTTTTGTTCCCTCAAGTTCTGCAAATCTCAAGCCCTCGGCGGCCACATGAACCGCCACCGCCAAGGTCCGTTCCGCTGGAAACCCCTCGAGAATTTTTCTCCTGTAGATTATACGAAATAGTTCTCTATGATTACATAAAATTATGTTGAAAATCATGTTTTCATATCAGAGAGAGAGTCTGAGACATTGAACAAGGCGCGTCAACTGGTTTTCACTAATGATTTAGCTCCGACAGGGCACTTAGGTTATGTTTCAGCGTATGGTCTCTCGCTCTCAGATTAAATCGTCTGAATTCTTGCAACAGTATTATGATTTGTGTTTTTTATTATAAGAAATTCACTTTGTGTGTGTGTGTGTTTGGTGTGGGCAGCGGGCAGCCGATTCCGCATGGCGGAACGTATCATCAAGGAGGCAACATGGGCGGAGAGGCGGCGCTGCCGTTCAGACAGGTGTACCCTACGAGGTTGTTTCCGCCGCCGCCTGCGCCGCCAGCTCAGGGTCACGGGGGGGCCTACATGTACCCATCGCCGCCGCGCATGCTGTCGTTCCACTCCCAGTATCCAGGGTCGGGGCCGCCAGCAGGGACGGTGAGCGATTACTTCGTGGGGCACGTGCTGTCGAACCCGGGGGTCTTCGGAGGGGAGAGGAATAATTACACGTGCATCGGAGCGCCGGTGGGGCAGGGGTTCGGCGGCGGCGGTGGTGGTAGAGACATATCGCTGCAGAATCAAGAGGAAGGAGTGGAGTGGGGCCGGAGGTAGACAGGGACAAGATTGGAAAACGTTTGGATCGTATATGTTGATCAATCGGCATCAAGATGGATTCTTTTATTTTGTTTTTGTGTGTTTTTCTTTAATATTTTGGTGCTATTTTGTTGGAGAGTGAGAGTGCAAGTGATGATGCTGGTGCTCTCTCTCTCTGAAACAGAAAGAATCCAAAACAAGCTGACAAATCTTCAAGGCTGATAAATATTTGGTTTATTTTTCTGGACATTTTTGAGCTCTCACATTCACATGAATCACATCTCTTTGTCTTCAACTGGGGATTGGTGGGATCTCTTTTAATTTTCAAGAAATGAAATAAGAAAATATCTATAAAAATATGGTCGGTGCAGATGGAATTATTGGGAGAGGTTTGAAGAAGATGATGAATAAGAAAATGCAGGTCTGGAATTAACTTAATATAATTTCTGAGATGAAGTCAAGGTTATGTTTTGAAAGTATGACATCTTTTAGTGTATTAATTATATTCTTTATTTGATTTCGTGCTTAATATAAAAATTGGAAAGGTATGATTGTAGTTGCTTACAATTGTTTGGGACACGAATGGGATGTGAATTAGATAATTTCGTTTGTGCAATAAATATATCAAATCGATAAAGATGGATATAACGGGTCTCTGAATGATTGGATTATTCGATGTAAGCAAATCGAATGTCGACGAACTTCAACTGCTGATCAAAGTTTGCTAGATGATTTTAGTAACAAATTAATATAGACTCAAATTAAATTTGTAGTATATGTTAGTTAGCAAAGACACTGCGATGCTCGATTTTAGCAATTTAAATTAGGTTTTTGGGTCTAAATTAGTTGAGAGTGAAGATCTAAAATATTAATTATTAAAGTTAGTGTACTATATTTATAAAGCTACTTCTTGTTTATTATTTAATGTTTCTGTACTATTAAAATATTATTGAGAGTGCATAATAACATTTAGCGTACAAATAGTTGATAGATGATCGTTGCTTTTTGATATATGAATTTATATGTAACCCACTGAAAACCCACGACTCACCCCCGAAAACCCACGATCCACGACTCACGACACACTCTCACGACTCACGCAAAACAACAACATGAGTGATACGGATACGGATACAGATCCACGGTATTCCCGGATGCGGCCGAGCAAGCGGCGGCGAAGGAGAGCTCCTCCATGGCGGAAGAAGCTTCTACGGAGTCGCCGCCGCCAAGACGCATAAACACGCCGTCGACCTTCCGCTTGGGTCGACGAACTTCCCACCGATTTAGGAGCACCACGACCTCCGGTGAGTAATCGTGCATTTAAAATTGGTTTTACTATGTACACGATAGTTTTCATGTTTGACACGATAATTTTCACGATAGTGATGAAATTTCGATAGTTTGTGTGTTTAGAAACTTATAAATTAAAATCGATTGCTATGTTGTTGAAATTCGTTAAAATTAGATTGGTTCGTAAGACACGGTTCTACCGTCTCAAGATCATGCGGTAGCACCGTGTCACGACCAACCGCAGCGGTTGTTACAGCCTACGGCGCTAACTGGTATACAGATCTTGATACGACTGTTAGCATGTCTTACCAAGAACAAAGCAGCACGGTTGGTCGAACACGGTGCTAACTGCAGCGGTTCTTCAAGACACGGTGCTAACCGTATCGATTCAAGACACGGTTAGCACCGCAGTATCAAGAACCGCACGTTCGCTGCACCAGCACCGCAGTCTGATTTGAATCGTAGTACTGTTGTTAGAACTTCGCTTAGTGTATACCGATTAATCTTGTGCATTTACGCCTCGTTATAGGTGGTTACGACCACATATGCAAGGCTACGGACGATCAACCAATACATCCGAATTGATGTATTAGCCGAGGTGAGGACATGTCTGAGCAACGGATGTATCGACGTATTTAGACAGAGCTGCTTGGGCATCTTCTTCATCTCGTGAGAGGAAAGCTAATAATGCTACTGCACAATCGATGGCCCGGCAGTTTGTGGATCCTAGTTTTATGAGTTCGAGATTTGGTTTCACGTATGTGGAACCGATATACTGATTGGGATGATTGAGTTTGCCTCGGTCTCCTGATTGCGCTTTGGGCCGTCTTCCTGATCCGAACTTGAGGCACGAGATTCCCCGACCAAAGATGTTCCATAGGTTGTTTCGGCCTGAGGACTACTATTTCGAGCCCGCACCGATTCATCAAACAACGGTGGGTGATGATGCCGCAGACTACTGAAGGCGGCTTTCATATTAGTAGCTTACCTCATCGCCTTTGCGCGATAGGGAAGCCATCGAGCCATGGGTTTGGGCGTTGGTGAGGATTTTGATATGTGGCGAGTTTTCCTTGGGGCTCTATTCATTCCGTGTCCTCATCACACGGATTGATGTCTTGAAGAGGCACCGAGCGAGGTGGCGCTTGAGGAAGACGTACCATTTCTATGGTCCTGTTTGGGCCTTACAGATTTGGTCGTATGAGGCCATCCCGACTTAGGACGCATGTGTGGATGCCGAGACGGTGAGATCTGATTCGAGATGCTTGATGTGGACTACATGGAAGTCCCCACCCAAGATATCGGATTTTTGACGAGTGTAATTTTAATCTCATGTTTAGTATTTGTCGATATTTATTAAATACATTATAATCAATAATGTGTATGTGTTTTTGTAGCGTTTATGTCATCGCAGGCTTGGAGCCGCCGAGACCGAGTTGTCGAGGCATACTACTTGAGCCTATACGAGGCGATCCGATGGCTATTCGGTTTGTGCTGCGGGCGGCATGCCGAGGCGCACACGACGAGCCCGCATGCCACACAAGAAAGTGCTGCGCGAGAGAAGTGCCCGCGGCGGCGTGAGCATGTCCCGATCTGCAGCGAGTGGCGGCGGGGGAAGATGAAGTGCGGAGATACATCTCGGGTTTTGAGCCGAGTCGACCGCGATCTCGATCGCGATCGGCGTCGAGATACGAGTGAGGCGCGAGCTGACCACGTGTGCCGCGAACACGCCAGAGTGTTCGACCAGACGAGGCCTCCATTTCGCCGCGATCGAGACCGTCCGTCGTGCCATTGTGGACGACGATTCGGAGAGGGCCTCGTAGCTCGAGTGGCTCGACGTGTGTTCGAGCAATTGACGGAGTTCTTGAGCGCAGATCTTGAGACGAGATCTCGCACTCATATCTCGCACATGGGAGCTACGTCGGCTATTCGAGCATATCGATCGAGGCGCTCGCCTCCCAAAGATGAGGAGGGCCCGACTAGCCACCGACGATCCGCTACACGGCGGTCGATCCGCAGGATGTGCCCCACATTAGCCACCGACGATCCGCTTCACGGCGGTCGATCCAGGAGGTGCCTCACATTAGCCACCGACGATCCGCTTCACGGCGGTCGATCCAGGAGGTGCCTCACATTAGCCACCGACGATCCGCTTCACGGCAGGTCGATCCGAGGAGGGCCAAAGATTAGCCACCGACGATCGGGTCGTCGAGAGTCTAGTCACGCCACCACGGAGATCGGCACTCGAGAGCCGATCGTGCACGAGGTGATGGATCGTCGATGGTGGGGATGATCTTGCATCGGAGACCCCACATGCAGCCCGTGAGAGTATGGTACCCACGAGGCGCGACCAAGGGCCTTCGAGGTCTTTAAGCGGCGGGCCTGTATGTTTTTGTCGTGGCTAATTTGAATCAAGATGTCATGACTCAAAAATGTTCGATCATATCACCGACCAGTTTCGAGTTCACAAGCAGGTACTTTATTACAACATTTATTCAAATTTTGTTTATATATTTATAATTCAATTAATGGTGTTCTTTTTTTATGTGTGTTAGATTATGGAGTTGTACACTTTGTATATACATTGGAAAATAATCAACCGACATCATCCTGGCAATGTATTATCGCCTCGGTCAATGAAGCTCGATGCATTGTAGACCGATCGATTTTATGTAAGTTTGAAATGTCCTTATCCAGATGATCCTGACTAAATGTCCTTATGGAGTTTGAAATGTCCTTAAATTATTCCTGACTAAATTTATTCATTTATGCAGCAAGCGCTTTTGCGTGAGTTCACCCGGCTTCATCCAGATGATCCTATGGGCTTTAGGGTGGTATCAAACACCACATATCCACGATGGCAAGTACCCGATGACTTGTTAGCGATGGTACGAGGGAGCGATGCAGAGCATAGCAGACCGTGGTTGTGCGCTGATACGGTAAATTTATTACCTCATTTCTATTTTTTTTCTATCCAATTGAATGTAAACTTTAAAATTATCAATGTTGCAGATACTAGCCATCCAGAACGCCGGGCAATCATCGGGTCACAGTCAGACATCTCATGTTGAGTGGACTCTTGAGGTGTACGACTACCGTCGTACAACCCCGACTCTCGAGCGCTGAGACGTTACCGATGTTGCCCATTATTCGCTTTTCCTCGATCGATGAGGGTAGTCGGATTTTGGAACAACAATCCATTGAGGACGCCACACAACGAGCATCCGACATTGGCGGAGGTGCCCCATGATCGCAGATTCAGCGAAAAGACTCGGTGAGTTGCGGTGTCTTTGCATGCATCTATATGTATCGCCATCATCAGTATACCTCGGAGGTTACATCATAGTCGGCGTTACATACGATTCAACAGTCTGACGATAGCTCGTAGGATATGGACATTGTCTCGTTTTGATTAGTTTCCTTGACTTTTTGTATTTATAACGGATATTGTAGAATTTTATCCGTGTTAGTGATATTTTGTTTGTATTGGAGGTCGTGACCTCTATGTATATGTTGTGGAGGTCGTGACCTCTTTGTATATTGCTTGTTGTTGCTATTGCTTGTTGTTGGCTATTTCTTTGAGTGCAGTTGGCTTATCCATATTTTAGAGGTTATCTTTGGCTTTTTACATGTATATATAGTTTGTAAGTTTAATAGTTTTGTCGAATTTGCAATTAACGAATAGGGATTGAATTGGATTGATTAACCGAATTTGCAATTAACCAAATTTGTTGGATTAGGGGATTGCACGCGTGTACGATCGCGCATGGTACACGATGCCGCACGGCGCGCGGTACGGCGTACACGGCGCACGTGCGGTACACGCCACATCGATCGCACATCGTGCACGCATCGCGATATGCACGATCGCACGCACACACGATCGCGCACAAGACACGGTCGCTGCACGACGCACGCGCATCGATCGCGGCGTGTACCCGTGCACCGCCGCACCCTGCGTGCACGGGTACACGCCCGCCGCGATCGTGCACGTCGTGCACGACCGTGTACCGCGTCGCGATCGTGCACACCCGTATACCCCGCAGCGCCCGTGTACTCTCGTGCACGCCGTGTACCCTCGTGAATCCAATGAACCAACATAATCCAACAAAACCAACATAATTCAACAAAACCAACATAATCCAACAAAACCAACAACAATCCAACTGAATCCCCTAATTCAACAAAACCAACATAATCCAACAAAACCAACAACAATCCAATCAATCCCCTAATTCAACAAAACCAACATAATCCAACAAAACCAACAACAATCCAATCAATCCCTAATTCAACAAAACCAACATAATCCAACAAAACCAACAACAATCCAATGAATCCCCTAATTCAACAAAACCAACATAATCCAACAAAACCAACAACAATCCAATCAATCCCTAATTCAACAAAAACCAACATAATCCAACAAAACCAACAATATTCAACAAAATCCAACATAATCCAACAAAACCAACAATATTCAACCAAATCCAACATAATTCAACAAAATCCAAAACAACGAATATCATCGCATATAACAAATATCCTTACTCACGAGGCCGTTGAGGACACAAATTCCTTATGCTCTTCACTCCGACAAATACTACATTTTTCCTCGTCGTGTCCTTTCCACACATGTTTCATCACTAATGGCAATAAATCGCATACGAGCGTTTGTTGTGGCCTCGACCTTGCAACGTGTGCATATTTGACGACGTGATCTTGAAGAACCCTCAACAACCGATTGCATCCTACTCAATCTAGGGCCCACCGACGTGTGATGATTGGAGGTCGAATAATGTAAGCGATACGTAGTCCGTACAATCCATGCACCGATGTGATATGATCCAATTCGATAAGAATAAGTCGCCGCAAAAAGATCGTCGATAATATCGAGCCACAAAGTCGGTGACTTGTAAACCAAAGACGCTAAAAAAAAGAAATTAATCACAAAATAAATTAACCACAACATATGAGTTGGACTTCGACGCTTAGATAAATACCGCACCTAATAGCAAAGACAAGCGTGACAACAAGGATCTCGTCCAAATCGAACTCACGACATTCACATGTCCCATTCTCGCAAATCAACCACGATGATGTGTTTTCTCTTGACTTTAAACATGTGTGTCGTCGTTGAACGAACAACCAAGCGACCGGCTTTTCGGCTGAGGCATGTAGCTCGGCGGCTACTTCAAACAACTCATCGGACCTTCTGCCGCACTAGCTCGTCAGACGTCAAACCATTTCTCGTAATAGATCGAAAGTCTCAAGCAACGAGCAAACGGTGAGACGCCGAGCCCACAACAACCGACTATTGAAACTCTCTCGCGATTCAAGTCATGAAACTATATCTTCGACAGACACTTCAACCTAGACCACCTATGCTCGCCAATGGAAAGTAGATGATGGTGGGTCATCGGTTTTAGAACATACACAGCAGAAAAAATCTCTCGAAATCCTCGATCGATAGTATATGCGGTGACTTGATAATCAGACAAACATGCGATCCAAATCTCGCCATATTCTTCGCAAATGGTAAAAGCACAACACATGTGCGACGCTCGGATACACGGACTCCACGCCTTTTCGATGCCCTTATGTTGATCGACACAACTAAGAGATCATCGGATGACCAATGCACTAACGCAAATGAGATAAAACCAAGTCCATGACTCTTCATCCTCAATCGGACCTAACCCAATAGCAATCGGAAGATTCCTTCATTTCCATCCTTCGTAATGACAAAACAAATTCCTTTGTTCTTTCCTTAAGATGAGTCCGTCTACAACGACGACCGTCGTAGGTAATGCTTGAAAGCATACAAACACCGCCCAAGAGCAAGAAACAAATATCGAAATTCGCCATCATGAGCCGTCTCAATATCATATAGTGTCCCGGTTTGATTCTCTCAACAGATGCAAATATGATGGAAGCAATTGATAGGACCGCTCAAATCGCCATATGTCATCTCTATAGCGACGTTTCTTGCTCGGAGAGCAAAGTCAGAATCCATCTCAATGCCAAATTGTCGATGCATCTCTCCAATCATCTCTTTCGCTTCGATCACACACCTTCATCGACCAATTTCGTGCAAAATACTTGCCAACAATCTTAGCGAGCACCGCGTGGGCGGGCGATTCAAATCAGTGACAAGTATGATTGTTGTTCAACTTAATTACTCTCCATATCGCCGCCCTCCGGACGGCTCGTAGCTTAAAAGGACAACCGCTGCCATGCTTGCAAACATACCCCAAACGTGTTTTACTCGACCGATCGACCACGTACTCTACATGATTCTCCAAGTGGTACAATCCACGGCTATCGCCAAGTCATCTTCGCCTTAAATATCGAATCAACGATAATTGGTCGGTATGGGGTCCACAAGGTTCAACCCAATCTAATGGCAATGCATCGTCATAATCAAGTAATGGAATAACCCGATTCGTAACTCATCGTTGTATCATCATCTCCGGTTCGTGAAGTTGTAGCATGAGCCTCACCATCATGCCGCTGTTCGGAGTGAAGTTCTGTCCGTCCGATAACCTTATCAAGATGTCCTGGTTGTCGAATCCAAGCACCAAATTCATAGCTAATGAATCAAATATATCTCTACGCCGGTTCGTGTCTTCCTCTTCATCCGAATACACCACTGCCTTCCTCCTCATTCAAGACAACGGCTCATCTTCGTGTATAATGAACCAAGACATCTTGCATTAGACTCGGGCAAGGCGTAGATCGCTGTGAACCATATAATACCGGTGTCTCTGTGTACCGTGGTTGCGCATCGCTTGCCTTTTCAATCACATACACAATCGATCATCCTTTGTTCCACAATCAATCGAACAAATCGTTGTCGGCCAACGATACTTTTATTCTTCTTCCATCACTAGCGCTCGTCGATAGAAAAGCATATAATCCGATCCACCATTGTTGCCTACTTGCTCATGAATCTCTTAGCAAATTAGCACGTGAAATCTGCTCTACTGCCATGTATACGAACCTCGTCACGCTTATATACTCGCCTCTGTCCCAACTACCACCACGACGATAATAAGACGTTGCCAAGACATCTGTTGCAAAATAAGATATAAAAGATAACATCGTATACATAGGATGCGACGGATACATAGGATGCACGGCCACGCACCTGGCCGTACACGGATGCACGTACGCACGCATCGTGCGGATGCACGGCCATGCACGGTCGCGATCGCACGGTCGTGCATCGTGCACGGTCATATACATAGATGCGGGATGCACGGTGCGTGCATCGTGCACGACCATGCACCGCCCACGGCGTGCACCGTGCACGCCGCAGCACCGTGCACGCTCGTGCACGGCATGCATGGCACGGTTGCAGCGGCGTGCACGGTCGCAGCACGATGCACGCACCGCGCACGGATGATTAAGGTGCACGGTTTATGCGTTCATAAGTACACGGTATAGCGCAGTATCGCATACCTGCTCGTGTTAGCATCTCATATTTTTAAATTTAACTTGTTAAATGATCCTAAATATTAAATTAATCAATTTATTAACATAAAATCAACACAAATAACATATGTGACGATAATAATTCTACCGTACAACCGTGTACTCAAGAACGATTTTTTTTCTTCAAAACATGAAATTTATCATTCCAAAGAATATAAAAGTATTAAAAAAACATATTTAGGGTGTAAATCATCAACCGTGTATAACCGTGTACTCAAGAACACGTAAAAAAATTCTATACGGATTTAATTTACCTTAATCCAGCTAGCAATGCTCGATTTCCACTGTTTGATTGAAAAAAACGCAGGTAACAACTTCTTCTATTAATTATTTTCACTCTCTTCCTCTTTTGAAATTGTAATGTTACAAATGAATTGTTTGTGATTTGAATTCAATATCTACCGATTTTCAAATTAAATGTTTACCAACCTCTTTTACAATTAATGTTTACCAACTTTAGTTTAACATTAATTTATATCTATGAGATATTTAAACTCAAGTGTTTTATCATGACAGTACAATAAGTTAGTACGTCCTCTCTTCAACAATTTTATGGTTTGTCCTCGCACAGTCGCACACATGACACACAAACATACAATATCCAATGAATAATAAATATTGGAATGCATCGTTGGCGCCTGATTGGGTGTATATATATATATATATATATATATAAATAAGATATATATATATATATATATATATATATATATATATATTCAGTGATTAATGACCTATTTTAATTTTAAATATGGATTTAATTGTGCTTATATAAATTTTGATTTCATGATTACTCATAGGGTTTGCAAGTAATATAGAAGAATTGACATCAATTTGTAAGAGTTTTGGAGAATTGACTTAAAGCTGTTGTCCGAAAACCGTGTAATATCGCATGCAACCGTGTCCTGAATAGTTGAAGACGAGATTTTCAACTAGAGAAGTCTTTCAAGTCTTATATGAACGTGATTTTGGACTGGAAAACAGATTTAACTGATTGTTATGGGCTTTAACCTTTAGTTTTAGATTTTTATTTATTATTTAATAGTTTCTTGTGGAAGTAGAATATAGTTTAATATTCCCTTAGGCCTTTAAATAGGATCTCATTCTTATTAGCCGCAGACAATCAAATAAGAGTTCAATTTTTAATTCCAAAGTTTTTTTTTCTTTTATGGTTTTTTGTTCTTCTTCTCTTTTCGTCTATGGCTTTTTGCTTGAATTCAATTATGAGTTCTAGCTAATCCCTTCCATTCTAGCAAAATTAAGAAAAATCTATAGCGATACGTTTCGTGAGATCTAATCGTTTTTATCCTTTAATTTTATGCACGCATATGTTATTCTATGCATTTATTGTCTTTAATTGTTTTGTCTTTGCTAGGTTGTTGCACATATTTAGTAGTTCAGAATTCATTAGTAGCCAATTGAATCAGTCATCCGTAATTGTGGTTTAGATTTGATTAGTGGCAAAGTGATTCATCAGAGTCCATAGTATAACAATCTTAATTCGATAATCATGTGTCAGATTTTATTGGTTTTGAATCGGATTTCTCTAATTATTAATGTTGTAGGCTCATTAAATCTATATAGTGTCTCTCATGGTTGTCAGTCGATTAGGGAAGTAATTAGTAAGTGTCTTCCAAATTATCAAAAAATTAAGGAGAAATAAGACCACGTCAAAAGTTTCTTCGGTGGTCATAACTGATTCGTTTGCATGGATTAAAGTTATATTTGCATCGAGGATCAAAATTGTCTAAGCTAGAGTGGAATTAATTGATATCGAAATACCTTCCTCATATTTATCACACACAAACTTCTAGATTCTTTTCTTACTTTTAATTTTTGAGTTTTTATAATTTTAATCACTTCCAAAACTTATTTGCAGGTGAAAAATTGGAAAAATTATCACCAATCCTTTGGGAGATGATCTTACTTACCTCTATCCGTATAGGATGAGCATAGTGACCAAGTGTCATATTTATTTTTGGTGAAAAACGACGCTCCGACGCCTAAATACATGAATTTTGGGGGTATTTTGTTTTTGTACATAAACTTTGAAAGTTGTGTCAACGTAGCACCACTCGAATCAAAATGACGTCGTTTTGACATGAATGGTGTCTGTCGACATCATCTCACTCAAATTATATCTCTAATTATCATATCAGATTTAATTTAGGAGAAAAATTAAATTATGAAAAAATTACAATAATATTTAAATTTGTGTATCGATTCATAACTTTCAAAATTTATGTAAAAAATTAAATTACACCCAAAGTTCACCAATGATCCATTTCTATACTATTTATGAGTTTATTGGACCTTTCTAGCAGCAATTTAGATTAGTTATTTGGACAAAACAATGGCAGACGTCAAGTAAGTATTTATAAAATCCGTTATGCAGTCGTAGCTTTAAGAGTCTCACGTTCTCGTAGCATAGGGCATCACAATTTATATATTTGAATTTACAGTCTTGGAGTTTTGATTATTCTAAGTCTTCTAAAATGACTGAGTTTGTTGGTATTTAAATATAATGAAAAACTATATATTCTTTCATTTTTCGCTCTTCAAATTTTATATGTTTTAATAGCTTCTATATGAAAAAGATGATTCATGCCTTTATTCGAGAAGATAAAAGGTTGTGACACAGCAACACGTGTTGAGTTATATTTGCAGTTGTCCACTGCAGTTCGATGAGGTGTTAAAGAATATTGTTTGCTCATCGCGTTACTGAGAAATGCAAAGATTAAAATGTGATAACTTTGTTGATATGCATAAAAACACTATATAGGCAACCTTACTCGTTTAAATTAACACATTTATACACGATAAATATATCATAATTATCTTATTTAATGTCTACGAAAAATATATCACTTTCCTTTTAGTATATTATTTCATATTCTTTTCGTTTCATCGAACATGAATCATTTTTTTTGACACAATTATTTAGGAGAATGTATAAAATGATTAAAGAGATAACAAGTAGTTAGTGGTCTCATTTTTGAAGAAATAATTATTTCTTAAAAATAAAATGAGTCAAGTTGAGTGAGATAACCCAAAATGTAATAGGAACCAAGTTTGGTGAGATAGAGGGAGTATTATTCAATCTTACAAATACTTATTATTTATCAAAAATTATTCCTACCACTAACAACCTAATATATTGTGGGACCATTTCTCCACTTAAATAATATCCACCAATAATTTTATTAAAATTCATATTGTCTACAAGTGACATTTATTGTGAACGAAAATAGTAATACACTATCATACTATTTAGGCTGATTGTTTAATTGACATTTGCTGTGAAAAGTAAAAAAGAGAGAAAATTTCTAAATCATTTCATTGTATATATTGAACCCACCATCTCATACATCTAATCCAAGAGAGTAGTATAAAACGTCAAAATATATAAATAAATGAGAATATAAGCGACTTTTAAGAAAGCTAGAATCGGATATCATCAACGGAACAAAATAAATGGACTAAAATCTATTATACGATTATGGCATGTAATATGTAAAGATACATGTAGTTTGTTTAATAAATAGGTCTAGTACTCTATATTCTTACACTTCACTTTATTTCCTTCAAGGTCACTATCATCATTAACTTAGCGATCCATATTATATCTAGTTTTCTCCCACCCGACATAATTTCACATATAAATTAGACGGTTCATTTTTTAATACGATTGTTTAAAAGAATGATATAAAATGATTAAAGTGATTAAAAATAGATAGATCCCATAACTTTTGAAAAGAAAACTATTTTTTAAAAATGAAACAAATCATAGACAATCCAAAAAAAAAAATACAAACCATTTTGAATGGGACGGAGTAAGTAAAACATTTTTTTCAGTAATCTAAACAAGAAAAGTTAAAGGAAAATCTGGTGCTCGACGACATGATCGATCCGATAATCCGATCAATATCGAAACACCAACGAAATATGAAAATATTTTTTTTCTCTAGATATATTGGATAATTGCATGTTGATCACTATGACTAATACAAAATGAAAGCATAGATTTAGATTTTAGAGAGAAGAGAGACAAGAAAACATATATAGGTGTGGGAAATTTTTGCAGGGCAAAGTAAATTGGGGTTAAAAGCTGCAGATGAAGATATTCGGCAAAAATAGGATGCGAAGGAACAAATATATGGCAACTCTAATTGGCAGGTCAACTCACAGTCTAGTTAGCCTATGATCATGTCTGAACACCTCCATTCTTCCTAGCTACCTCAGTCAACCTCCATTTTACTTTCTATCCAACTTCTTGTTTGTTTCAGTGCCCTTACCATAACTCACTTTCGCCCCAATCCCCTACATTAATTCATCACTCTTAACTTGTGTAATTAGTCATAAGTTCTAATTGTTCTAATAAATATGAGAAAAAGACTAAGGATTGAATTCTAATAGTTATAGTATGAAAGTTTCATCATCTTTAGGTGGCTCCATTCTAAGAAGACTATAGCATGGGATCTCATTGCAAAAAGAAAACAAAAGTGCACCACCAAATTGTCCAATTAATTAAATCTCACACCATTATATAATACTACTTTCGTCCCATTATTCTTGGTTCATTACTTTTATACGTAGATTAAAGAGAGTTTTGTTTTATATGTAAAATAGTATATGATATGAAATTTGAAGTATTTTTTAATGTAATTTTTTTTTTTATATGAGACAATAATAACGAGACATTCCAAAATGACATTGGAGCTAATTTTAACGCAATTTTGCAATATTCCATTGAGTAATGAAGCAGTCCACTGTTACATTTCCACAGTGCAGAACGTGTTAGATCTCTCTCTCTCTCTCTCATAGCTGAAAAGAACTAAACTAAAAAAGTTGCATTCACATCTAAATACTGTGTGTCTCTCCGTATAATTTTAAATCTAAAAAAAGAAGTTGAATTTAAGGTGCAGCAAAAGTCGAGGACCACTATATTTTTATAGAGTCCTTAATTGCAATCACAATTTTTGAGACGTTTAAAGCTGTTGCTGCACCATCCTAATATTTAAATAAATTACTTTTTCTTTTTTGCAATATGAAAAATAAATATTAAATATACTTGAACTACTTTACCTTAATTACTGATCATTACTACGGTTAATTAATTCAAGTAATTTTCTGAATCTGCTTTCACACGTATTCTGATCACGTGCATGCTTCTCTGATGCGCAGGACTTTATGTATGTGGTATACCCATCAATATAATTTCGGAAAGTACTAGTCTTTAATTGAACTTTTTTGTACAGATTTATTTATATTAAATGTTTTGGGTCAAACGTCGTCCTTTTATTTATTTAATACAGAAATAAATAAAATATGATATGAAAAAACCATAAAAGAAAATAAACTAGCAGTTACTACATCTTGGGAGATTGGTAGGTTTGAAAAAAAATATATAATGCATCTGCAGCACTAAACAATTCAAGAAACTAGACTTCAACTCAATACATTAAATAATTTTTGTAGTAGAATATAACAAATAATGTAAAACTGACATTTCATAACTCCCTCCTACACCTAATTTCATAAATAAGTTTTTGGAGTATTTTTGGACGTATCCAATTTTCTTCCTAATCTTATTTATTAATGTATCTTATTATCAAATTAATACTCTCAATAATATTCTTTATTTATATCTTTTACCGTCCATGGCCCACCATTATTTTTCTTTTTTATCCTCAATACCCTATTTATTTACATCTTTTATCATATATGACTCATCACTAACTAATTTAATATTATATTATTATAAAATCCTTATTTCACTCATAATATATTCAATAATTTTTATTAAAACTCAGGGTGAAGACTCGTAACACTATATTTGCGGGAGGGAAAGAGTATACACTATAAGGTTTGACAAGCATATGTCTTTTCAAAGTCTAAAGTTGGCCCTATATATTTTCTATTATTTTTTACCCTTTACCTGTATATGAGATGTCCTAGATATCTAGGATAACTAGAAAGGTATTGAGTTTCTTCAATTTGATGACAAATTTGAATAAAAAAATATAGAACAAATATCAATATGCAGCGCTATTGTGCAAAAAGTGATTGAAAATTAAAAATGCATAATAACTAATAAGCAGACAAGACATTTGATTGCCCATGAATCAATTCTCGTGCTTATAAAATTATACCATTAACTATATATATTGATCGATATATATTCTTTTAGGTTTTCTGCTACAGTAGCAGAAAAAAATTCAGTATTTGTCGATGATTTGTAATTAATGACTAAATATGTATTCATTGCTTAAACTTGACAAACTTCGATAAAGCAATAGTTATGAATTGAGGTGCTTACAGGCGCATATCTGCCAAAAGTAATTGAATTTTAAACTTAAATAAAGAAATAAACAGACAAGACAATTTTTTGACATAAACAGACAGGACATTTGATTGCCTATGAATCAATTCTCGTGATTATAAAATTGTAGACTTATAATATATGTAATATATTACTTCATCACTCACATTCAAACCATCCATTTTTTTGATATAGTTATTTAGAAAATGAGTAAAGTGATAAAAAAAAATATATAATTAAATACGATAAGTTTTGAAGAGATAATTATTTTTTAAAAAATAAACATATTATTTTGAATGAAACAATCCAAAAAAGAATACATATTATCTTGATTGGGACGGGTGTAGTATTAGGTTTTCTACTACCGTAGCAGCAGAATTTTTTTCAGTTTTTGTCGATGAATTTTGATGACTAAATATGGATTAAGGAAAGAAGACGTAAACCCTAATACAGATCTAAGTTTTTCGTTTTTCTTTTCTTGCTTTAATCTTCTTCTTTTTATTAAAAATTGAGACTATCATCTATCCACCGATTATTTTATTAGTGTGAAATAATAATTATGTTTCATTTCCATTTAATTTGTAGTTGCAAACTTGCAATACGATGTTTAACATGTTACAATTACACAACTACGTTTTTAAATGTGTGTTTGTCTAAGAAGATAGAGTGGTAAATGTTTGAGACCAAAAATATGAGATTTGAGTTCACTTTGATGCGATCTTTAATATTTTTATATTAATTTTGCATATATATATATATATATATATATATATATGTGTGTGGGATGGTTCATGTAAGAATAGAAATAAATGTAGGAAATAGAAATAGATATGTAAGGCTAGTATATCTTTCATATTTGTGTAGCACAATCAGAATTACTATGTTGCACATGTTAGTTTAGCACATATTTCATCTCTTCGTAGCACACATGCTAAATATATTGTTTAGCACATCTTTCATTACAGCGTAGCACAAGAAGGGTTTTAGTGCTACACAATAATCCACGTAGCACACAAAACATAAAACTGTAACACAATTGAAATTAAATCTCAACCATTGCTCAAACGAATTAAAGGCACAGATTCATTCTCATTTCCTACCAAATTATCCTTTCCTACCTGATCCATCTCCTATATATATATATATATATATATATATTGATATGAGAACCATTTTTATCGTAATAACGTGAGAACAAAAAAATGTGAATTCGTTGTACAAGTTGATGAATCCGTCGGAAAAATTATTGAATCCAAAAATATCCAAAAAATGAAAATTTTGTCTCTTATAGAAGCGAACCTAGGTGAAAATATATCGAATTTTTGATTTAATAACTTTTTCAATAGATGCATCAATTTTAATTGCGAATTTATTTTATTCATAATGGAATTTCTGTTCTTAATTTTCACGTTAAAAATGATTCTTATTTAAACCTAACTATATATATATACACTTTTAAGTTTTACAGTTACAACATAACATCATTTCATCAATAAAACATGATCCGACGATACCGTTGGACAATCTCCACCGCCGGAAATTAGTAATATTGTAATTGCGCACAAAGAATAATAAATATATTGGGTTGTGATTATAAAAAAATGAAAGCCGATCGATGGTATGACTGCATGACTCTAAAATCATGTTATAATTATATAGAATGAAAAAACTTGTATTATTTGCAAATATTGACTCGTTTATTAATTTCAAATTTGAATAATATAAACATAAACACCAGTTCACAACACTGCCACGTCATCAATTGACATGATAGTCATATTCGTATCCACAGGTTCAGATAAAATACGTCAACGAAATATTAAGGCCAAATATATACTACTACCACTTTTTGACAAATTTATTACTCTCCATATTTAATATTTAAATTTACTATACTATATAATCATTTTATTATTAATGGTTTTGAATTAAAAAGTTGGTCGAATATCAATCAATCTTCACATTCCATATTTATTTTGCAAAATAATTAGTGCCGACAGAATAATTCTAAATAATTGCCCAATTAACTTATAATTATAGTATCAATATAAGAATTTATCTATAATTAATCATTGAATCATGTTTTAAAAATTAAAATTAACATAAATGAATCAAAAAATTAATTACAGATTAAAATCACTGATTCCAGTCGGTTTTAGCCTGTTTACGGTCGACCAGAAACATGCTAATTCTCGACCGGAATCGGGAAAAATAAATTAAGAATAAACTTATTAATATTTGTTGATGTTTTCGGTCAACCGAAAACAAGAATTTGTCGACCGAAAACAGGAAGATACTCGACCGAAATGAGTGAAAAAAATTAAGGATAAAGTGAATAATACTAATGATTTATTGATGTCTCCGGTCGACCGAAAACAAAAAATTATCGATCGGATACATCATTTTATCGACCAGAGAGATGGAAAAATCGACCGACGACATCATTTTATCGAACGAAGATAGAGTTTCTCGACCGGAGAGATGAAAAACTCGACCAAAAACTAGTCTTATAGATAGAAAAATCGACCGGAGAGATGGAATATTACTGCCCAAAGTCTGTAATTTTCGAAACTTGTTCGTTCAAAATATATTTATTTAATAGATTGGGTATAGGTTGTAGTGAATTTTAAAAATGAGTATGAGTTGTATATATATTATCAAATATAGGTATATTAGTTGGGGTCCCAAAATTAATATAAAATATATGAAAATTCAATAATTTATCATTCATGGCGAAAAGAAAATAACTAACTAATGTAATTTGCTATTAGCCTGATACTGTTATTAAATGCTTTATTGTAATAATGACCTAACTAGAAGTGCAACGATTCCAGAAATCTCTTCGATATATAACTGCTAATAAATTTGAAATATCACATCATGATCAGACATTAACTTTCTGAAATAAGTTGTGACAGGCTACGGAAATTTCTACATCAGTCATACGCCCTTAACCTATATTTAATCACAGTATTTTATTGTGTTAATGGAAAGAATTGTCTCAAATATTTTTATTTGTAAAAAAATAGACAGACAAAGAAAATGGGGGGACGTTGGTCGCCGAGAAACCGAGGGGAAGGGAGGGTGGCCACGGCAAAAGGGGGAGGGAGAGATGTTGGCCGCCGGCAGAAGGGAGGGATGGATAGTTGGCCGTCGGGAAAAGGGAGAGGAAGAGAGGTTGGCCGCCGAAAAAGAGGGTTGGCCGCTGCTCTGGGAGGGCTGGCCGCTGCTCTGGGAGGGTTGGCCGTTGGGAGGGTTGGCCGCTGGAAGGGTTAAATTGTATAATTGGTTAAAAAGAATAATAACTTAATATATGGGATAAAAAGAATGTCAAACTTAACATATAGGTTATATAAAATTTTCGGCCTATTTTATTTATGGTTTTGTGTATGACATCTTATCTTATGAAATTAGAAGAGAAATTTGAAAGAAAAAAAGTGAAAATTAATACAAGCACGAACTGCTCACGACGGATCAGAATTTATTCGTATATTCTTTCCATTTCATAAGTATTGTTTTTTTTTTCACCAATAAAATCTTTAAACTTTAGTATAAACAACTACAAAAAAAAAGAGAAAATACATGAAGTTGATGGCTCCGCTACCAGCTCTCGTCGCGCTGGAAGTTATGCTGCAGCGAAATGTCCTTTTTTGGCAGCATAATTGGGTTTTAAGTTGCATGAAAAGGTATGTGAGTATTAAATTTAAATATTGATTTGGATATGCAAGCATATCTGTATACTAATCTATTTTTGTGAAAAGTGGCATATCACACATTTAACCTAGAGGAAACCCATCGTTATTTTGTGCTGCCACCATTTCAACTAGAGATGATAATTGGCCGACGCAGTTTAGGCCACATGAATGGTACTAGTTTGGCTCTTTATTCGTACAATAAAATATGAGATTAAATATTTCCAAAACAAAGATTTACGATTGTCAAAACATAATATGAAGTCCAAGAGGGCCAAAGTGGGCCAAACTAGGAAGAAGAATCAAGCCATCTATATCAATTCGTTTTATTCAATATTACTCTACTTTCCCTCTACATTAAAAGACATCTTATAATATTAAAAGATGTGGATTTAGAGTGTGTGTGTTGGCCTAGTGGTAGAGTGGTTAATCTTGCGTAGCCAGTGGTCTCGGGTTCGAGTCCACCGTGATGCAGTCTTTAAAATTTCTGTAGTAAATTACCAAAAAAAAAAAAAAAAAGATGTGGATTTATGTAAAAATGTATGTAGATGCAGACATTGACACTTTTTTTATTTGTAAATGATATTTTCTTATATGTAAACAATACTTTTTAACTACAACGTATAAGATAAATGACATTTTTTAAGTATAAATGTTACTTTTTCACAATAATTGACACATTTTAGGACGTCCACACCTGTTGATATCCTGACAGAAGCTTTTATGTTCTATAAAAGGACTTAATTTTAATTAGAGGTGGAAAAATGGACCCGACTGACCAACCCCACCCGATCCATTTTGGACCGAACTGTGTTCAATAAAATTAGGTCCGATTGAATTTTGGGCTGGCTCCGCCCAGAACAAGCTAAAACCCGACGGGCTCGGGCCACCCGACCCAAAAAACTTGAACTATAAACACTATTTTGGGCTAGGGTCGGACCCGATGAATTTTTGGCCCAGCCTGATGTATGAAAAGCCGGTGGATTCGACTGACCCGGTCCGATCCGCCCATTTGCTAGCTCTAATTTTAATTAACCCTTTTGAAATGTAGTTCGAGTCATCCTTCAAATGAAATGTTCCAATAAACACGAGCGGGGGCAGAGTAAGCTCTCCCCAGCCAGTTTTAAAACTTTTTATTTTAGCACCCTTTGTAACCAAAAATTTCTGCCACTGCCACTGAACATGAGCAACAACTGTTTCTTGTGTGCTAGCTCTGAATTGTCATATGTTAAAACACGTTTGTAATTTATTTTTATCCATAAAACTTTGAAACGGTCAGTAGGAACCATCAAGAACGGGCTCGTTTACAAAAATAAAATAAAAAACGAAATGTGAATATTTTAGTTGTCAAATGATGATGAGATGGAAAAATCTGAGAAAAGGCAGAAGTCTGCTTGTCTCATCACCAATCATGCTGCAGCGCTTACACATTACCGTGAATGTGTCCTTTCATGGAGATGAAAAGTTGGCGAAGCATTCACAACCAATTTTGTCTTTCTCTCTCTATTCGGAAACTGATTGTACCATCTCATCTTCTCTCTAAATTTTTGCCACTTTATCATAGTAGACTAGTAGTACTAATCTTTCCCTTCTTCTAAAATTTATTTCACTTTGTACATATAGTAACGCACTAGTAAAATATGCCAGAAAATATTGTGTGGATTTCAACACACACACTAACAAATAGTTGCACCAAATGGTTAACTAACTGCCTCTGATATATTTGAACTACGAACTTTGCTGCATGAAAATTGATTCTTGAACCTTTGAATTTTTGCTCAACATTTATGTCCCTCACACTTTTTTATATCATGCTATAAAACAAAAAAACAAACGATCAAGAAGAAAAACATAAAATGAATGGTGATTATGTGGTCAGATTTTCCGTTCGTCTTGCTTGAATGAGGCGAACCTGGTGTTCACTAGCTCAGCAGCGGCACGTGCAGCAGCTGATGCACGCTCTGCTGCTGTGATAGCAGCACGAGCCCTTTGCAGAGCATCATTGGATGATTGCGGATTTGGATTCTTTATCTCATTGATTGGTTTCTGATTTTGTTCTCGGGTTGACGGTTCAACTCGCCTCGTTTCCACAAATGAAGTGCTGCTGAGGGAAGAGGGAGACTGCAGGTGGCAAGCTCCCTGGTTACCATTTAAAGAAGCTGCTGGCTGATCCGAGGTAGTAGACAAACCTTTCCCGACTTCTAGCCTCGAATCTGGGCGAGGTTGCACAATTATTTGTTTTGGTCCATTCTAAAACAAAATAAGAAAGAAGAATACAGCATGATTAGGTTAAACAACTAAAGAAATTGAAATCAAGTCTAAAAACTCAAGAAAAGGGTTGGATCAGATGAGTGTCGAAAAGGTCACAATACCATAGGTGCAGTGCAAGTAGCATTTGAAATGATAAGAGTCGGAAAGAGAGACTTACAAGAAGATCCTCAGGTTTCTTGCTGAATTCTTGTTCTGTTTTTGTTGAATCCCAATTGACGTTATATTCTAGTGCGATTGCCTTCAGTATGTTGAGCTTTACATCTGTGGGGGGAGCATTTACGAGAGCTTTTCAATTATCTGAAGATTGCATGATATATAATATTAAATTTGGCAATGTTAGTGAAATATAAAGGTAAAAAACTCGAGTCTATTAACTGTGCGGTTGACACTGGTGTCGGGGCGAAGCTCAGATGCAGCAGCTATGAATTCCTTTCCATATTTTGCAGCGAATAGATTCCGGACCTGCAATAGATCCGGCAAATCTGAACATCTTGGAGCTGAAAAGATTATGCTAGCCACAGCTTCGCGCAACTCTGTAGGGCATTCCCTGTTTTAAGCAAGAAAAAATATTACGCTTCAAGATTTAGGATGCACCACTAATTTATCAGAATCATGTTGAAATCTAGAATAATTGTCAAACAATCATAATTACAAAATTCAATGACTGATCCCAATCAAACTCCCATGTAACGAAAACAATGAACTTACGAGCATCAGAATTATACAGGCAGACTTAATTCAGACTAGAGTCAAACCAATGCATTCTCTTCAAGTATACAACTCTGTATTACTACCTACTAACATTCCTGAGACCATGTCAAGAGAATCTATGTTCTAAGACCTAAACGATGTACAACTTTATAACAATCAGAAACTGCAGGAGTCGTCTTATTTTTGGCCAGTTTATATATAACAAAGATATGTTGCTAAAAAAATAAAGTGATAAACTTCATGTAAGCAAATTCAATTGAAAACCTCTTCGATGCCTTCTGATTTTCTCTTAACATCTCAATATCATGCAAATGATGGACGTTGGTGTAAATGTGTCCAAGCTTTTACCTCTGGCTTTCAAGAATTGGTACACGGGCAAGAACAAATTCGCAGAACAACTCCAATATTTCATATGCCTCCCATGTGTTTAGTTCTCGTATAACATGCTCCACCTAACCACATAGTAGAGATTTTAAAAGGTTAAAGACAGAAAGAAAAACTGTGTCGTAAGTAAGCAAGATATCCAGATGATTAACAAATTACTCTAATTCGAGCAATAGCTTCTTGGCCAGCCTGCAGAAACTCCGCTATCTCCTTTCTCATAACCCTCAGCTGCACATCCCGCTTGTTTTGCAGCAACTTGATGCGCGAGATCGCCAAGGTTAAGCATGTTTTACTACAAACAAGTATGGAAAATCAATCCTAACTAGTAACTATGACAATTTAAAGACCCATTAAAGAAAATTCACATATGAATCTTAATCTGGATTCTTCCAACCACAGAATAACAGATTGCTCCATCCTATAAAAGCATTCAGCATATACAATTCATCAATCCCTTTGGGCATATAAACCTAACCCAGGTACGTAGAAAACCCCACAATTGGTTGGCAGCACAGCATAAGATCCAAATTTCACGATTCTCCATAATGGTAGATCCAAAGATCATACACCCACAAAGTATATCCTAATCTTCACTTAACCTAAAATTCATTTTGCAGGATTTTCAAACATAGATATCATAAACGGAAACACACCAAATCGATGCAGATCACCGTGTATATAAATACGTTTCAGGGTATAGATACAATTTTAAGAGATAAAATCATGAAGAAATTCAAAGGGCAACAACCCGATGAAGACCAAAAATTCTTAGCTTTCAACATTTCTTCTTCCTATTGCAGATGGGGAAAAGTGGGCTTCTAGGATTAAATTAAAAGAAAAGCTATGGAAATTTGAAAAGTGAATCGATTGAACTAACCATTTGGCTCCAAGAAGTCCCCTGTTAAAGAGCTGATTCAGCATAGACATTTGGAGTTCGTACGCCCCCTTTTTAAGCAGCAGAATTCAGCTAATTATAATCGAATTCCTCCGATTGATTTTACATGAATTCTGCGCTCATTATTATGTGATTGATACCGAATTACCGATGAAAAAGCGAAAATTGGTTCTTTCTGTTGTCTTTACAGTTCATACACTGACAAGAAAGCAAGAAATAATTATGGGCCGGTCCGGGCCTTGTTTAAGCTCGGTTTGTTTGTTTTTGCCCGACTCTTAACTGTAAAGTCCGGCCTTAGTGTAATTCTTTTTAGACATTATATTCCTTATATTATGAATTATAAAATCAAAATGCCAAAAATAATACTCTCATCCGTAAGTGACTCATATTTTTCTCTTGATCATCCTACTTTAAATAATCTATACTAAAACAAAATATTTTTACACAAAAAAATTACTCGAATTACATAGTCACATTAATTTACATAGAAAACACAATTATATGTGTGTTTCATTCGAGTCACACCTTTAAAATTTCACATAATCATATTTAACCACAATCATATTTAATCGTGTCCAAAATCAAGCTGCTTAGAGCGGGATGGTGGGAGTACGACTTACGAATCTCTCGTACTCCTTCCATCCATGATATTATTGGAGTATGGAATTTGAATGGACTATACACTGAAATTCTATCTCGGTATAATCTGTATCCGAAAAATATTGGTATTATTTATTTAATAGTCGTTTCTTTATGTAATCTGTATTCGAAAAATATAATGAAATCTCTGGCTTTGCATCTCTCCCAAATATAGTCACAAAACACATTGGGTAAACAATTCTTGTGTTCTTTATTTTCTATCGTGATTTTGGTATGTGTTTTTAACAACATATAAGTATATCTTTTGTGGATGATACCAATTTTAATAAAATTATTTGTAGTTGTTATTTTAATAGAGAAAGGATTCTAGTATTTGTTAGGTTGGAGTGATAGAACTAATTTTTTATTAAATAATAAATGATTATGAAATTGAATAATAAGGAGTAATATTTTAAAACGACAAGGGATACACGTCTAATAAGATAATGGAAGGAGGTATGTTACTTATTCTACAAAATACAAGAAAACGCTTTCCGAAACTGTCGCTTGTTTCTTCATTATTTGCGAACTAAGCTTTTCCATTTAGCTTTGGAAATCGATTCTCAATTATCGACCCAATTTCTGAATTCGAAATCTTTTCAAATCTCAAAATAGCTAAACCTGCTGCAAACTTGGCTTCAGACATTGCTCGCATCTTCGAACAAAAGCTAATCGTACTCATAAAATCATGTAAGATCTCGAAACAGCTCCAACAGATTCATTCCCAGATTATAATCAACGCCACTGATCACAGTAACCACGTCGTAAGCTCTCATTTCCTCTCAAAATGCACTGAAATAAGGCAAATAAATTACGCTCGACAGGTGTTCGACAAATTGCCTGAGCGAAGGCACACTTCTCTTTGGAATGTAATGTCAAAAGGGTATCTCCAAAATGATGTCTTCAGCGAAGTGCTGGCGTTGTTTTGTGACATGATGAGGGAGAATGTGAATCCCAATTGTTACACATTGCCGGCGGTGTTGAAGTCGTGCTGCAAGTCATCGGCTTGGAAAGAAGGGGAGGAGGTGCATTGCATCGCAGTCAAGAATGGTTTCATTTCGAACGCTTACGTTGGTACTAATTTGATCGAGTTGTATTCGTGCGCGGGGCATGTGGCTCGTGCATACAGAGCGTTCACTGAGATGGTGGATAGGAATGTGGTTTCTTGGACTGCAATGATCACTGGATATGTTGTCAGTGGTGATTTGGTTTCAGCAAGAAGGCTCTTCGATTTGGCACCAGAGCGAGACGTTGTGTTGTGGAACAGGATGGTTGTCGTTCATATAGATTTAGGAGATATGATGGAGGCTAGGAGGCTTTTTGACATGATGCCATGTAAAGATTTGATGTCTTACAACACTTTGTTGAATGGGTATGCCAAGAATGGGGATGTGGAGGAGTGTGAGAGACTCTTCGACTCCATGCAGGAGAGGAACAACTTCTCTTGGAATGGATTGATTGGAGCATACGCACACAGTGGGCATTTCCTTCAGGTTCTCGATGCCTTCAAACGGATGCTGGAGAAGACGAACGTGCAGCCTAATGATGCGACGCTGGTTAATGTGTTAGCTGCTTGTGCAAGACTAGGAGACCTTGATTTTGGTAAAAAGGTGCATAAATATGCTGAAGAGTATGGCTATGAAGGCAATGTTTATGTTTGTAATGGATTGATAGACATGTATGCAAAGTGTGGATTGGTGGAATGTGCAATTCATGTGTTTGAGGGCATGGATAAGAAGGATCTCATAACATGGAACACGATAATAAACGCCTTAGCTTTGCACGGCCATGGAGGCGAAGCTCTGAGCATTTTCAGCAGGATGAAAAGTAGTGGAGAGAAACCGGATGGGATCACTTTCGTTGGGATACTGTGTGCTTGCTCTCACATGGGATTAGTTCAAGATGGATTAGCCCATTTCAACTCAATGAGTGATGAATACGCTATTCAACCAAGCATCAAGCATTATGGCTGTGTGGTCGACCTCTTGGCAAGAGGAGGGCATCTGGAGCAGGCTGTGGAGTTTGTACACAGCATGCCGGTTAAGGCAGACAGTGTGATATGGACTGCATTGCTTGCAGCTTCGTGCATTCATAAGAAAATTGAGTTTGCTGAACTTTCTCTCAAGAAGCTGATTGAGCTCGATCCTTGCAATCCTGCAAACTACGTTATGCTGTCCAATGTGTATGGGGAGGCTGGGAAGTGGGAGGCACGGGCGAGGGTGAAAGTGGCGATGAGAGACACCGGGTCAAAGAAGGTGCCTGGCTGGAGCTCTGTTCAGACTGAAGATGGTGGTTTTGCTGAGTTCTATTGTTTTGATGAGAGGCATACTAGAAGTAAAGAGATATACCAAGCATTGAGAGGATTGACAAAGCTGTTGAGGTTGTATGGATACAAAATAGAGGAGCTAATGGAGCTTCAGCTAGAAACCTAGACAAACGTATACTTGGTATTTGGAATGATATATCTTCTTGTTCTAAGTTTCTGTGAGATGAGATTTTATGTCATAAGTTGTTTGTTTACATTCATTGATTTTGAGTTTATGTTTTGGATAAATATCAGTCTTACCTAATTTTTGTTGCTTTTTTTAATTCTATCCTAAGCTTCAAACGTCCGGTGTCAGAATATTGAGTTGGAAAGTTGATGCAGCAGAGAATCCAACATCCGACAACAAAAACGGAAATCTGGGCAGACAACCCATATCATGATTTCAAAAGTCTCAATCAATTTTGAGTTTCAGAAACTCTTCCATTATTCTTATAACACAATCGATACACATCAAAAGGGTCGATATGGTATTGAAAAATAATGTCGATATAGTACTAAAAAAGGCGCCAAACATAGAAAGTAAAATTAGCTTATGTTTTTAGTGAAGTTGTTCTATAGAAGCTTGAAGAGCGTTAACTCGGCCCAAACAAGGCTGTAAGGCCCGTTAAAGTATTGGGCCTTTCAGCCTAGTTTTGATTATGGCATTGGTGAAGGCTCGTTGACCCATTAAGAGGTGGGGTGGTTTGGTTAAACTTTTTTTTAATTTGGTTGTTTTAGAAACTTAGACCATATTAGTTACATTTCGACTAATCTCATATAATTATCGATCTACAGACAACGTATTGAAATAATCATACATTTGTTCATCTAACTGACCAATCACGTCTTGTTGGTTCAACTATTCATAATAACGAATAGAATTTGAAAAGGAAATCAAGTATGGATCGGTATCAAAATTAATTTAATTGACTTTTCATTTTATTCATTGGTTCTATTTCCTTCATTCTAGCTTCAAATTATAATGGCTGATTTTCTAAATAATTAAAGATTGAATTAACGCACAAGTTGCCAAAAGAAATACAACCTTAACGAAAATTTTATTTAGAAGGATATTTCAAATCAAACATCTACATATCAGTTAGGATATTCTGTCTCTCTATAATCTAATAATGGTGAAACTGATATAATAAATCAATATACATACCCATTATAATTAGTTAAGGAGAAATAACAAACTTGTGAACATTCTAATTTTTAGAGTTTTCATGCAGCATTTACAATTTTTTTTCCGCAAATCATTACATGATTAAGATAACAATCAAAAGGTAATCCCATGCTCACAAGAAGTCATCAATGGTGGTTTGGTTCTTATCATGACGTGAAGAAAAATTAGTACTATGTTTATACTTTTGCTTTTTAAAAAAAAATATGTTCATCTGTTAGCTTTTAGACTAAGAGATTTGTTTTTCACGATATTTTCTCGACCAGAATTTGCTTTCATGCTTACGTTCATGTCACATCTGATAATTCAGAGTGCACAACTGTGTAAAATAAAACATAACACATAACATAATAACGTACAAGAAAAATCGAACGATGAATCTTCCTATATTACCCTAACTGACGTGATTCAACAGTCTCAAAACATTTTGCACATTGTTGCTCGTCAATTGTCAAATATTTGGTACATTTTGTACACAAAATGTGTTCATGGTGTCGTGTCCCTATCTCTAAGATGCTTGGTATCTTTGAATATTGAATTTTCCCCCTTGGAAAGAAGAAAAGAGCTCATCGTGATGATTATATATCTTGATCATGAAAATATTATCATTAGGTTAATGTATTTAATTTTTTCAAACTATAACTTTACTTTCCATGTTATTGGCTATGATTGCATCAATAAGACTATATGACCAAGTTTGATCGAGAAAAGTTGGACCCAAATTTGGTGTTGTTGACTACTTGGGTTCACACAAGTGAAACCATCTTTTTTTTGATCGATTAGATTCTTACACTTTTTAAGGTCTTAATAAATTAGTAGTTCTCACATCTTTTTATGATCTCAAGTGCATAAAATGTCAATTTGGATAGACAATGAAGAAATTGTAAGTGAATTATGTGATGTTTTTTTTTCTTGGATAACGAAGAGAAATTCATTTGTCGGGGATAAGTTTTAGGTAGGTAATTCTAAATTTTTACCGGCCAAGTGTGGTACAAATTAAAAGCTCGATCTAAAGATTAAGAATACTATTAAATGATAATTTTTTGGTATCTGTGTTAAAAAGGCTAAGTTTTAATTTGTTTAGTTTCCATGAATTCGTATCAAATTTGTACTATCAACTTTCGGAATAAAATGGGACTAAAATTATTATGAGACATCAAATTAAATTGCCTTTTCTCGCTTTTTTAGTTCAATATTTTATGATCCACGGGTCAATAGTTTCACATTCACTTTTATATGTGCCAATTATTGATTTTTGAGTTAAGGGGAATTACTTTTATCATCATCTCACTGATCGCAATTATTTTATTTTCATGATCCAAAATAAAGTTCGATTCCAAATCAGGAAAATGATGATTTTGGGCCTCTCATTATGTATGGTGGATATGGCGGCCACCTCATGATCTTAGCACTTTTCTTATCTTCGAAATTATTTGAAGTAGTTAATTTAATCAAGCTGTTATCCTGAACAATTGCGCCTTTGTGAAAGACCAAACGGTTTGCACTTGTTTAATCACTATTCAAAATAATTGTTCTAAATTGTGAAAACATCAATAAGAATTAGGTAAATGACATGAAATATGTAAGATTTCATTCTAACTTGTTTAGCAAAATTAATTTGAGTGTTGTACACTATTATATATTATCTCCATTCTTTTTTAAGTGTATTTTGTCATCAAATCATATAAACCAAGAAAGTAGGTAAATTTACATTTATAACCTCATTAATTACCATGATAAATGCATTCATACAATTAATTATTAAATTTCAAAAGTATTAAATAAGGATAAATAGAAAATACATTATAATATTACTCTCAATTTGCGAACTATGATACTTACTAAAAAACAAGAAGAAAATGTTAATAGGACACTAAAAACACGGAGGAAGTATGGTGGATAAGTCCCTCAAGTTAATATTTCTCACCACATTACTCTACAAATTAAACTCGATGTCAATTACTTGGGTTTATGCTTTTACACAAGAAAGTAAAAAAAAAAAAAAAAGAAATTAATTACAGTATGTCGTCAACATTACTGTGTATATACGTTAAGCATAGTTAAGGGTTAAAAAACACATGCATAAAGCCCAAACTAGAAAATAAAAATAAAATAAATAGGTAATATACATAAATGCAACACAAGAAATCAAAATTGAATTAAAAGATATATATTAATACTATATAAATTTTAAATCTCAAAATAGTATTAAAATATTCCAGCATTCCACCAAACCCCAAAAACTAGAAACAGAAGCGTGAATGCATAGTGCATGAGGTTTCCCATTAGCACACAATCCACAGGCAATTATTGCCTAGGAAAATAAAAATTATAATTTAATTAAGCTAAAGTATTTATTAATTACCTATAAAAAAAGTTTCATGGGGCCCTGCGATGAACCCCACGCTCCCTGTCTCATGTTTTGACACTCCAACTTGTGCAGCCAATCAGGTTCCAGTCGATCCCCCACGCAGGCCGGTGGCATCAACTTGGGTTATTTTGGGCGGCCCAATTGTATTTATAATCTTTATCGTATTTATCTTCGTTCGCAGTCGCTCGTCCGTATCAGTATGGTATTGTTTGTTTTGAGTTTGAGTTGTTTCCATGAAAAAGACACATGAATTCTGATTTTGGACTCAAATTATTAGCATCGTTTTAATTCTAGACTCCCGTTCAGGTAGGGATGGTCTCCCGTGCGCACGCGTACAGACCACCCCTTAATTAATTAATTAATTCTAATTAAAATTAATTAGTTTAATAAAATTTAATTATAAATTAATAAATAATAATTTTGAATTAATACATCTTAATTTTTAATTAGCAAACTCTAATTGTGAAATAATAAACCCTATTTGGAATTAATAAACCCTATTTTTGAATTAATAAACTCCTAATTGGAAATAATAAACCCTAATTTTGAATAATAAACCCTAATTATGAATTAATAAACCCTAACTTTGAATTAATAAACCCTAATTGAAAATAATAAACCCTAATTTTGAATAATAAACCCTAATTATGAATTAATAAACCCTAACTTTGAATTAATAAATCATACTTGTGAATTAAAAAACCTTAATTATGAATTAATAAACCTCAATTATGAATTAATAAACCATGATTATGAATTAATAAATTCTAATTTTGAATTAAAAATTAATAAATTTAATTATACATTAACAAAATCTAATTATCCTTACTCACCATAATTAATATTTAATTATTTTAACAAAAACAAGGTGAGCTCACGGTGATGAGCTCACCCAAGTTTTTGTCTTCAGGTATACACGAAATGGATATAGTAAAAAATTTAACTTAGAGGGTGTTTGGATAAGCTTATAAGCTCTTCAAAACAGTTTATAAGATGTTTATGAACTTATAAGACACGCAAAGTGTTTGACAAAATAAGCTCCTAAACAAATTATAATTTGTAAAATAAACTCAACAAATTATAAACTCCCTAAAAATAAGTAGTTCAACCCCAACTTATTTTTTATAAACTTATAAGTAATGGTGAATTTACCAAAATAACATTTCTATGGTTCATTATTTTTTACATATATACTATCGATTTCACCTCTCGTCAATTTTCTCTCTCTAATTATGATTTTCTCTCTAACTCACGATTATTTCTCTAAATTATAAGTTCAATTATCCAAACACTTTGATAACTTATAAGCTCTTGAAACATCTTATAAGCTCGTGGAACTTATAAACTCTTTAAAATAAGCTTAGCCAAACACCCTCTTAGTTCTAATCTAGAACCTACTCAATCTTTCGATTCATTGTATTTCTCGTCTACTATTTAAATTGAGTTAGATTTATGAGGTCCATTTTTATAAATACCCACATTTTAGTCTAGATCCATTTCCCCCCCGTAAATTATGTGGAATTCTTTGATTGCAGAGATTATAGATTTATGAACTTTGTGTGTATGTGTGTGTTTATAGAGTTTGATGCATCTCAAATTGTTATGCTATCTATCATTTTGAGTTTTCTTTTACGCTAAGTACATTGACGTAGTTTTGGTCCATTGAAATTGGACTGTTCCCTTACTTGATTTAACTGATTCATGTATATTAATGAGTTTTTTGAACATCATCTTGTATTATTGCAAAGGCTATTTCAATCTAAGCCTAACTATAGATGATAGTGACCTGCAAATTCCCATCGAACATTATCATTTCTATAATTACACATATACACACATGCACCCATTATACTTTGATTTTATGTTATAGTTCTAAAATTTACCTCGGCCATTCTAGGCTCTCATTATTAGGTACTTTTTTTTAATTGCAAAATATTGTTAATGCCAATTATATAAAAAAAATTTGTCAAACATTGAACTATAATATACTATCAAAATATGGGGAATATGTTATGATCAAACTTCATTTTTATTTTTTGAGGGAATCGTGATTAAATTTCATTTACATTATAGAATAATATAAATATACACACACATACCAAACACAAAAAATACATCCCTTTTCGATCAGTCCCTTTCTAATTCAAGATTTTTGGTAATTTGCATTGTTTCTCGTACATTCATTTATAATATTCAATGTGTTGACATGTAACAAGAAACTATGCGTCTAATGAAACGACAAGATACAGATATGGCGGCGTCAACCTATAACTAATTTGCATAGTAATTGTGTAAAATGAAGAAATCTTGTCAATTAGTTGAGTAAAAAAAAAATTAAAAATCTAAGGATTATAGTATTCCTTTCCTTTTATTTTATAGGATGTATAGAAATATTTATATCTTTTGATAAGAGAAATGATTTCAGTGTTTTCGTTTTATATAAATGTGTTGGTTGGAGCGATGGGATTTGTTTGATTTGATCCCCCTGATCTATGATCATCTTTTCGTTGCTCTTCTTTGGTTTGACCCTCTACTCTGTTATTGACTATTGTTGTATCAGTCATCAATCTTATCGGTGGAGGTTTGTTTGTAGGACTAGTGGGATTGGACTTTGAGATGAACGGGGATCCTCGGACTTGTCTTTGAACAAGGATGCTTGCCGCTTGGATCATTGCTCAAAACTCAAGACCCAGAAGGTGGTTGATGTTTTTTTGCATATCGGGCGAAAAAACTTCACATTCGACTTTGAACTTCTTCCAATCCCCCCTCTTTCTAAGGTGCTAAGATCCAAAGTCGAGAAGGAAACAACACATATCATGCAGTTGGAAGGTTGGACCCACTGCTTATCATTTCTCATAATCACAATACAACGGTCTACAACTGAGCCTCACTCTTCACGCTAACAGCTTTGCTCAGCATTTTCGGCGATTGTCAACTTGTTCAGCGGCAGATGATCGTGTTTTTCATAGGATTTCTCGTTACTCATTCAGCATTCTCCTTCTAATAGCTCAAGGTCTTGTCACCAAAAATTTCCCTTCTTACCTTCCTTTCTTTGATTAAAAATGAAAACCAGAAATTTAAATGTAAAGCCAATTTCTTTTAAATTATCCAAGAAACAGATAAACCCCAAATAAATTTTAAATAAACACAAATGGATAAAGTTAAGAACAAAACCAAATGTTAAAGAGTTAACGGAAAAGGAAAGAAAATAAATAAGAAATAAAAATAACCCATAAATATTATAAAATCAACCTTTCGATGTATTATGAATTTTATATTCTTTACGAAGTTCTAATGAAAAAACAATTACATTCAAATTTTAATGAAAAAAAATCTAATATAAATCCAATAGTCAGGTAGCACGTCGCATGCATGTTGATTTTGTGCTGGTAGTGGTAATTGATCACCAACATAAAGGATTTTGCGCGTTAATTCAAGGAATTGCATTTGTTGCCATGTGTAAGCTCTTAGGTGGGCCACTAGAATGATTGTGAAATTATAGTTAACTTTGTTCGTTTCGCAAATAAAAAAAATACCGTAGAACCTATTGTAAACTAGGATAGTCGGATCATGAAATTTTATTAATATATCAATTAATCAATAAATTTATAGTTTATTAATTAAAAGAGATACTTTATATTTAGTAAAATTAAATTTAATTGCATAATAATTCGACAAATTCAAATTTAATAGCATATAATTTAACGAATTTGAATTTAATTACATAGAAAAATATATGAGTAATAAATACAAAGAACTTGAATCTAGCTATATAATATAGTAAAACTAGATACATTTAATGTTTCATATTAATGAAAGAACTATTATATAAACAAAACAAATTTATTTTAAAATTGTACCTAAAAATACAATGCTTTCAATCTAAAAGATGTCGAAAAAACAACCATGACAGATCAATTATGTAAGACTGATATGAGTACAAAAGAGATCACTCTACATGCATCCACAAAAATTTGCAGCAAACAACAATAAATTCATATTTTACTAAGTTACAATACTAGTTATCTTTTTAATTTTAGGAAATTATTAATGTATGATATTATTGGGACCATATATTTATATAAAGTTATTCTGAATTTATTTTATTTTATTAATTGATCAAAATTCTTAATTTACATATGGGCTCGAGTTGGGACCAGAAAAAATTATTATCTTTAAAATGTTTTAATTTATCAAGTATTCATTTCGTCCCAATTATATAGGCTGATAGAAATTTTTCACAAGAAATAAGAAAATCATTCAGAAAAAATAATCATACAACTAACCTCTTAATATGTTCATAGTTATTCTTTGACTATTAATTAATGTAAGTGTCGATCAAAGAGTTAAATAGGAATATATTAATAAATGAGTTAAAAAAAGTATTATTATTTATGAAAACAAGTCTATATATTTGGGACATTCAAAAAATGAAAACAAAACCTATTTAATTATTACGGAAGATATATCATTTTAAGAAGGCTCCACTGTAAATAACTCACGTAATTGGTTAAGTTACTATTAATTTCATTTTCTGTACGCTGAATTTAAAGTTTGGTGTATTAATTAAGAAAAAGTGTGCTTAAAGGGTTATGGGATGTATGATTTTATTTAGCACGGTCACACACACATGACACGCTCACATAGTAGTTTTTCGCATTTTTTCGTTGCTCTAAATCAGTTTAACTCTTAACCCATTAATTAAGTCGGTGGGGGCCACTTTCCTTTTCATGAATTTTAATATTATGGTTCGTTATTTCCAACCTCAACTTGACCTCTCGTTAATTTTGTCATTTAACTATGATTTTTTGTTTGTATTATAGGAATCCACAACTTGAAACATCTTATTTAAAATAAGCTTAGCCAAACATCACCTAACTCTTAACCCATTAATTAAGTCGGTGGGGCCCACTTTCCTCTTTTTTATTATGAGGAATCATGATCGTTCATGACCTCTCAACAACACTATTTATGATGCTCATTCCTTAACAATTAGAAACTCACCTTAACATTGTATATATGTTGTGTGGTGTAATTAAGAATATCATTATAAATACTCAACTATCCAAGATATAACAAAAGATGAACTATCAACGACATTAAATATTTGATTGATTTGTTTATTATGTATCTTGCATTAATTTACATATTTCAAACACAATGTACATTGATTTATTCTAAATTCAGACTTCGTAACAACTTTTTACTGAAAGTTCACAAATTCATAGACAGATTTTAGTATTGAAGTGATCGTCATCCTATAGCTTAAGACATTTTGCATATTAGGTGAATTAAGTTAAGTCGTAAAAAATAAAATTGAAAAACTGGAATACCACCAAATAAAACAGAATTTCCGTACAGTTAAATATAAAAGAATACTACCCAATAATCTATTTTTTCCATGCCACCTTATCATGTATGATAGTAGTTAGCCAGTATCTTATATTCACTCCGTCCCACCCAAGATGGTTTGCATTCTATTTTGGGTTATCTCACCCAAGATGGTCTATTTCTTTTTAGTAAATAATCATCTCTTCAAAAATTATGAGTTATACCTATTTTTATCACTTTAACTACTTTATCATTTCTCCTAAATAATCGTGCCGAAAAAAAATGAGTCGTCTTGGACGGGAAGGAGGAGTAATATTTATTTAAGTATTTCGAAAAATAATATTTAAAATTAAAAGTTCACTTCCTAAACGTGAAAAGGGAATGTTGGGATTCACTAGTCAGCCTCACCCCAGTCAAACACTCGAATATTGACGCACTCCGTCGTCGCTCAAATAGATACAAAAATATTTATTAAACGTATTTATACACAAAATAAAAAACGTTCGAGAATCATGATTTTATTGTAGCAGTTAGAGACAGAGAGTTTTGAGCAAAGAATCAACTTAGCTATGAAATGAAGGAATGAAGAAGGTGAAGCAGCTATCTATATATACATGTAGACGCATATCAGCACCCAACAGCTCCAGACAAAAACGCGCACATACACATAAAAGTGCCGTACAATTCTGCATAACAGCCGCACCAACTCTTCATCCGATCCTCATTCCCTTGTGATCAGGTGCCACAACATCAGCACTCTCACTCTCTCTCCTGCGCCATTGCTTGTTTCTTTTCCTTATGAGAAGATTATCATTCTTTACAAAACCCATCACTTCCTAACAAAACCCACCACACCCCACCCCTCTCTCCCCTCCCCTCGGTGGCCCCACATGTCCACCGCCTCCGCCGCCCCCACCCCGCAAAATCGTCGTGGTCATGGGCCCCACGGGCTGTGGCAAGACCAAACTCTCAATAGACCTCATCTCCAGATTCTTCCCCTCGTCGGAGATCATCAACTCCGACAAAATCCAAGTCTACCGCGGCCTCGACATCACCACCAACAAAATCCCCCTCCACGACCGGAAAAACATCCGTCACCACCTCCTCGGCGACTTCGACCCCTCCGATTCCCACCCGGAGTTCACCTCCTCAAACTTCCGCTCAGCAGCCTCCGCCGCCATCTCCCAAATCCTCGCCCGCCGCCGGATTCCCTTCATCGTCGGCGGCTCCAACTCGCTAATCTACGCATTGCTGGCCAACAAATTCAACCCGCACTCCAACGTATTCACCGAGCCGGAATCCGCCTTCTGCAAGGAGCAGAGCTACCAATGCTGCTTCATCTACGTCGACGTGGCGCTGCCGGTGCTGAACAAGTACCTAATCAAACGCGTCGACGACATGCTCGACTCGGGCATGTTCGAGGAGCTCGCGGCGTATTTCGCCAGCCCCGAGTCGGACTCGATGAGTCAGAGCGGGTTGAATAAAGCGATCGGGGTGCCGGAGTTCGAGGGATATTTCCGGCGGTTTAAAGGGGAGGGGTGGCGGAGCGGGGATGATGACGTGGAGAAGAAGGAGGTTTACGACGAGGCGGTGGGGGCCATCAAGGATAACACGTGTCAGCTGGCGAAGAGGCAGGTGGGGAAGATCCTGCGGCTGAGGGACTGCGCCGGGTGGGACCTGAAGAGGGTGGAGACGACGGCGGCGCTGAGGGCTGCGGTGGAGGGAGGCGGCGGGAGGAGGGTGGCGGAGATTTGGGAGAGGCAGGTGGTGGAGCCAAGCGTGAAGATTGTGAAGCAGTTCTTGATGGAGTAGGTTTTCCAGCTATTTCCAGCTCCTGTTTGGCCTCAAAATTGAACATTCCCCCTCCAACTCTCTCTCTCTCTCTCTACCCGTTTCTCTCTCCTGTTTGTTAAGAATTTTTTCTTTTACGTTTTCTTGTTGTAAAAGTTTTGCATTTGTGGGGGGTTGAACTGTTGAAGGGGGGCGACCAATTTTGGGGGTGAAGGCCGCTCTAGAGATGAAAATCTGGGCAGTAAGAGGTGTTACATTCTGCTAACTGATGAATACAAACAAAAACTAGTCAAGAAAAATTTGTATGTTTCTCCTTGTTTTTATTCCATTTTACCCGTTTTTGTTCGTACCAATAGTTTCCAGCATTTTCTGAAATCTAGCAATATAGCTAGAGTTTGAATACTAGGTTTCATGTGATCGCAACCAACAAAAATCCATTTTCCTTTCCCCCTCTGATTATGATCATTTGTTTATTGTTTTTCAGAAAGAGACATTTTTGGAGCCATATATTATATATATTACCCATGGTTTGTCTTTTGGTACAAACATGACCTGCCAAATTTTATAGTCTTCTTCTTTATAGTGTCTCTATTATATCAATTTCAATCCATATAAACAAACAGTTTATTAATGTGTATGGTAGATACCATATTTAATTATTGCTATTTTTGTCATTAATGAATCCAAGAATTGATGTAACTAACAAAAAGTTGAGCAACTTTTTGAAAATTAACTTTAGACAATTACTTATAGAGTCAAAGCTGCGTAAACTCAGCTGATGGTATTATGATGATTTTGGCGAGGAAAAGGGGGAAAAACCCAGAACCGTTTGGTTCCTGAAAAAAACTATTTTGGGAAATAAAAAAGAACGATAAAACCCTTTTTTCTTGGGAGTTGGAAAGTGGAATTGAAAATTGAATTTGGACTTCTCGCTCAAAATACTCTTGAAATGGAGATTAATGTCACTGAACTAAGGGGGTGTTTGGCTAAGCTTATTTTAGAGAACTTATAAGTTCCAAGAGCTTATAAGATGTTTCAAGAACTTATAAGCGATAAATGCCTCGTCTTATAAGTTGTTAAAGTGTTTGGATAATTGATCTTATAAGTTACGAAAAAATTGCGAGTTAGAGATAAAATTGATAGTGTATGGGTGGAAATAACTAACTATAATAAGATTATTTTGGTAAATTCATGGTTGCTTATAAGTTTATGAAAAAATAAGTTAGGGTTGACCAACTTATTTTTGCGAAATATAAGCTTATTGAGCTTATTTTCACAAATTTAAAATTTGTTTAAGAACTTATTTTTCAAACACTTTGTAACAAATTATAAGCTCCTAAACAACTTATAAGCTGTTTTAAAGAACTTATAAGCTCAGCCAAACACCCTCTAATTCAGTTCTAAAATTTATTCTATTTTATGCGTAATCGGCATACTATTTGCTCTCCACTTCAACCATAGTACGCAGTCTATACTACATAAGATTTATATCTATATAATATTTATGTCTAAATAATTTTGATGCAATTCAAATTCACAAACTCATCAATCTCATATTTCTATGACAGACTTAGGTTATATCAAGAATTGGTTGAAAACCTCCCAACTATTCTATTTTTCTTGTTATCCGTGTAGGTCATCAGTAGAGTTAATTTTGCAGTGCATATTCCACATTTGATCCTTGATTTCCCCATTATTATTATTACATAAAAACTCATATAAATCAATGCGGAAGGATAAAAGTATCATTTGTTATTAAGAAAATTATCATTTGCATAAATATCATTTATATTGAAGAAAAATATCAAATATCTTTTATACTAAAGAAAAACATCAAAGTATGTATGTGTGGACGATGTATAAGAGACCACCTCTTATTTTTATTGTTTTCTATACTTGTAGATTTGTTTTTCGAAAATTTATACTACGACCTCCTTTGTGGCTATAATATTTAAAAGAAAAGAACGTCGTTTCTAGAAAAATATATGAAAAAATCAACTATGTTTATAAAATAACTTAACATACCTGTAAAAAAATTAAATGTAAAAATATCGGCAATAATCCATGCTTCTTTACTACTATCTCATTCATGCTAGTGTCGTTTCTTTTTTTTGGGGCTCAATTTAACAGAAATTTAAAAGCTAAGTCACGGTGGATTCGAACCCCATACATTCGGTCTCAGGTATTAACCATTCTACCACTAGACCAACACACACGCTCACGCTAGTGTCGCTTCTCATTCATGCTAGTGTCGCTTCGTGACGACAATAGTAAGCCTCTGCGTCGCCCCTGCTTGCAGCGGAAGCTGTGGATAACATTCATGTTTTAGCAGTTATTACAAGTAGAGTGTGATTCGGATTCCCATAAGAGGTGGTCCTCTTCCATCCTAATATGTATACACTGCTCCCTTTCAGTTTCTCCTCTGCTCTGTAAAACAAGCTCCCTTATTTTCATGCTGTAATCGTTTTTCTTCTTGTCACATCATCACATTTACTTCCTCTCACTTTTTTCATGCCCACATTCTTGGAAATTCTTTGTTTTTTAAAAAATTATTGAAATCAATTTAATTGACTAAATGGGGGATAATTTGTTAGATTTAAATAAATTTCAATCGTATTGTTGTACCTCGATTAACAGTAGCGGCGAAGGGAAAAAAAATTCGCCAGGAGAAGCTATTTGAATTTGAAATTGGGGTGGCTGAAGCCTGAAGCCCAGCCCTGGCTCCGCTAGTTATTAATAATAAAACTTGACCCTCGATCATATATATAGCCTAGAAATCAAAATCTGTTTGAGAGAGAAAACAAGCGAGCTGCACTTAATTTTGGCTTACAATTTCGTTTTCACGGGTCACCATACGACTTGCCCGTCGCTCTCCCATGTAAATTTCGGGCAACAATTTTAATTTAATGAGTACTAGATAGAGTTTTGGTAATCACAAGGATGTAACTTTCAACATTAGTATGGTATATTTGTAAATAATTGTAAATGTGACCATATATGAAAACATGCTTGTATACTTGATATACAACTTTAGAAATAATAAAAACGGACTATATAATTGGCATTGGAGTAAGTAATATGTTAATTTATTTATTTCGGAAGGAGAAGTCACTCGTGTAAGAATCTCAAATGAATGACGTGAAAATGGTAATCGACACAATAATAAAACGAAACTTTGCCTTATTACGACTAAATCAAACAAAGTACACGTAAGCACATTCTGACAAATCAATAGACTCACTTGCAATGTAATAAGACAATAATTCGTAATAATTAAGATGTCACATATTGGTAATGATGAAGGAAGAAAAGGCGCATGCCCTCAACCAAATATTTAATCTAGTAATTAGTGACCAACTTGGGACATGCTTAAACGTCACATAGAATCATTCTGGTCATATTTTATACACGCACGAAGCCATATATCTCTTCTGGTTGAATATTGATCCCAAGAAATGAAAGACAAAATTCTAGAAAATAGAGAAAATGAGTGTCTTGGTGGAAGCATTCTGTCACCACCTATGTCAAAATATTATATACAAGTACAAAAAATCATGAGTTCGCGTATCATGTACAAATTCAAAGTTATTGATATTATTATTGGTTTAATTTACAATTTTAAAAAAAAAATGACAAGCAATTGTGAGATTTTAAATTTATTTAGCCTTGGTCGAATTTAATATATTTCTACTGTATGTATAGCTTTTAGCTTACGATAGTAGCTACATAACTATTTTTTTTTTTGGTCAATTAATACATAAATTTTAAAGCATTTGTCCTGGACATTAACCACTCTACCATAGTAGCTACATAACTATTGATTGACTATATTATAAAGAATGTGTAATAAAAAGAGTAATATTCTATATGGAATAGAAAGGAATGAGTCGAGTCCGAGTCAGTAGGCGTGCGATTGCGCGTGATCCTATAAATACAAGCCCCATGCTCAGACTGTGTTTCAGTGTGTGTTGTGTGTGTGTATATATATATATATAATACATTTGTTTATATAAAGCACAATTTGTTAGGGCAATTGAACACATTCCTAGTTCAAACAACAACATTTTGGTACTATTGTCTTATATATAGGACTGTTACAAAGCACAACGAGGAGAGTTGGCATTTTTCATTTTGATTTTTCCTTGTTCACAACCGTTATTCATGTGTTTGTTCATATCTCTGGAGTAATATTTGGATATTAATTAACTTTTTTCCAGTCTCTTTGTATCCGATTCAAGTTGGAGTAGTTATGTGTGTCGTATAAAACAATCATAATTTTTAGTCTTTCTTTGTAGATTCTAGATAAAGTACAAAGTAGAAAATGAATAATATCTAAATTTAAATAAATTCATGAAGTTCGTCTAGGCTTGATTCATGATAGAATATATAAGCTCGTGAACTGTTTGATACATTTTATTGTAAAAACTTTTATTGACATATAAATTATGAAGTCATGAAATTATTTGAATTCACTGTAAAAGTGTCTGAATTCAAAAAAAATAAAAAATTCCCCCTCAAAGAATTTAAATACAAGTATTTGAATTCATCAAGTAAGATGGAGAATTCACCTTAGATCTCCACGAAGTAAGAGTTAAAAATAATTCTTATTTCATATTTTAAAATTGATTTGTATTTGTTCCAATTCCAATAAATAAACTTTACACAGTTCGGCTCAATTCAATTACATCACTATATATCTCTTTAGTACTCAATCATAAACAAGAAAATACCGAAAACCAAGTCCATATCCGTTAAAGTGAAAATGTAAAAATCAAATGTACCACAGGTCTTTGTTTGCCATTTATACAGGTAAAAATCAAATGTGCCATAGGTCTTTGTTTGCCATTTATACAGGTGCTATATTATGTCTCTCATCTAATCTATTTTTGTTATATAGGCTTTTACTGTATTTCATGAAAAATCATTATTTGCCGTAATTAAGTGCAAAGCCACGGGTTAATTTCATCAAATGTTTCTAAACTATGGTATTTGTATCAAATTAGTTACTAAACTTATATTTTATATCATTTGATGTTTTAATTCCATTTTCCTAATAATTTTATTCCACATGGCAAAGCAAAATGCCATATAAAGTTTCCCATTTAAATTAACCCATTAAAATATTTGTCACATCACTTTTGATCTAAATAAGCTAAATAAAAAATCTAATACTAGACTCCTACATACAGTATAACCTCTATAAATTAATACTCGATAAATTAATAAGCTCTTTAAAATAATATTTTTCTCCGGTCCCGACTTGGGCCCCAAGCGTAAATTAATAATTTTGATAAATTAATAAGATAATAATTTTTTTAAGACCCCTTTATAATACAAGGGTCTCATCAACATCATAAATTAATAATCTCATAAAATTACAAAGATCCGGTTCTGGTTCTGATTCTGGAACCAGAATCAGATCCGGACCGAACCGGACCATCAAACTATGGATCTAAACGGTCCGGATCTAAAACGGGTCTGAAACCGGAACCAGAACCGCTGGTTTAAAATTTAATGGGTTTTGAACGGTTCGAATCGGTTCGGGTAAAACCCACCCATTAACATCACTATGTACAACAAACCACAAATGTTGAAGCTCGTGAAACGGTAGGAGTTTATTCTCCACATACTTTGCTGATTGTTTTCTCTTCTGCTTTTAACTTTAAGGTTCTCTTTCTCGCTTTTATTTTTGCTGTAATTTTCTTACTGAGGCTACACTAGTATACTTCTCATATTATTATCATTGCAGTAGTATCAAAAACACCATCCTCTTGAAAGCAGAGCATGAAAATTCTCAGATAGCTACAGACTTATGACGCTTCGCGTCTTGCGGGATCAGTTGTTTGCTATGTAAATAACTCATTTAAATAAATCGATTAAATTGCAGACAATCAGATTCGTTAAGGTCTTTAAAGCTAAGAAAGACATGTAAGAGAAGCTTACCGCGCTTGTTGCTTATCCTGAGTGGACTTGCTCTCCATCGCCAGCTCTACCGTCATCAGCCCTAGACACAAGATGTTGTTGCCTGCGGATTTTCAATAAAAGAAGTTACTTTTTGCTGGGATTTATCTCTGTAAGCATAACTACCATGATTTTTCCAATATTAAACTCTACCCTATTCAACATTATGGAAAGAAAATATACTAACTCACCCTATTACAACTCCACTAAGGATGAAAACTTGTAGTGACAAAAGTCACATTTGATGCCTTGTATTGCCACCCTTTGAACTCTCAATCCTAATTCACTTGATTCTAGACTTCAATCACTTCAATAGCTAAATGTGCTTCAACAAGAGCACAACTGCACTCCATACGACTATTGCAAACCAAATGTGCTTCATATTATTGCATTTCTTGTCTTGTCTTGTACCATCTATATTGTTGATTTTTTATTTGAGCTTGGTTTAGTGCCTTTAACTTTGTTGTCATAGGTATATTATCTTGATGACCGCATACTTAATTATACGACACATGAGGAATTCTTATGTAGATAAACTTAATTAATTTCCAGCAAGAATAAAGCTATTAATCTTTTTTCTAGAATGTGTTCTTTCTTCTTAATTTGTAGTTTCAATCCATGGTATGGGTGTAGAATTTTATTGTTCGTGCATTTTGACTTTGTTTTCTTATATAGGTATATTTCATTGCTTTCTTGATGACTGCATGCAAAATCAACAAGGTCATAAATAAAACAAACTTTACATAATTAAAACATTGTCACACGTTTAAATTTGTTTTTTTTTAAGGTTTTGATGCAATAATAGCCACTCACACATAAATTTTAAATTTTTGAGTTGGAATAAGCTTCTAAAACCAATATCTTATCACTGATTACCAGATTTAGATATGCATTAAATTACGTGTAAACCATAGATTATTCATCTCAAAGTTGTTAATGGAATACATGATAAATCCGGCGCCACTACAAAAAAGGCGGTGAAAGTGAAACCAACCACTCTTTCTCCACCACCACTCTACTCATTTCCGCTATAAACCCTAATATTCCACCACCGCAACATATTTTTCGACGGTCAGAAATCCCAGGCCAATCAATACAAATCATCAGATTATATCTTCGTATATATAAAGAGTAGACTTTCAATGTTTTTACTTATATCGTTTTTTTTTCACCACCTCTATATATAAGCAAAGGTCCCCATCCTCAGTCTATCTTTTTCCTATCCTTAACATCAATCTAACGAAGGAAAAAGCGGCCATATTTTTTTTCTTTCATTTCTTTCACCATCGAAATCAATTCTAATCAAATTTCCAGTCTGTTGCAGAAACTAATTGAAGAAAAGCCATGAGCCCTTTAAAGTTTCAAGATAGTGACGTCACAAAGGGAGTGATCAACGGCCCACGTCCTCTGCCGCTGCGAATCAGCAAAGATTCACACGTCATTCACAAACCTCGTCCTAACCAACTGGCCGCGGCGGCGGCGAAGCGGCAGCCGGTGATCATATATACACACTCGCCGAGGGTGATCCACACGCAGCCGATCAACTTCATGACCCTGGTGCAGAAGCTCACCGGCATGTCCCGCGACGACAACGACGACGTCAGCGACATGCCGGTGAAGTCGGAGGCAGAGGCAGTGAAGGAGGAGGATGTTTTCTCCGACGATAAGGACAGCGGCGATGTCAACATTAACAACGTCGGATTGTATGAAGATAGCAACGAGACTGCGTCGTCTGTTCTAGTTGACGATCAGAGATTCATCGGCGACGTGAAGCAGGATTCGACGACGGCGGCTGTGTCGCCCATGTACAAAATGTCGAACACGTTCTTGGTAGAGGCGCCGCTCTTCACGCAGAGCTCGAGTGAATTCTTCTGCTCGTCGCGGCCAAACTCGATGTTCCTGTCGCCGAACATCGCAGCGTCGGGGAGCTCGATCTCGCCGTCATTCATGGATTATATGAAGGTGTTCCCGGATTATTGATCATTGGTTGTGGTGGATGAAGAGGTGAAATTATTTCATTTTTTTATTATTTCTTAATTTGTGGGTTTTATTTTTAATAGGAACGGTTTAATTTAGATTTGATGGGAGTGTAGATTGAATAAAACAGTTAGGGGTAAAGAACTGTTTGATTTTATGCTTTAATTAGCCATGTGTCTGTTGCATTTCGTTGCATGTTTGTGCTGCTAATAAATTTTGACTACTAATATAATTTCAATTATACTCATTTCTTCAGCTAGACAACTCGATTCGGACACGCAATCGTAGTATTGGATTCGACACATTTTGACATTTTATTTATAGTCTTGAACCAATTCTATGTACATCTCTTAAGACCGTGTTATGTTGTTGAAAAGTGATATTATTATTGCAACATATATAAAAGATGTTTACAACTAAAATCATGTCAAAGTTTATGGCTTTTTAACAACGAACCATGTATTATATTTAGGATTTCTTTATTACAAATGAAAAAAATTCTTTCACCGATTTATATGTCTAAACTAAAATTAAGTCAATCGAGCATTTTCACTTTCTATTTGGTTGCAAGGGAAATGCAAAATTTTCATGTGAAAAGAATAAATGTACAAGCTACCCGTGGAAGGAGCGTAAAAGCCCTTGGCAATTGTTGCATTGGGCTATATTTTGGGGTTTCATTTGCAGACACGTAGTTATGTTATAGTTTATCAAGCGAAGAAAAGAGACAACGTTTTTCTATTACAATATAATATATACATATTAATACGTTAAAAATATAATTTCAGATTCTTATTTATATGCAATGATTTGAAGAGCAAATGTTATTTTAAAAAACATAAGCACTGTAATTCTCCTAATTTAGATGCTACATAAAACTAAATATAGCTAAAAGTAATAAGTTCAAGAAAATGGCAATCTTAACTAATGATAATAAGTCGAGCAACCCAACTAAAATTTTGAGAAAGGCACAAGCATGATTTACTCCAGGAATTCTACAACCTAGCCATTTGGGGGAGTATCATGACGCTAACAGCCAATGATACACCGATCACTCTGAAAGAAAAGCAAGAGCATGATTTACTCAGTGCCCACCTCGAATAACAGCTCAGTTGTACTGAGGTAACCTACGTCATTAAAAACAACTGTAAAAGATAATTCCTCTTCTTTTTCTCTTCCATCAAACTCAAAAGACTCTCACCTCACGTGGAAGAAGTCATATAAGAGTATTCTCCAATTATAAATTCTTCTAAAATGCAGAATAGAATTAGTAGTAGTTTCAGAAGAGTGAAGCACTACTGGCCAAGAGCAGATCCACCTAGACGTCTCAGAAGGCGCAAGAAGCCTGTTTCTAAAAGTTCTAGAATACATTTCCCGACTTCACCATATTACATCAATTACTAGCAAGTTAACGGAAAGAATGCAGCCTAATAGTCTCGTTGTTGACTCGCAGTGTGCCTTGCCAACTCAACCTATACAGAGCGCAAAATTTATATCAGATATCAGATAAACTTTTCACCATTTTGCAAAAGCAATTTCTTATAAGCAAAGATGGCTACACTACATGACAGATAATGTTGTAACAAACAACTGTCAGGGTTAAAAAACGACGAGAAACTTTACATGGAGAGAACCAACAAAAACATAAAGAGTGTTTAGCTGGGTTAAAATACAAGAAGTATTTTACCAAGGATGATTTACAACTTTCACAAATAAAGAACAGTGCAAAGATTATGCTACCTCAAACTCGTTCTTCAAATGATCAAGTTCCTTGTCCAGATCATTGATAGCTTGATTATATGCCTGCATCGGTGAAGATTGGCTTGTCGTCTGGATCTGCAGATTGACCAGCCAAGAAATATCAAACACAAGCAAATCCCGCACCAGCCAGACTCGTGAAGTAACCCACCAGCAAGCCAAAGGAGAAATCTTAGAATTGTTAAAAAGAATATGCACTTCAAAGAGTAGCAAAGTTTCAGAATCAAAAGAATATTTTAGTTTCAGATAGTATATTTTAACATCTAAAAGACACTCCTTGTGAGTACTAAACATGTATGATGCCAATGATCGACAAAGCACTCAGCATTTTCAAACCCCAAAAAGGGAACATATTGTTCTACCAACATAATTTGAATGCTAAACTTCTGTGCTCGGATGCAAAAGTTTTTTAAAAAAAGGTGCAATCTGTTCTAAGATTTCAACAACACCAGTGAGATAAAGCCAATATCAGATCCTCCGTTCTAACATCTACCACAATTCTGCAAAAATAATTGTTCAGTTTAAACTGACACACTAAGCTAACGACATTGCTATGGCCTACATTTTATTGATGACTAAAAAAGAAGAGAATGGTACCAACATTTTTACAGTAATCTTGCACCATACAATCAATATATTTCCTAAATCGAGGACCCAAAAAAGAATTAAATAAACAGAGAAAAGCAAAAAATAAAAAATACAAACCCTTATAAGTATTTTGTACTGGAGCGGGTGGGGCAGCTTGTAGCCAGCAAACAAAACATTCTCATCTCTGTGCAATTGCCTGTTTTAGGTGGGTGGGGTGGGGGGGAATTAGGGTTTCCACGCGACGCTGCGCTACCAAATTAAAACGAAAATCGAAAGAGAAATTCACATACATGCGGAGAATGTTGCCGATGGTGTGGTCCTCACGCTCGATAGTGAACGTCGCCGCGTTGATGATCTTCGTGTCCCTCTCGTACGAAACCCTTATTCAACCAAAAAACAAAAAATTCACCACCAAAAGAAACAAAACGAAAATCGCAGAAAATGGACAGCGCAAGCGACTAGTATATAGCATATATAGTTAGAGAGATGAGAGAGAGAGAGTACTTGGAGACACCCTCGGGGACGACGAATCGCTCGTAACGATCGGGGGCATTCATCTTTCTCCCTTCCTCTCTCTGTTGTTCAACAGAAACTCGAAACGAGGATTGTGAGGCGAGCTGCAGAAGCAACAAGACGTCGCTTGGAAACTGGGCCCATCGTTGGGCTTGTTGTAGTTCGTATTCACTTATTGCAACTTCTCTTGGTCATGGGCTTTTATAAGAAATGTATAATAATATGTTTGGTAGTCAAGATAATGCTTAGATAGTAAATAGTAAATACATGCGTTCTTTAACTACTTATTTGGTATCTTATATTATTAAGTTTTCAGACCCAAATTTTAATCAAGCACGTTCATAAAATATTGTTCCTCTTTATATTGCACAATTTGGTGTTATCCTCTGAAATACAAGCTTTACTCAACAGTATTACATATTAATCAAGATCATGAGGGCGTGTTTGGTAGCCCTTATAAAACCTAGGTAACAAACCTATCTTGTTTTAATTAGGTGTTTGGTATCCTATATTGCTATACTATCATGCCCGTTTTTAATCTTAGCCCGTCTTTAAAATACTGTTGTTCTTTTGTGAACATAACTTACCACATACCTCCGATAATTTATCTTTTCTGAACAGTAACCTTGCCAAGACAAATCTATCCTCTGGCACAAACTCCTTCTCACCAAACTTCCCCAAACATAAAACCTGGTGCCTTTCTTTTAATTTCTTTGATGGGGTTGGGTGCCTTCAGGCTGATAAAATGGCGGATGAGCCTCAAGTTATGGACAAATCATCCGAGGAGGTCTCGGAAACTGTATCTCAGGAGAAACAAGAAACACTTGCAGAGATGCTTTCGAGACACAGGTACCGTAATACTTGGAAGATTTTTCTGAAGAGAATTTTGGAACTCTGGTGTGGAAAATATGAAGCATCATTGCTAACTATAAAACAAAAAGTTAGGAACTATGCTTTGAATTATTAATGCAAAACTCATTAGCGCTTTGTGCAAAATTGTTGATTTGCGGAAAGAGACTAATGATCTGCGAACAAGGAAGTTGCAATGAAGAAGGCGGTGCTAAAGGTAGTAAGGTGAACAGAAAACTAAGAAGAAACAAGTTGATGAAGAGATATCTAGACTTTCAACGAAGCTTAAAGAAAGACAGTGAGGAACCAAGCGTCTTTAGTAATGAGTAATGTGAGTCAAAAGGAAAGCTTGATGACACGGTGGTGAAGGCTAGCGGGTACTATTGTAATTTATTACTTAATCAAGATTTTTAAATAATGTACCAAACAAATAGGATTGCTATCTATATTTTATATCATATCTACCAAACAGTAAGATACAATACTAATCTATCTTATTCTTATCTATCTTGACATATCTAAATATGTCTACCAAACGAGCTCGACTAAATTATCCTCTTCTCCTCTTCTTGATAGCCTCTAGTTTTGATTTGCAGTCGAGAGTTTCTCACTTATACCGGCACTTTCATCAAGAAGAAGACGAATGTGTGTTTGTTTCTTTATATGTATTTGGTTGTATTTGTACATCTTCCAATTCTTTGATCTGACGCATTCAAGAAGCAAATTATGTTGCATTCCTTCATTTATGTTCATCCATCGTCTCTCGCTCTCTCTCTCTCTCTACACAACACCGTCGTAAACTCGTAGGCTTGTGTCTCCCACCTTTCTCGATTTTCTTATCTTTATCCCAAAATCTTATTGGAGTTGATTTGATTAAATAAAAAATTTGGATTCAGGTGGTGTTTGGCTGGAGCTTATTTTATCGAGCAAGGTTGTGAGGTTAGGGGAATCAAGAAGAAATATATATTTTGGAATATATTTGTTTAATTTAAATTGCCATAAGATTAAAATTATAAATTTATTGTTTAATCTATAATTGAAATTAATGTGCCACACAAACAATTTATGTTATCTATATTTTATATCTTATCTATCCAAGCGTCGAATGCGAGCAAGTGCCGAGGCGGACAGGGCCGAGGCGTGCGAGCGAGAATACGCGGGCGATGAGTGCCCCCTGCCAAAATGTCCGAGCAGTGCCGAGCGGACATGTGAGCGAGAAATGCGAAGGCACCGAAAGATGCCGAGCGTCGAGTGCCGAGCGATGCCGAGGCCGAGTGTCGAACGGGCGTGCGGGCGCGCGAGCAAGGGTGGCCGAGCGGAGCGGTTGTCCTTCGGACGGTTGTGTCCGAGAAATGCGGGAAGTGTGTGAGTGGTGCAGCACACGTCCGAGACATGGTCGGCGGTTCCAGTGAGAAGTGCCGAGATCATGGGCGGTTATGTGCAATACATATCTTATTTTTGTCTATCTCGACATATTATACAGGCTACAGCCTCCAATTCAATTTTTTTTTAAAATAGCTACATCTATATAGCCAAAAATCATGCTTTCAATAATTTATTTCCATAGCCCTTAATTAAAAATATTAATATATAATAGGATTAAGGATTAAAGATTCTCTATTCTATATGGATTTTTCTTATTTCTAATTTTTTATTTTTTTAAAAATCTTCATCTTGTGTCTTCTAATCAATCTACAATCTCATATTAATTTTTTGTAAAACTTAATCAAATGACTGAATGAGAACCTATATAAAATTTTATTTCTATCCTTCAAGTCTTAACCATATATTTACTTGTAATTGGTGGAGTAATTAATATTAATATCATCGAAATTATACCACCCAAAGATTATTTAATTTAATTTGATCAAATGAATAATTTTGTCTGAACAAATTATTATTTTAATTTAATTTTATCAAATTAATAGTTTGCTTACTACATTATTTATATTTTGGTTTGGAATGAGAGTTAAATCAGATTTCGGACAAGTATGAGTATATAAATTCTAAACGGGTTCGAGAATTAATCGACATGCCTATGTGGATTTTTCTCTAATTTTTTAACTATTATTATTTATTCTATTTATTATTCATGTTTATTTTGTAGTGTTCGAGTTTTTACAACAGATAACCAATTATTGTAACAACTTATATTTATAAATTCAAAAAATTAACAAGTATTATTATACGAATTTGATACGATAACGAATAGTAAAATAACTTTTAAGTCGGACATGTACGAGTATATACATGATTCCACATGGTTTGGATAGATGAACCGTAGCCTTATTATTTCGATTCACCAACTAATTTTTTAGTAAACTTCACAATTTGAAGAGCATAAATAAATTGGAATCTTTCTTTAGTTTTACAATGTTTATTATTAATATTTACTTTATAATGTTTGGGTATTATTGAGACAGTTAATCATTTACTATAACAACTTATTTTATAAATTCAAATAGGTTTGATAAGTCAGCGAGTGATACTATACGGGTTTGAGATGAGAATGAGTAATTAGTGAGTATTTATACTATGTATTATTAATATATATACTATGTGTAATGTTTAATTTTTATTGGGTAATTAAAAAGTAATTTTTAAAATGTCCAATCTTGCAGCAGCTAGTTGCTCGGCCGCGACGAGCCCGATGAGCTTATCAATGGACTGATCTGTGAGCAGTGTATCAATGGAATGTCTAATTTGGCCAAATTAATAATTTACTTACTACACTATTTAATAAGAAAAATATTTTTGTTTGGAATAAGAACAAGTAATAAAAATATTTTTAAATCGGATTTCGGACAAGTATGAGTGCATAAATACTAAACGGGTCCAAGAATTAAAAGGCATGTCTACGTGAAATTTTCTCTAATTTTTTAATTTTTGATATTTATTCTATTTATTGTTAATGTTCATTTTGTAATGTTTGATTTGTTGTTACGACGAATAACTAATTATTTTAACAACTTATATTTATAAATTCAATCAAATTCTAAAAATTAAAGAGTATTATTATATGATTTTGATACGAGAATAAATAGTAAAGTCACTTTTAAATTGGATTTTGTACGGGTACAAGTATATACATGATTTCAGAAGGTTTGTATAGATGAATCGTAGCCATATTATTTCGATTCACCAACTATTTTTTTTAGTAAACTTCACAATTTGGAGAGCATAAATAAATTAGAATCCTTTTTGGTTTTATAATATATTAATTATTTTTATTTTATAATATTTAAATTTTATTGAGACAAATAATCAATTACTATAATAACTTATTTTATAAAGCCTAACATGTTCTAAAAGTCAGTTGGTATTACTATACGAATTTGAGATGAGAATGTGCAATTAATGAGTATTTATACTATGTATTATTAATATATATATATATATATATATATATATATATATATATATATAAAAATATTCGACTTTTATTGAGACAAATAATATATTATTGTAATAATTTATATTTAATTATTTTAGATATTTTAGAAATTTCAATGAATATGGATAATTAATTAAGTTTCATACTAGAATATATATTAAAATCAATTATTAAAATCGAGTTTGGGATATGTATGAATATATCAATTCTAAACATACATTAACACGAATCGGCATTTTTATGTTAAAATTTTTCTTCTTTTTATTTTTTTGTTATTTTTTTTTATTAATGATGTTTACTTTGTATTGTTCGAGTTGACACTACGAAGAATAACCAATTATTATAACAAGTGATATTTATAAGTTCAAATAGATTCTGATGGTCATTCCCGTTGAAATTCGACGGATTGTACACTAATTATACTCAAAGAATTTGAGATATGCTCCACAGCTGTCAAAGTTAAGCAGCGAACTGGATTGGTGGAGAGGCACATGCAATACAAACTCAATTCATCTGGGCTGGTCTCGACTTGCATCAGACGTCGTCGTCTCTTCACCGACTACGATAAAATAGGCTTGGTTCAAGCTTTGCGAGATCATATAGTAACTGGAGAATTTGATAAGTCCATCGTTGAGGACATATTGAAACTGGCGAACCACATCAGCCACTTGAAATTAGCATTTATCAATGTTTATCGCGGCTCTACTTCTTCGTGGTGCGGTTCACGGTTCACCTTTCTAGTACCTCTCACGATTCCCAACAGTCTTTAAATTTAATTTGTTAAAAACTTAATTGTTAATTATTTAGAATTTAAGTTTATTGTCACCTAAATACACGAACTTTTGAGGTATTTTGATTTTGTACATGAACTTTGAAATTTATGAATAAATTCACGAACTTAAATATTGTTGTAATTTTTTCACATTTTGAATTTTCGCCTAAATTAAATATAATATGGTAGTCCGGTGGTATAATTTGAATGAGATGATGTCAATATGACATCAACCCAATCAAAACAAAATTATTTTTCTTATGAAATATTTGCAAAATGGTGGAGTTAGTGCGATGGAATTTTTTAAATATATCTCATTAACAAAACAAAGTTGGTTTGATTGGAGCGGTGTCACGTTGACACCATCTCACTTAAATTATGCTACTGAATTTCTTTGTCAGATTAATTTTGTGCAAAAATTACAACAATCTTTTAAGTTCATGTATTTATTCACAACTTTTAAAGTTTATGTGCTAAATCAAAATACACTCAAAATTCATTTATATAGACTTCAATAACTCTTCTATTTGTATTTTTTTATTTGTGAATTATCATGATAAATCAATGTGGTATTAGAGAAGTTGTTTAAGAATATTAGTTGTACATAATAATATTAGTTGTACAATATATCCTAAATTATGGATTAATAAAATCTCATGAAAAATCAATGTGGTATTCAAAATTTGTTTAAGGTTTATATAAGTTTTCATTTGTTGAAATCTCATAAAAAAATCACTACAAGAAATGTTCCAATAGTTACATAATTTTTTAAGAATTGTGACATCTATAGATGTCACTAAATAAATTTGTTACATTTTATAAATGAGTAACTATTATGCATGTAACAAAAAAAAATATGTCACAAAATTTAGTGACATTTAAAAATGTAGCTATTTTTGTGACATATGAAAGTGTAATTATTTTTGTGATATGTGAAAATATAACTATTTTTTGTGACATGTCAAAATGTAACTATTTTTTATAACATATCAAAATGTAACTAATTTTTTTGACATGTAAAACAGTAACTATCTTTTTTAAGTGTAAATTTGTTCGGTCAATTTTTCAAGAGGGTAATTGATTTCAAGCAAAACGCTACTATAAACAATGTCACAGAGAAACTAAAGTATCAATTTTATTAAACCCATTACAGTAAAACTTATATTTAATAGTTGTTCCAACAAGAAAGGAGTAGATGTTAATGCAAGTTATTTAAGTATTGCCAAAAAAAACATAACAAAAGAAAAACTCATAACAAATAAAATCTTCTCTAGGCCCAACATACAATGGTGTCTATCAAAATTATGTTTTTTGTCTCATTCTGTACTTTATTTCAATCCATGATTCTATTCTTCAAGTCGGGAAGCTTTGTATTTGCACCTTCGTCTCCTATAAAAACCACATAAATATTCAATATTGATGAACAAAAGAAGCATCATAACTAAAATGACAGACTATATTGAAAAATAAAATAACCATAACACACTAATAAGTAATAAATTAAGTAAAGGTCTGAACTCAAAAGAGTAGATTGAGGCTAATCCTGAGTGTAAGAAGCTTGTTGCAATAGAATCTTGTTCAAGGATTCTTGTTCTTGGTTTTTTTTTCCTGATTCTTTTTTATTCTATAGAGCATTCACAGCCTTGTGGAATGATTCTAGTTCTTAGTTTTTGTTGATTCTATTTTATTCTATAGAGCAGTCACAACCTTGTGGAAGGATTCTAGTTATGTGTTGTTATTTTTGTTATTTCGATTCTGACTTTGATTTGTAGCTTCAAATCAACACTCTTTACTGAAAGCAAGTACTCATGGCAACCCCAGTTCAACGCCTTATCCAAGATGTAGTGAGAAGACTATACTTGTCTACTAATGAGTAATATTATGAATGACTAGGCGGGTAAGAGGAAAAAAATGTGCGACAAGGGGAATTTATTTTTGAAGATGGTCAAATTTAAAGTCCGAGTAATTTGTTTCTAGCCATTCACTCATAGTTGCTCAAAAGAATTCTAACCTCAAACGTTTATCAATGCTTGGTATGATAGGCTCCCTAGCCAAAGATAAGGAATCGAGTGACATTATCGGATCATCCCGGAAAGATAGGGTTGACAAATGACGAGTATTTCAAATACGTAAAAATGCTTATGCAACTCATATGTCAATATGATATCTACAAACTCCACAACCAAACCCGAATGTCCCGAGCAAGTACATCCGCACCATAGATCTTAGCAAAGATAAAGCTAGCAACCGCCCATCATCATTAAGTTTATGAAAAGCAACATGCTACACATTGGTTGAGGGAAGGGGGAGTTAGGCACATAATAAAGTATAATGCAGTTACTCCTAAAAATAAATTACTATTAGATTATAACAAGAAAAAAATAGTAATATCTTTGTTGTACCAGCAGTATCATCCACAGCTTCCCTAACCAGTCCCAACTTAGTTAAGGTATTCTCACACTGTGCAAGAGCCTGCAGTATCAAGAGTTACCGATTGTAAGCTTTATGTTTTCTAACAATAACCTAGTTTCATTGGACTTTCAGATACCTGCGAATGGCTAAGAACACTCGTAAGATATTCAATCTTGATACCAGGATTAGCGAGTAAACAGTGCCGGATTGCAAGTTTAACTTCTCCAACAATATGCAACCTATGTCGGAGTAGAAGATCATAGTTCCTGTGAATCCTGCCTCCTAATGAGTTTTCTATAGGCAAAACCGCTCTATCAACAAGCCACCTTTCTAGTGCATGTAGTAGTAGTAGTTGAGCACTAAATTTCAACGTTCGACCAAAATGTGAATACAGATTGCAATCATCATTTCCTCCAAAACCCAATCGATATCGGAGAATACATAATATGATAAATGAAGGTTATACTTCAACTACATCGAGAATATTTTCAAGAATCGTCGAGTAATACAATGAAACAAATTAGGCATAAAATATCGACTTCAAAAGTCAGATCAAATTCTTCACACTGTATTGCCATGCATTCGGATAAGCCTTCTCATTGCAGACTCACCGTACACACCTCGAATGCCCTGTGAAAATATTTAACCAAAATCAAAACCATATGCACTCTCCTAGGACAGGCGATGACCAATTTATGGTGGTACAGCTCACGAAGCACCAAGTACAACATCTACTTTATGCAATAACATTGTGTACCACAAGCCTCGAACTTTGCACCTCACATGCATAGAATTTCAGAGGAATGAGCAAAACCTGGTACAGGACGTGGAGACGAGATCCTTCGGCAGCCAAATTCGACAATTGAGCAGAGGTCAAAGGCCCTAAGACAATCAACGATTCAAACAACACAGAAAGGGAAATAAATCAATCGAAATCAATAGAAATTATATCCTCAAATATAGAAAACAAAACTACAATCGAGCAACAAATGAGACATACGCGGAAGTGACGGCGGAGAGTCTCTGGAATTGAACTCATAAGGGGAATCCTGCATGAGCTTCTGCAGCTCGATTGCTTGGGTTTTGTCATTGCTACTTTTGCCACTACTCGTGGCGTGAAAATGGAAGTTGCGTTGTCGTTTAATAGGTTCAAGGGTGAAGAAAGGTCTACGGCTAGACTTAAGAGTTTTGGGTTTCGGAATTAAGGGGCGTGACTGGAACGTCGATATGTAATACAATAGAGAACGGGTTTTAATTGCAATTTAAAGCACGAAACTGAAATACAATAGTAAATAAATAGACTAATTAATTACAGTTCTCCTGATGCACTTTCAACGGGCATATAGAACAATGTTCGGGTGTTCGCAATGTATTTGTATAAATATAATTTCGAATTTTATAAATGTATACAATGTTAATTTTATTCTATATGGCACCATCTTATGTCATTTAACATAGGTTAATGAAATATTAAATTATGAGAGAAAACAAAAAAAATATTGTGACATGTTTAAATGTATTAAGGTTTAATTACATGGATAAATGTGATAAATTTTACTACATTTTCAAGTGTAACAAAATTTACATATATTTTTATGTGTAACAAAAATATATTGATGCATGTATTGGTGTAATTAAACTTTGCCACATCTAAATATGTCATAAATTTTGTAACACTTATCTTGGTGTCACTAAAAATATGTAACAACTAGACATTTTTTTTGTAGTGAATATGGGATTGAGAATTTTAGAAAAATAAGAATCAAAATTTACGAAAATTCCACGTTGGATAGAAAATACTTTCCTATATTAAATTATGAAGCAAATACTCCATATTATATTTTTCATCTGACGTGAAATTTTCAAAATTTTAATTCTTGTTTTCAAATCCTCAACCTTATGTGGACTTTTTGAGAATACTCGTATATATAAAAGAAGATAATTATCACATAATGAGGAGTGGGATATTGAAAAGTAGCTAAGAATATACCTGATCAATAATTATTCTACTTAGCTGCAGACAGCTGGCCTTTTTTAATGCACAAAATTATTTGAATGTCACAATCTTTCTATCAAGCTCCTTGTTCTATTAAATATTTTTAATTAATTATAAATTAATCCTACACGGTAAAATAATGAAGAAACTAAGTGAGAATTCTAAAATATTACCGACAAAATGTTTAAAATTTGAGTATATGGTGAAATGTTTATATACAAACTTAAGCACTCGTATCAGGTGATATAATTAATAAGCAAATTTGAAAAAGTATATAAACTATGTACATTTATAAACCCTGACCAAATAAATATCACCTAATTCACCATAAAAAATAGTTATTCCTACTTCGTTTTTATTTAAGTGTCCCCTGCCGTCAAATCGCACAAATCCAGAAAGTAGGTAAATTTATATTTGTAACTTCATTATTTAACATGATAAATGCAATCATACAATAATGATCAAATTTCAAGAATATTAAATAAAAATAAATAGGAAATATATAATAATTTTATTGTCATATTGTGAATTATGATATTCATTAACTAGAAAAAAAAGTACTTAAAAAGAACGAATAAAGTATTTCGAAAATCAATTTAGAATTCAAATAAAATTATAAAACCAATCATTCATGTCAATGATGTCATTGTGTCGCCAGCAAATTGGAAAATTTCCTACCACTAACATCTAGTATTTTATTGTTGAGCGATTAACAATCATTAATGAGTGATATTGATTAATTATTATGACTAGAAGACAACTGCATAATATTGTATCCAACCAATCTGAATAATTATCATAAAATAATATGTCCAATTATATTGATACGAGGACTATGATATACTCAATACATACACCGCACTGCCTCTAAGCAAACTCAATAATAATTGGAATGTTTGTTTGAGTTGATACAAGATTCAAACAAATCAAAAATACTAACTCATACTGCACGCACCTCATGTATTCATGTCAGATATATATAAAAAAATGAATGGTTTTTTGTTGAGTTGATCTAGAAACAAATGTGTAATTAGTAATAAGATTACTGAAAGTTATCGCAAGCAATTAAAGTAACTGCCTATAATCCTTGCGATTTTAACTACCAATTATCTTTAAAAATAATTAATCAAAGAAATCAAACATTTGATTTCCTTAAAATCAGGAAGTGTCATGATTAATTAAAGTAGATTATCATTCTAACCTATTTAAATAGAAATATAAATTAAATGATTTGAAACGAAGCATTAATTTTCGGCTGTAGATCTACTTGCATGGACGGATGTGGTCAGTTTCTAGTTAATAATATGAAAGGAGTTTCTATTTGACCCACTTCATGTACTATATAATATGATATATCTGTTTTATATGATTTTTTTGTGAATTAAAAGTAAAAAAACGGAATTTTAATTATTATTTTTTCTCTCCATGTATCTCGTGATCGAAAAAAGGATAAACGACTTACGGATGAAAGTGGGAAAAATTATTGGCCACGCCGAAAATGTGATGTAAAATTATTGTGTTTGTGAGCTGTCTCTATTAAGAAAAAGAAATTGCAATATTGTGTTTTCTCACTCTTCCTTTAGGCAAATTGACCCTTTGCAAGTACTCGTTTAACACCTTGCATTTTTTTTCTTTCTTTAGCCTTTAGTAATTGAAATGTTCCTAACAAACATTGTATGTAGAATAAAAAAAAGTTGATTGTTTTGTGAAGAAAATAACGTTTAGAGTAAGATACAAAGATAAATGTCGTGCAAGATAATAAGTTTGGTCGGAGAAACATTCATTTATTCCCCCTTTTCTTTACATATATTATTAAACCATATATTTAGCAAAATGAATAATCTTATGGATTAATAATATTAATTTAACAAATCTTGAAACTAGTTATTTGGAATCACATATTTGTTGCAATAGTAATAACCATAATTAAAAATACTTCTTAATTACGTAATTAATAATCTAATTAATCTTCCTCGAGATCTGTTTTGCGAACCAGCAAAGATTAATTATTCTATGCGTAAAAAATAATAACAAAAAAAAAAAAACTCACCGGCCAAGCAAGGCAAACTAATTTAGGGCTAAGCTATATATATTAAATAAGAAAGTTAAGTCATTGTTTTCAGTGGACTTTCGTGGGATAATGCCTATAATTTCTTCTTTCTAGCTATATCCTTTTCTAGATGATGATATTATTAATAATAATAATAATAATAATAATAATAATAGTAACATTATTATTATTATTATTATTATTATTATTATTATTATTATTATGCATAAAAAAACTTAAAAAGATGTTTGCTAGATTTTAATCAATAACTTTCAATTACAAAATTGTCACATAATTTTGGGGTGACTTATTATATGAGATTGACTAAATTTAATTTTCATTCTTAATGAGTGAAATATTATCACTGCGTTATTAACATAATTCCATCAATCAAATAGTATCATGGTTGTAACTAAGCAATAAAGCAGTAAAAAAAAATAAAGCCTGAAATTGAGTAATAAATAATCGAGAATTTTTATTGAAATAATTATTTACAGAGACCAGAGTTTTTCCATCACTAGATTTCTTGCAAAAGTCAAATTTGGACATCTTTTTGCACTCTTGTATTGCACTCAAACCAGTCCTCGTTACCTCAGGAAAACTCGATCCAACTGGGTTGCCGGGTTTTTACTTGGACGACTCAAATTCGTTCTCCACAATAACGGCGTCAGCGTCCCACCACGTATCGGCGGTATCGCCGTCAGACTCTCTCACACTTTCTAACGGCCTCCTAACATTTCTCACATCACCAACCGTTACCACCCCGCTCACGTCATCTCTGACGTAAACCTTGCTAACGCCGGCAGTCGAAACGCCGCCGACATTCTCCGTCCGCAACTTCCACTCAGCGAACAACGCCGGGACGCCGCTTCTCATCCTCGTATCGTAACCGCCAAAATCACGCCATCTCCCTTCCCATTGCTCTCCGCCGTCAATAACACCGTTGGCGCCGCCGACGGAATGCCCCAGACGTCACCGGAAAACTCGAAAGTTTTCTCTTCTTGCTGAGAATCCCACGTAGAAACTACGCTATTCGTATCGTAATTGAACAGATCTTGATCAATATCTAGACTAAATCCTAAGCTATCCCAAAGCTTAACAACATTTTTACCACAAGCGAACTCCGACCAAGCGCCACCGCTGCTCCGTCGCATGCACTGCCTGAATTGACCGCTCTGCCACTGGCTTTTGGAGCTGAGAATTGAACCCCGCATGCAGAAATCTTCATCAACGCGGTGTTGACCTCGATTCGACGCCGTCAGGCGATCTTCTTCTCCTTCCTGTTCATCATCCGAAGACGCTTGCGATACGTCGTCGTCGTCGTCGCTGAACTCGAAGACTTCTTCGGTTTGATAAGAACACGATTTTACAGTATGGAAACGAATGAAAATAAGCTTAATTCTTATAATTATGCTGCTAAAGGTTGCGAAAATTGCAAAAATCAACGCGCCCCATTTCCAGAAGGTTGGAAATGAAAAGAAGCGCGAGATGTTTGCCGGATTTCGTAGGCATTTGATTCCTGCTTCGAAACCGCACAACATGTTAATCTCTGGAATTTCCATAATTTCTTCAATCAGATTTTGTTGATTTTCAGCTAGCCGCAGATGTAATTTGAGGTGGGGATTTAACCCTTTTTATCTGCGTGTGATGGTTTTGAAGAAAGATAAGAGTTTTGCTGAGTTTAGAAAGAAAGAGAGTTAGAGAGAGAGTTGTAGCCTGTAGGAGAGGTTAAGGGAGGATGGTAAGCTGTATATATATAATCAAATGGTGTAGAGAGACAGAGACATATTGGTGTGTTAATAACGACAATTTATAAAGGAGCTTTGGTTGATAATAATAGTTAATCTAGAAAGACGACCAAAAAGATTGGGGTGGTAAGCCATCATTCGTGTGCTGGAGATGATTGTATTTTAGGATTAAGATCGCTTTTTGTTTTTTTAATTTATGAAATGGATCTCTATTTGATGCATATTCGATAAACATCATATTTTTTTATATAATAATCTGCAAACCATACAAGAATAAATCATATTTAAAAAATTAAATCACTTATCTTAATTTCACAAAATGAGGACTTACAACAGGGAAGCCAAACACATTTTTCACTTATTGTAAGTTGTAACCCTTAACGAATAAATGCTTTCTAATTAACTTAATTTATAAAATGAAAAGTGCGCTTATCTAATGGAATTATTATTTGGGACATTGAACATCAACGGCTCATATTATATGATACCTAAATTTTTTTAATATGAATATGGGATAAGATCCTCCAACGATTGCAGTTATATTATCTTTCCAAATATTATTTTACACGACATTTTGAAGTATACACAAATATACTTTTACCATTGATTTCTTCAAATTTGTCTTATTTTTACCAACCATATCCATTAAAAAATTATTTATCGAGCTAATGTTAATGCCGTGCCTCATATTTTTTTTTCACACAGATCTTATAACATTCTTACAAATAGATTCACATAGGTGTTTAGACCTTAAATTTTATATTAATTGTACATACATGTTTGCGTTTCTTAGAGTAATGAATATAGAAATATAACCATTACGTATTAATCAGGTATTTTTTATGAAAATAAATAAATCAAGTACATGTTTATTGTAGTAAATGGTTTGAGAAAATACTAATTACTTAATCAGATTGCCACGTGGAAAGAGCACGAAAAAGAGATAGCGGACTAAGTCTAACTCACCCATGACTCAACAGCGTTTAAAGACAAAACCAATTTCGTGGTTGCATTTTTTCGAGGAAACTACTAGTCGTGCTATCTCACCACGTGTCTTCTTCTGATTTCTTTAGATGCCCACACCTACTTTTCCCACAACTTTTTTAGTTTCTAGGATTTTCTAAAACCATCATTATTTTCTTTTTCTCTTCTTTTTATTTTTAGTTTCTAGGATTTTCTAAAGCCATAATTATTATTTTTTCTCTTCTTTATATCAACTCAAGTTTATTCCTTACAATTACTAGTGCAAATATAGTCTACAAACAAACATCATGTAACAAATGTAACATTCACTATTCACCCTCTTCTTATAAATTTGAGTTAAGAGTAAATGTGTCAGATTAATGATAGTAGTCAAAATCTAAAGTAAAATATCTCATGTTCGATTCAACAATCAAGTGATTTTTAAAAAATTATTTATCTATCCATCAAATAAAAAAATAAATAAATAGATACAGGCTAGGACGAACTGATCTAGTTTTTTAAGGCACTTCGGATCATGCCGGTCTACCCAAGAGTTTTTGGAACCAATAGTCTTGTGGCCCAATCTAGCTTATATGAAAAACAATATGAAAATAGTTGTTTTAGTTTTTATTAATAGCACAATCATTAATTATAAGAGTAATTCAACTCAAAAGTATTGATGGAAGACTATTGTTCTTGTTTGGTGGCTGCAACTATAAGCAATGGATATCTGCGGGTGATAAGGATTAAGGAGACTGCATGGTTCTTAATATACCACGTTTACTTTACTAAATCCACACTCTTTTAATATCTCGTTTTTGTTTGCGTGGAAAACTTATCCACAGTTCAGCCCAATCCGTAGTGTAAAGAAATATTTGTCTCTGCATTGATACTAACTAGGTGGATTAATTCATATTTTAGATTTTTAATTTTCATCGTGCCTACATATCAGCAATAAATGCCTCTTTTTACTTGTTATTTATTTATTAGTCTAATGATATGCAGTTTTTTTCCACCACCGTAAAAGATTGAATTAATTATTTAGTTATACTTATTTCTGATATTAACGTAAATATTGAACTCCACTTATCTTTAATTTGGTGAATAAACATATAATTTTAAAGACCGTATGATAATAATGTATTCGAATTAAAATTTTTAGTCTCAGACAATAATCAATTTATCACTATCTCAATACACGTATACAATGTTAGATCAACACACGTAAACAATGCTAAACGTGACTTGTCCCACCTATTACGATTCAACGCAAAAAGGAGAAGGAAAAGTAAACAAGGAAGTAAAGGAGATATTCATTGGATAATTGATAATATGTGATATGTATTTAAGGTATTTTAAATGGTTAGTTCGTTTTCTATTAAATGTTTGATTTTGAAAAATTGATCAAAAGTCGTGACAACGAATTCATATAGACGTAACCGAGTTATTTTTGGCGTGGGTAATTGAATTGCGATGTATGACTATGATTTGTTTTGACGTCTTGAGTATGATTGAATTCCAAAGTAAATGTCAAAAGTCTTGAATAGAATGCTGTGTTGTTATCTTTGGATTAATGTCACGCCAAACAGCCGTTAGTTTGATTTTGAAAGAGTTTTATTTTGCGCTTTTCAAAATTGAATCCGTTAACGTTGAATTCAACAAAGACTATATATTATCTCATTCATGAGAAATTTTAGTATGAATTTTAATAAAAGTTATTGAATATATTATGAATGAAGTAGAGATCTCATAATTATATAATATTAAATTAATTAATTATCTCTAATAGTAAAATTAACTTTCAATTAATTTTTTAGATATTGCATCAACTTTTAAAATTTTACCTATTTCTTTTCATATTTCTCTCCAATTATATACCTACAATACCAATCGTAACATGAATCCCACTATAATATATATAACTATATCTATAAGACTATCACTATATCTATAAGACTATCGTGGGATCCATAAAAATCCAAAAATAAAATATTCGTGAGACTAAAAATTAAGTAATCAACTTTCATAACTAATTCATTTGGTTCTTAGTTTTAGGATAAGAATCTTTTGAACCAAACTCTCTCTCTCTCTCTCTATATATATAATAAGACTTTTGTCGGATCCATAAAAAGAAAACACTATTGTAAGACTAAAAAAAAAGCTATCTTCGAATAAAAAATATCATATCTACAATGATAAAACGTTGGTTTCACCATTTGTTTTTAAAAAAAATATCATTAGAGTACTTGGCTGTAAACTTTTTTCCACATCATCTTCATTCCAATTGTAAAAAGTTGATTCTCAACTTTTAAGAATGAAAAAATCTATCACTGAAGGTACTCTTAGTGATGGGTCATGATAGTAAAAAATAAAAATAAATATATTGTTGAAGGTAAAAAGGATGGATAATGATAGACTATGGATAGTAAACAAATTAAATAAATGATATTTGTTGAAGATAATAAGTAGAAAGTATTTTATGAAATAGTTCGATAAATGAAATTTGAAGAAATTTGAGAACGTATATATATAAAAAAAACTAATAAAAAAATTAGTGACAGAAGGAATATTAATTCAGATTTAACCATAAGATCACTGTTGAAGTTTCCGTCTGGAAATAACTTTGAACATGGTGAAATTAATTAGCTAACTAGCTTCATGCCATTAACTTGTTCAAACTCGTTTAAATTAATCAAAGAATTTCAAAAATTAATCAATCAATGGTCCTTAATTTTATATATATTACATGTAACTAATATAATAGAAGGTATTTGGAAATAGATTGAACTTAATTTAATACATATTTTCAATAGTATAGACCATAGATGACAATGGATTGGATCTAGATCGGATCTTCGGATTTTGCTAGGTCCAGATCCAGATCCAAAATCTTTTCCTTGGATCCGGATCCGATCCAGATCTATTGAATCTAAAAAATTTAGATCCAGACTCAAATCCATAAGATCCGCATGATCCATGGATCTAAATCTGGATTCATATATTTTTTCTTATAAAACAAATCATAAATCAACTCAAATTCACAATAACATCATGATAATTATTTAAATCAACAATAACACTATAATAATTATTTCGAATTTATACAATCATCAAATACAAGAAGATATTAACTATAAATTTACTTTTACTTTCATATCAATAAATAATATTACAATAGGAATAGAAATAGCATATATATCTTAGCAAATAGATCACTCAAACATAGATTCTTTTTCAAATATAAGGTACAATTTTATAATATTATTAACATGTCATGTAATTCCGTAACCTAGTTCATCTAATTTCAATTGAAAGAAAAGTTATATATATTAAATTAAACTTATAAATAAAAATAAAAATTATATATATATATATATATAATTAAATGAATCTATGAGTCGAATTTAGATTTTAAAAATCAAAATTCAAATATAGATCCGAATTTTAAAAGAATATTTCAGATTTGATCCAAATCTATCTAATCCTATTTTTCGAAGATTGAAAATCTTAAAAAATGAATTTAAACCTGAGGTAAGATCCCAGTCAACCCTAAAGTAGATAAAAAAAACTAATGGATTTGTGTGCACAAGCATGCACGTAGCTATTGGTGATGTGATGGGCCTGCTGGCCGGTATGTGTATCACAGCAAACCACTTTGTTCAATCAAGAGAGGCAAAATGGTATATATACTTTTTGATAAACTAAAGATAAAAATATACTCACCCTCTATAAAACATACCCATTATACCGATTCAAAATCATTTTATAACTTAATATTTTTATTTTCTATTTATAAATAATAATTTATAATAAAATTACCCCATTCCGTCCCATCACCGCCGGCCGCCGACCACCGCGCATCCAACAACGAATAGTAGATCCACCTCCACCTCCACCGCTCATGCACTCAATCGAATGTCGAGCATTCAATTGAGTAAAGTATGTACGGTGGTGGTGGTGGATTGCAGTAGGTGTGGACGTGGTAGTGGATCTACTGTTCGTGTTGCGCATAAAGCGTGAGCTATTAGGCGCAGAAACTATTTCCAACTTTTTTTTAAAACTATTAGTATTATATATCCGTTTATAATTTTAAAATACATGGTAGCGCAGTTGGTTAAGCACCTTCGTCTCTCTTCCAAGCCCATGGTTCGAAACCTGTCCGTTACATACGTTTTGTTTCACTTTCTTTTTTCTTCCTTTCCTTTCTTTTCGTTCTCTACTTTTTTCTTTTTCCTTTCTTTTTCTTTTTCCTTTCTTTTTCTTTTGCCCTTTTTCTTTTATTTCTATCCAGGTATTCTTTTTATTCCTTCTCATTTCTTTTTGTTTCTCTACTTTGTATCTTTATTTTTTTTTCTTTTCTTTTATTTCTCTATTTTGTGCTCTTTATTTTCTTTTCTTTTTTTATTTCTCTACTTTGTAGTCTTTTTTTCTTCTTTTTTCTATAGTTTGTTTTACATTGATACAAATAATAAAGTTTTATATGTAAATTAAGAAACAATCAATTTTAAGAAAATTATTATGATAAACTTATTATAATAGTCATAGGTAATATTTTTTTAAATTTATTCTAATATGTTTTATATATGAATTAATTTTAGATTCAATTGTTGATTTGTAATGGTACAAGAAAATCAATATTTGAGTTTTGTAAGATAATATCATTTAAAATATTAACACTTATAATTTTCTTATTATTTTAATTTTTATAGCTATTATTGATTGCTTGCTTAATTATTTATAAGTAAATCTTATTATTTTATTTTTGTGAGATATTAAAACATAATGAAGAAGAAATATATATAGTATAAACAATTACCTCCATTAAAATAATATTACACTATTATTTAAATTATTATTATTTTTAATTTTAATTTTAAAATTGAATTAATTAGTACAAGATTCATTTTAAACTGGTTGCAGAGCATGGTGATCGGTGGAATAGCATAATTTATATTTGTGTACTTCCAAAAGAAACATATGTATGAATATGTGGTGTGACGAAAAAAAGTTTCATGTCATTGTCAACAAATAAATTCTACTATTACTTTTGGCACATATAATGTGTGTAGGTACGACGAGGAAAAAAAAGTATTTTCACATTGTCAACAAACAAATTCTTATTTTTATTTTGACACAATAGTTCCTCCACCGCCAATCATTAACAATTTTGTGGCCGGTGACGAATAAAGCAAATCTATGTACTACTTTATTACATCTATTATAGGTTGTGAAAAATCCTACCATAGTTTAACGTCCAACAAAATTATATTTGTTTCTAGTGTTTACGCTCTCTGATAGCCTTCATTCCTTTTTTTCTTTTTTCCTTTCTCAATTAGAGAAATCCATTTTTTCTTTTTCTTTTTCCTTTTTCTCAATAAGAGAAAAGAAGCATAGAAATCCTTCCATTCTCCAACTGATAAATAAATTAAAGATACAAACGGATCAGCCCGTGAACGAGGATCATAATTTCAGATGTCACACTTTTTAAAACTAGTCGATCACATAATTTTAGTAATATATTAATACCATAAAAATTTATCTTGCAAAAAATATTGTTTTTAATTATATAATACGTATATATAAAAGTTATTTTATTTTGACATAAGTTCAGATATTTCTGTATATAAAATTATTTACAACTAATTATGATAAAATTTAGGTATGGCTTATACTCAAATTCAAATCTATAAGATGAATTCAATTACAATCCTTTTCGAAGATGCCGTTACGTGGGAACAAAGGACTAAGGAAGCGTTCAGTTTGAGCAGCTTTCTCAAATAATAAGGTTGTCACTTTCCAAATGTAGACATCTGATTACACAATGAAAAGGCCGGCCCCTAATCAGTTGAATCATGTCACACCGTTCACACAGTGTCCCAACCCACTTATAACGCTGCTCCACAAATATTATCACTCTCCAAACACTAAAGCTGATAAATAAGGATTTGATAAAGCAGAAAGAAACCAAAAATGGAGTTGTACCAAGTTTATCACATCCTAGCGTTTGCAGCTTTGATATGTTGTACCTCCACAGCCCATGGCTGGGGGGTTGATGGCCATCTCATTACTTGTAGACTTGCTCAGGTTAGTTTGATAACTTCCATATTGTTTTTGTATATTGTTACGATTATTCTCGTATTTATTCGATTAGCTTCTTGTCGCAGCCGAGGTTGAGCAAAGCGGCCGCGGATGCCGTGTCCCAACTTCTACCTTCATATGCTGGTAATGATCTCGGTAGCTTGTGCTCGTGGGCCGACCGGGTTAGGTTCAGTTACCACTGGTCGTCGCCACTTCATTACATCGACACTCCAGATAAACTCTGCTCCTATCAATACAAGAGTGAGATCACATTTAGAAGAACAAAATATTGAGTAATCGAATAGAAAAGGTAATAACATGTTTATGCAACTCAGGGGACTGCAAAGATGAAGATGGAATAGAAGATAGATGTGTAGCTGGAGCAATCTACAATTACACCAATCAGCTCATGACCTATGGCACTGGCAATACTCAATGTACCATGCTTGAATCTTGAATCTTGATTTTTTTTTTCTTTATTCGTATTTTACCTTACATAGATTGAACTAAATGAAAACCAGATAATCTCACTCAAGCGCTTCTCTTCCTAGCTCATTTCATTGGGGACATCCATCAGGTTACGATGATCCCATTTTCGATTCTGTTAAGGTTTTGGTGATTATGATGATGGAACTAAAATGTATCCAATGGTGCAGCCTTTACATGTGGGATTTACTTCAGACAGGGGAGGAAATGCCATTGATGTGCACTGGTACACAACTAAAGCAGTTCTTCATCATGTAAGTTGATCAATTCCCTCCTAAAAATATTTTCTTTTCTTTTCTTTTTCTCTTTTTTTTTGGTTGGTCTTTTTGGGAAGAAGCTGTGTTTGATCCGTATCCTACAGGTGTGGGACGACAGCATTATTGAAACTGCAGAAGAAAGGTTCTACAGTTCCAATGTAGACGAACTCATTAAAACGCTCCAAAGAAACATAACGGTATATGAACTATCAATTATTACCTAATTACCATCCCTCTTCAACTTACTGCAATCTTCATACTGGTTATTGATTCTGAACAGACGGTGTGGGCAAGCCAAGCAAAGGCATGGGAGGCCTGCAGCAAGACGGCTTGTCCAGACATGTAAGTTTATGAAATGAATCATAATATAACTTCCAAAAAGCTGCACAAAAACAATGTAGCTAGGAGGATAACATGAATACATGTATGTTACTTACTGCTGCAGATATGCATCTGAAGGGATAAAAGCAGCATGTGACTGGGCTTACAAAGGAGTCAGCAACGGCTCAGTTCTTGAAGATGACTACTTCCTATCCCGTTATCTGGTGGTGAATATGAGGCTAGCTCAGGGGGGAGTCAGATTGGCAGCTACTCTTAACCGTATATTTGGATAACAGATATATCAACTCTTTAAAGAGCAACTGTTTTAACATCAAGGGACCTCTTTAACTATGGAAGGTTGTACCAATTTGTGAAAAACACTATATTATGCCATTCTAATTTCTTGTATGAATGGGGACTCACTTTTAAAATTAAAGCAGATACTGCATACAAAAAAATGAGCATTAGGCCACCGTGCCATATGCACACAATGCCATTTGTTGAGATCAGAAGCATTCTCACATTTCCCAGACGACTAGAACAACATGAAATTTTACAATGTGATAGCTTTATAACCGAAAATATCCTTGCACATATTTGATCTTTCCCTGCTAGAAAGATGTTCCATCACGAATATTTCATGTGATCTTCGCAGTTTTTCACAACACAGAAGAGCCACTTACATGAACAAGTATGAATTATTCCGAAATAGAAACAAGAACACCAAACATCAAATAATGACTACACTTGATATGCATAGACAATACTTATTTATTGGAATCATCAAACTGCATGAGTCCAAACATCTACGAACCATAACTAGATATAAAAAGCATCCTCTTAGTGAGAATGTGAGGCTCACTCATTTTTCTTCACCACTAGAACATGGCATTTGGCATTGTGAACACAATAGTTGCTAACACTTCCAAGAAAGGCCCTGTTCAAATCAGCCAAAAATAAAAGATGCATTAACTGTAGAATACATGAAAGAGAAGTTGTACTCTAAATGAGGGGGAAAAAGGGTTGAAAATTCTAACCTCTGCAAACCACTGCGGCCATGACTGCCAAGCACAAGTAATTCTATTTTTAGCTTTTCCACTGCTTCACATATAACTTCTTTAGGTTCTCCAATTTCTGTAATGGCGTCAGCAGTTACCTGAAGAATGACACCAAAGATTTTACTCGAACGTTCTCGACTTCTACTCATGAGTGCATTTTGGATAGCTCGATATAACAAAATTTGATAATACATATATATAGGAAGAGGATCAAATAGAAACCATAGCATACAAAATGAACTATAAGCAGAGACTTTGAAGTACCCCATATTGACTACAGATGCCCTTTGCTTTCTCCAACAAAGCTTCAGCAATCTTCTTATTGTTTTCTTGCACGGAAGTAACCAATTCAATAGCTGAAAATTTTGTTGATAAAGAAATTTGTCAATATAATGCAGAGTTCATGAGATATAGTTGGGACAATGTAATAAATAATAACTATTTAACTGCATCTAAGCCTAATTCGATCCGCAGAGAATTCGGTTCTTCAGCAACAGTTTAACCAACTCCAGAAATTCTTGTTCTCTATCTTTTGATTTATTGATTGACTAATATTAAGGCCCTTTTTCCATCGATAACATGAAACTACAACCTTTTTAGCTAAATAAATATATTATTTACGGACATAACAAACAAAAACGTAATCAGACAAAGAATTGTGGGGACATACGAGCAGCTCCATACGACGAAGCATAGAGATAACCAAAATCGGAGACGGACTGAGCTGTGAAGACGACGAGCTTGGCATCTTCTAGATTGTCTCGAAGATTCTGGAGGGTCCACTCCAAAGCATAGAGGCTGAACTCGCTTTCATCGATCGCCACCATCACCCTCTTAGCTCTTCTCCATTTCTTGAATTTTATTCTATACAATTCTGGAAGTGAAGTTTTTTCTATGAAATCTAAATGGTGTAATAACATTAAATTGTGATTATATGTGTCGGAAATATATAATCGGACTAACGCAGAATATGCTGGAAAGAGCTACGTGTGTTGCATTCTTTGGGAAACGGGTCCAACTGCACTCGATAAATGCAACCAAATCCTTTTTCTTTAGTAATAAGAAAAGTTATATTAAGCGTGATTAATATTCGAGGTAAAAGAATTTGGATTTAAATTTATTGTAATATGATTTTTAAATTTTTATATTTAATTGATATAAAAGAAAATAAAAACTATCTTATATCTTTTTTTGAAGCGATAATAATTGTTTTGGATGTACGGAGATTAGCTTCAATTGCCCTCTATTATATTTGGATCGCATTAGTTGGAAAGTTGTAATTTAGTGTTGCTTATTATTTGATTTAGGAGTGATTACAAGGAGGTTTGGGCGATTATTTTTAATGAGTTGAATTATTTAAAGCTGTTCAATTAATTAAATTAAACGAAATATTTTGGTTTTTGTTCAGAAGTATTGTTGATGTATTGGGCTCCATCGAGGTAAAGACCGCTGTAATTAGGCATTTTATGAATTATACAACTATACAAGTGGATCAGGTATAGGAGAAAGATGGATCACACTACTTTTGTAGAACTAGACCCATCGCGTTAACAAAATCATGCCAATATTATTTAAGATCACCATTTTTAAAATAGGAAAAACTTGCTAAGCTTCTGAAAAGGCATTCTAAAGAACATTACAAAACCCTAGAAACATCATCATCTCTTCTGATCTTCTTCTTCTTCACTGTTTTTCCTCTGTTTTTTATATTTCTATGATCAATGGCAAGAAAGCCGTTTTTCTATCTTCCTCGATGGCAAGAAGTATTTTTTTTCAGGATAAATAATATATAATTTTATATACACACGTTATTAGACGTAACCTTACAATCATAAATTAAACTCATCTAATTTCTCCTTCAGCACTTAGAAAAGTGATGCAATTATAGAGGGCCGGATCAATATAGCCAGCCTAACCCTAATTACAATCTTTAATTTATTAGTATCTTTTACTATTTGGGATTTTTTACGTACTTTTTTTTATCTTTTCTTGTTATCCTTATAACTTACTTTGTTTATAGTTTTTGGAATTTAGATTTAATTTTGGGTTTTATTTTTGATTTTCAGTGTTTATTGTTTAGTTTTTCAATTCAGTGATTTTCCTTTTCTTATCAAATTTAATAGATTGCGACATGACACTAGTAAGGAAAATTTATTCCATTCATATAATGCACGCCCCTTGGGTGCATATATATATAGACGGATAGGAATGTCAATCGACGGATTTTAATCGACGGATTTTACCCGGATCAATCTGAAATATTTTATAACCCATTAAATTTTAAAATAACGTTCTGGTTTCAGTTCCAGACTCGCTTCAAACCCGAACCATTTAGACACATAGTTTGATGGTCCGATCAGGTTCTGATTCCAGAACCGGACCAATATTTATTTATTGGTTCTGATCCGAATAAATCTCATCTATTGACAAGCCTAAACTTAAGTAAGTTTGTCAATGAGTCGGTTTACCCATACCGATTCAAAATTGGTCATAGCACATAAAATTATAAAGCAACGGTTTCGGTTCCAATTTCGATTCTGGTTGGTTCCGGACCTTCGAGACCTGGACGGAGGCGAGAGGGGCACTGGGGCCCATAGGCCCCAAGAATTTTCAAAAATCCAGGGGTATTTTAGTAATTTCACGATTTAATTAATTTTTTTAATATATTATTACATATTTCACGAGAAATGGGGGTTTTCTTTCTCTTCTGTTGGGTTCTCACCTTTGGCTTTTAATTAATTTATTTTCAATTTAAACAATGGGCTACTTTAGTATGGGCTGTGTTGTGCTTAGATCTAATTTAATTAACTGATGTTCATAATTTGGGCCTAAAAAGACTCAGTAACTGGGCCAAACCTGAAGTATAGTTTAATTAATTAAATTAGTCTTTAATTTTAGGTTTCATTATTTCTATTTTGATTTAATTAGCATAGTGAACATAATTTTACCAAAATAATATTACTAGAGAATAAATATTAAAGTTGTCTTTTGATTGTGGAAGAAATAACAAACAATTAAACTTAGCTGAGATAATTATTTTTAAAAATATTAATTACTCAAATTTTGAAGACGATTAGTGGAGTTGTATAATAAATATTACTCCCTCTGTCCCATTTAAAATGTCTCACTTTCCTTTTTGGGTTGTCCCATTACAAATGTCTCATTCCATTTTAAGAAGTAATTATCCCTTCAAAAAGTGTGGACTCTACCAACTTTTTAACACTTTAACTACTTTATACATATCTCCTAAATACCCGTGCCCAAAAGAAAGAGGACAGTTTAAATGGGACGGAGGGAGTATTATTTATAACTTACTCATTATATGATTTTAACATAAAATAATTTAAATTATACTTTAAAATTATTATTAGTGGAGTTGTATAATAAATATTATTATTTATATGCTATTCTTGACAATGCTTCTTTGTAGTGAAGTTATTTTGTAGGCACACTAGTGTCGTACATTTGCTTTGGTTGCATTGGGGTAATATTGTTTTCACTATTTCTTAGGTAAATGAATCGTTATTTTAGGAAAACTTCTCTTCTTGTGGAGGTTTCATCTTCGCTGGTTAATGGATCTACACTTCTCCAACCTCAAGAATCATCGAAGGAAGATAACAATGAAGTTGATTTAGAAAATGTTCCAAGTGATCCGTGATTACGACCGATATAATGAGTTATCCACCGAACTTAATAGAGCGGTTCGTGAGAGCTTACTTACTTAAAGGTCCATGTCAACCGCGTGAGCATGCTTTTCCTCATAGAATTGATGGAAATCGAAACGTAAATTTGTTTCAAATTGGTTTGATGAATTCAAGAGTTGGTTGAATATAGTATTGCAAAAGATGCAACGATTTCGTAAGATGAAGAATAGAAGGAAATGTTATGATGTGATTGTATTTAACTTTTATTTTTGAATATTGTAATGTAATTTAAATAATACTATTTATTTTTATTTTATTATAAAAATATTTTTGGGCCCCCAACATGAAATGTCCGCTCACAATCCGCTGCGATCCATAGTTGATGGTCCGGTCCGGTCCATATCCAGGATCTAATGGGTCGGTTCTAAAACCAGAACCAATACTTATTTATTAATTTTGATCCGAGTAAAACTCATCTATTTATATCTCTATTAGAAAGACATTGATGACTGTTATTAGAAAACGTTATTTTTAATTTAATGAAAAATAAGTTAATAAGATTTGAATACATCAATCTATATATTCATACAAAGTCAAACCCATTCAAGTTGAATAGGCTAGATTGATAAATGTAAGTGCTTATATGTGAAAGCAGATTGGTATTATGAAAAACGTCAGTTTAAATTCTAAAATCTAAACCAAGTGTGTGGACTCATTATGTAATATCTTTTAGGCCCTGTTTAAAATGCCCAATTAACTAATGGACACATCTAACGGGGAAGAAGCATATTTGTTGGCCCAATCTCAACAACTTATTCAAATTATGGATAATATAAAGTCCACTGTCAACTTCTAGAAGCCCAACTAACACATTCAACAGCTCCACTTAATTTAAAGATACCTAAATTCCAATTATGAATTTTTCTTTAAACAGAGAATTGAAATATATGAACGCTTAGCCTCAATTAGTTCTTCCGCCAGAGAATATTGAAAAAAAAATGAGTATTTCGAACGAATTAATTAATCATGTCGTTTCCAAAATTCAAGGGTAGGGCACGAATACATGTTTTTCTTTCTCATTAAAGAGAAAAGAAAACTAAATTTTCTAAGAACATTATCCTTCAAACTAATTATAAGTCCATCTCATTTTGTTAGTGTGTATATTATGTGGTTTTATTCTCATGGGATATTTATAGCAAGTTTATAATGCGCCAACTAAATAGACTAATCACGTCTTTTAGTATTAATTATTCTGTTTTCCGAGTGTTGTCTACATATGATACTGGTAGACTTCTTTGTTATTGTTGAAAGATTATCTTTTATTTCAGTCTATTTAATCCAATGTACAAGGGGCTATTTATAATACAAGACTTATGTCTAAATAAAGGAAATAAAATCAAGATACGTAATTAGATCCTTAATAAGAGGATCCTACTAAATACGACTACTTAAGAAAGGAAATATCTAATTAGCATAATCTTTCCTTAATTCTACACTCCCCCTCAAGTTGGTAGGTGGAGGATTCCACATACCCAACTTGTCAAGAACTCTGTGAAACACTCTTCCTGAGACAGCTTTTGTTAGGATATCGGCAAGCTGATCTTCTGATCGAACAAACGGCAGAGTGATGCTTTCATTATCTAGCTTTTCCTTGATGAAATGTCTGTCTATCTCTATATGCTTGGTTCTATCATGTTGGACAGGATTATGTGAAATACTTACGGCTGCTTTGTTGTCACAGTAGAGTTTGAAAGCTCCAGCTTCTAATAGGCCCATCTCACCATCAATTTCTTTATCCACAATAATTACATTATCCCTTTCACAATTCCCTAAATTCATACGCACTTGAGAGCGCTACCACCTTTTGTTTTTACTCTCCAAGTTACAAGATTCCTCCGATAAAGGTAAAATACCTGCAGTAGATCGTCATGCGTGATGTTTCACCTTGATCTGCATCAATATATCCGAAGGCTTCAAATGATCATTTTCCGAAAGAAAATACCTTTTCCGGAGAGGATTTTAGGTACCGAATAATTCTTACTGGCCTCCATGTGTTCCGTTAAGGGTTTATGCATGAACCGACTTATGACCCGAATCGCATAAGCTATGTCGGCCTTGTATGTGAGAGGTAGATTAGTTTACCAACAATCCTTTGGTACTGTTCTTTATTTGCCGGCCTGTTACTCGAATCTCCTCTTAGTCCATGATTTACAACCATTGGTGTTTACTGGCTTTCTGATCAGCGATCTGTTTCAAGAAGATCAAGAACATACTTTCTCTGACATAAGAATACTCCTTCCTTAGATCTCATAACTTCTATCCCAAGAAAATACTTTAAACCACCAAGGTTCTTCATTTCGAATTCAGAAATCAGGTTTTTTTCTGTAGGAGTTGGATCTCTTCATCATCATCTCCTGTAATGATCATATCATCGACATAAATAATCAGACATGTGATTTTAGAGCCCCTTCTCTTCAGAAACAATGTGTGATCAGAGTTACTCTGAGTATATCCATATTTCTTCATAGCCGATGTGAATCTTCCAACCAAGCTCGAGGTGACTTTAGCCCATATAGAGATCTTTTAGCAGCATACTTCTCCTCTTTAAATTCTCCTTCAAAACTGGTGGGATCTCCATATATATTTCTTTATTTAGCTCCCATGAAGAAATGCATTTTTTACATCAAACTGGTATAGAGGCCAATCATAGTTTGCTGCTACTGAAAGCAATATTCTTACGGTATCCAACTTTGCAACGGGAGAGAATGTTTCTGTATAATCGATTCCATACATTTGAGTGTATCCTTTGGCCACAAGTCGTGTTTTATACCTCTCTATTTCTCCATCTGGGTTGTATTTGATTGTGAAGACCCACCTGCATCCAACCGGTTTCTTTCCTGGGGGTAGTCTTCTTTTCTCCCATGTTTCTTGTTTTTTAAGGGCCTCAATTTCTTTACTCATAGCCTCCTCCATTCGGACACTTTTGTGCCTCCTCTGCATTTTGGAATCCATGCGTGGACAACTTATCTCTGAACGTTGAATTTTCCTATTTCCACGAGTAATGAAGTTGGCGATAGGGTATCTAGATTTCTTTGACTTGTATTCGAATTCGTACTTGGAGGATCCTCTGTTCTGCCTTGGTGGAAGAGAATACAGATTCTCACTAGGACCTGTGATGTTAGGAAATGTCATAGTAATCGGAGAAGGAGAAAGAGTTTCGTTATCAGAAATTTGTTCCTTAAGGATATTCGAAGGGGGAGTTATTGGACTACCAAGGTTCATTGGGATGGACTGTACTTCTTGATGGGACTCAGATTTCTCGGTGGGATTACAGACTTCTTGATGGGACTCGGTTCCCAATTATCTCGAATAGCCAATCGAGTGTTGATTATTCTTCCCTCAACACCGGATTGCGAGATGCATAATAGTACTGCCTCAAGAAAGTTACAATCCATCGTAACATATAGTTTCTTGGAGATAGGTTCAAAGCACCCAACCTTTCGATGGGTACCAGTAACCCAAAAACACACTTCACAAGACAAGGATCAAGTTTCTTTCAAGAGTTTTGGGATGTGAACAAAAACAGAACAACCGAATATCCGAGGTTGTAACATGAGAATGGATGGTAGGTAAATTTTGACGAGAGAGCACAGAAGGTGTTTTGAAGTTTAATGCCCGTGTGGGTAATCTGTTATGAAGATAGACAGTAAAACAACGACTTCAAACCGAGAGTAGATGGTACCGTGATTCAAGCAAAAGGGCTCGTGTGGTTTCCAAAATATGACGATTTTTTCGTTCAGCTACCCCATTCTGTTGAGGTGTATAAGGACAGGTGGTTTGATGGATAACCCCATTTTTCTGAAGAAAGTTTTGAAGTTCATGGTTAACATATTCCCTCCCATTGTCGGAGCGTAAAATCTGAACAGTAATTTTAAACTGATTTTTGAAAAGATTGAAAAAATCAATAAATCTCTATGAGACCTCCGATTTGCTTTAAAAATAAACCCAAGTCATACGGGTACAGTCATCAATAAATAGCACGAACCAACGAAAATCAGTGTTCATTGATTCTGGAGCTGGACCCCAAACATCAGAGTGAATAAGGGAAAATGGAACAGAGTTTTTATTGCTAGCAGAAGCAAAAGATGTTCTATGACTTTTAGCAAAATGACAAGTATCACATGAAGTGCGATAGTTCTTTGGGAATAAAGAAGGAAATAGATGCTTAAGATAATCGTCTGATGGGTGACCTAACCGACGATGCCATAACCAAATCTGTCGATTTTGAGATCCATGAGCCAAGCAAGCAGTTCCTCCTTTAGACAGTTCATCAACATAGTACAGTCCATCCCTCTCAGAACCACGCCCAACTATCTCCCTCGAACGAATATCCTGCAATAAACAGAATGTTGGATAGATAAGAGCCACACAGTTAAGTTCTTTCGTTACTTGACTGATGGATAATAATTTGCTGGATAAGGAGGGGACATAGAGACAATTGGATAGTTTAATTTTTGGAGAAATTTCAACTGATCCTGACCCAAGAACTGGGAAGGAACCTCCATTGGCATTTTTAATGTATGTTGTACTTGGTTCAGATGGGTCAATAATATCATCCCGATCAAATGTCATAGTATCCGTAGCCCCACAGTCAAATATCCACTGTTTATTTTTATCACAATTCGTATATAGTGCACTTGGGTATGGGGAGTTAAATTGGGATGGGCTGAGGGTAAAATAGGCATTCCACGCCTATTAGGGTGAAAACCCTCTCCTTTCCAAATACCTTGCGCCGCCTCACTTTCTTCTTCTCCCATTTCAGCATTGCTCGCTTCCTCCTTCTCCGGAGGTGTCGCCGTCGCGTAAACGCCACTCTCCACTGGTGGCCCTATTGGTGTTGCCGTGGGTGGCGCTTCCACCGTAGCCTTCTCGATGTTGCCGTGAGTGACGCCTCCGCTGGTGGCCCTATCGGTGTTGCCGTGGATGGCGGTCACCACCGCTGCCCTTCCTTCTCCGTTATGCCTCTGTCGGTGGCGATTTTCATCCCACCACTCCGGGTAACCGATTATTTGGAAACAAGTATCCTTCGAGTGTTTGTTGCCGCCACAGTGAGTGCATCGGAGTTTATCTTTATCCCCTTGACGGAATGATGACTTCCCTTGAGAAGCCGACCGTCCTCCCCTTGAAACCCCTCTTGCGCGAACGCTTCGCCGATAGTTGGTTGTTCATCCTTGGACATCATAACTCCGATTCGGAGTGCTTCCCGTCGAATCGTCGCATACGCAGTGGCTAGGGAGGGAAGGGGATCTTGGTTCAAGATGTCCCTTTTTACGGGATCGAATCGATCATTTACGCCGGCTAAGAACTGGTACAACCTTCCTTCTTGAGTTAGTCGATTGAAAAGTTTAATATTTTCATCCCCTGTGAATTTATTTGGTTGTCTCTGGTCAATCTCGCCAAAATGGCTCAAGGTTCTTTGTAGTATTGTTCCAAAGTAATCCGATTCCCTTGTTTGGTTTGGCTTGCTCGAGTCATCAACTCGAAAATCTGCAGGTAGTTCGTACCGCTGTTATACGTTGCTTCCAAGCCCTCCCACAGTGATTGGGCTGTTGGGTATTGCAAAAAATTTGGAACCAACGTTGGTTCGATTGAGTTGATGATCCATCCTTTCACGGCATTGTCGACGGCATCCCACGTTTGGAATTTGGGATCGTCATTGGATGGGGCCGGAGGATGGCCTGTGATGTGGTTGCCCCGTCCCCTTCCTTTGATGAACATTCCCGTCGCCACCAAACTAAATAGTTTTGGTCATTCAGTTTGACATTCACCATCAATGGTGAGGTCTCGATTGTTTGATTCTGATTCATGGTATTTTTCTGAAGATACTGAATCAAGGTTGAAATGTCGGGTTCTGTTTCTGTTGGGTTGGCCATGGTAGATGATGAGAACAAAAGTTCGACTCAAACAAGAGGATCGAAACTCTGCTCTGATACCATGTTGAAAGATTATCTTTTATTTCAGTCTATTTAATCCAATGTACAAGGGGCTATTTATAATACAAGACTTATGTCTAAATAAAGGAAATAAAATCAAGATACGTAATTAGATCCTTAATAAGAGGATCCTACTAAATACGACTACTTAAGAAAGGAAATATCTAATTAGCATAATCTTTCCTTAATTCTACAGTTATCTTTCTTAATATAACCCCCACACACACATGTATATGTGTATATAGGAGATGGATCAGGTAGGAATAGATAATTTGGTAGGAAATAGGAATGAATCTGGGCTTTTGATTTGCTATATCAATGGTTGAGATTTAATTTTCGTGTGTGCTACAGTTTTGTGTTTTGTGTGCTACACGGATTATCATGCAACACTATAACCCTTATGTGCTACGCTGCAATGAAAGATGTGCTAAACTAATATATTTAGATATGTGCTACGAATGGATGAAATATGTGCTAAACTTTCATGTGCAATACATTAATTCGATTGTCTTCACAATATGAAAGATATGCTACTATTCGTCTTTCGTGCATTAAGGAGCTTTTCTCACCATAACCAACCCCTGTGTATATATATATATATAGATAATTATATTTATTTCTTTAGTTTACCTTTAGTTTTTTGGCTTCAGGACTGTGTAGTCTGTGTAAGATAGGTAAACTGTGATTACAATAACATAACTATATATATAAATTTAACAATCAACTCAAAAAAGAATTATAGTTGAACTTTTTTATCACGACGGTGTTGTGTTTAAAAGATCATCGATTTAAATTTCGTTAAACATCTGTGGGAAAAAAGTGAATATTTTATTTTGAAGGAAAAATAGCTAATAATTGATACTATAGGTTAGCAGCCGATATAGTTTCAGAAAATTAATGCTCATATCTTCAATTTTGATTATCTTTTTGAAAAGCCATTTTGATTAATTAATGAATTCGAAGTAGATCCATGGTAGGTTTCCCCTACCATTTCTTTCTCATATTAAAGACAATTAATAAAATGAAAAGGACAATATTACTCGGCCAACTGTTTGGACAGATTATTCTCCTTCGTGTCTTGAAGATATTGTAACTGGAGATTTGATTGGATAAATAAATTATCCCCTTAAATTAAACTTGGAGATGTACAAACAAGCAAATCCAAAGTGAATATTTTCAAATTTTGATTAACTTAGTTTACTATCGAGTCGAGTTCGAAATTAATTTATTAATTAGAGTTAATCAAATTTAATTAACGAACTTTTCAACTATACTCATCATTAACTTCCTAACTCTACGTCACTTTATGCGTTGAGTTATAACCAGTATCCTCGGACGAATTCATAACTAAGGTTATATTGCCTAATTGCTGCCTATTGCTTCCAACTGGACGATGGTTCTCCACGTGAAGTATGTTATTTTGGAGGTAATTTAGGATGACGTTTTCTTTTAATCAGACACCAACCAGTTCTAAACGTCTCACTGACGTTGATAACCTGAAAATAAGACTAATGTCGAATTTGTTGCATGGGGTGAAAACCTATAAATAAAAACAGACCGCTCCCTTTAAAATACAAACGAACAAACAAAAACAAAAACAAAAACAAAATCGTTCGTAGAACAAACAACTGTCTTGGACAACAACCATTGCCTGTATTCTGAACTATTTTAGTATATATGTAAATGTGGATAACGGTTCAATGTATACATAATCTGCATTTGGATTTTCATATCAAAAGTGACAAACTTGTCAATTTCCCCACCTAAATACCTTTGCTATAAATATGGTATAGTTGGCTATTTTTGTAAGCATATATATATATATATATGGTTGGGTTTCCATAGTACTCAATCCTCAAATAGTATGTAGTACCCAATTTAGACCACACATTTTGAAAACGTTGTCGCACCACAAGCTGACACGTGGTAGCTTCTTCTTCTTTTTAAAAAAAATAATTTCGTAAGGGACAAAATGGAAAGAAATCAAATCAGTCTGCTTCTCCTCCTCCTTGAAGGCAGCGGACGGCACCGGAGACGACGACGATGGCAACGGCAGCGGACGACTTCGGCGGCGACACCGACGAATAGCAGTAATGCAAGATACACGAACAACTACAAACAACAGATTTTGAAAGAAAGAAAAAGAAGAAAAAAATTGAGAACAAAATTGATGGATTTTGAGAAAAAAATAGAAGATGAATTTGATAGATGATTGAAGAATCGAGAAAGATGGTGGCTATAGCGGTGGTTCACGATGAATTCACCGGTAATCGGGGAAAGAGACGACGGAATTGATGGAGCAGGATGGATGAGAGATTTGTTGTCGAAAACTATAAAACTGCATTTAACAAAACATGAAACTGCATTGAACAAAACATAAAACTGCATGTTGACACGGAACATAAACATACATTTAACAAAGCACGTTCATACATTTAATAAAACATGTTCATGCATTTATGATTTATACGATTAAGTTTTAATATTTGTACAGTTAAAATTGTTTTTGTCATGGATATAGTCCATGGCTGAAGTTAGATGACGGGTTTGTAATTTTTTTTTGTGTTTGTTTGTTCATCACTAAAAGAATTTATATCATGCTTAACATTTCATTATATAGTGCGTAAGTATTTTGCTGATATTATTTTCATTTTTTAATGCTTTTGTTTGGTGTTCAATTTGTCTAAATTTATATACCTTTTATCTACAAATGAATGTTTTGATATTATATGTAGGAATGTTTTCACTATAATTTGAAGAGATATGCTTAATTTGTTATGTACATGAAATTTATATACAATTCTATCACATTTGAATGCTTTCTGATGTTAATTGTAAATGTTTTTCCGACCTATTTGAATATGTTTTTGCTTTATGGGTGATTTATATACGATTTAGATTTCAATATATTCATATTTTATGCCAGAATGCTTTTGTGACACAGTACATTATGCTTCTGTTGAATTATAAACGTCTTTATTGCATGTTGAATGTATTTAATATGCTTCTATTGAATATATTCAATATGATTATCAATATGATTATGTCTTCTGTTGATATAGGTCTAAAATTAGTTCTCAGATTATGCAGGGCTTTAGGATTAGGGATCGATTTTAGAGGAAAACTTATAGTTTTCAAATCCTGATTTTTACAGCGATGGATTCATGCGCCAATTTTTCTATATATTTTACTATTCTATCATTTTACTAATATTATATTCATTTTGATCAATTTTAAATTAGATAAAAATATTTCAGGAGAAAAATATGTGTATATTAGATTAAAAGAATGAATGGTCAAAATTAATTTTCAGCTACTAGTTTAAGATTGATTTTTAATAGATCATATCCGTATATATAGAGAGAGGGGAGAAAAAACGATTAAATATTTTTTCCATAAGTTGATATAAGAAATCAATTTGGAGAATTGATCATTTTATAATTTACAATCTATAATGTATTTATACAAAAGTTTTGTATACAAAATATATCTTTATAATATATTTAACTTAAGAGTAATAGTATAATATTATATACTTCATTTATCTATAATATTTCTATTACTATTTCAAAATTGTGTAATCTTTCAAATTTCGATATATTAATATATAATTTTACGTGCATCGTGCATAACATCATGTTAATTTTCATTAAAAATATTATTATATATAAAAATGCATTATATAGTTATAATGTTATCCAGTACAAAATTGATACTCAACACATGCGACGGACATTAACTATAGTACTAAAATATGCGGTGGCGGACACAACAAAATATATTGGTGGAGGCTTTATTATTTTTATATTGACAAAAAAATCATAACGACAAAAATTTATAAATATTTGATACATCAAAAATAGTCCAACACATCAAACTAAAGTGGTGGTAATGGAATTCTACGTGTTCTCATCGCTTGAAAACGTTGCAAGATCGGCTCATTACCAATCGTTGAAAAAAGATCCTTCTCAATATACACAACTAGATTGTCATTCATCCACTCATCTTTCATTCGGTTTCGCAAGTCAGTCTTGATAATCTTAATGGCGGAAAATGCTCTCTCAACAGAAGCAGTGGCAACAGGTAAAACCAACGCCAACTCTAATCATATAAATCTTCGATACCAAATATCTTGAAAACTCCTTTCTTGAATGCAATATTTCTTTTTCAGATACAAATGCCCAACTGGTTGGCAAGGACCCTTGATCAAATACTCTCTCCGTACTTGATCACGAATAGCAATATCGAACTCCTCTATTAGTTTTCGTAGTCCCGGATCACCAACAATCTTATTCAAATCTAATTCAACTTGGATTTGATTCTCCACTAATTCAACAATAGGTTCACTTGATGAAGAATATGACTCACCCTTGCGTTTTTTTTTTTGAAAAAACGCTCCATCTTGTACATAAATAAATGCAACTCTTTTAATTAAAAATATAAAAATATATATAAATTTAAATCATAACCTAAAAAATATTCAATTAGAACCCTAATTCCAAACTCTAATTAAATTTACAATTAACTAAACTAAACTGAAAGCATGGTACTCATATTTATTTTCATAATAAAATAGTAAACAATTGAGGCTTTAAGATAGAATTATTCATCGTAGATTTCAAAGAATAGATTAACTAAATGTCAATAAATAATAAACAATTGAGATTTAGGAGTAGAAATAATAAATTAAGAAGTAAAGGTATAACAATTAACAAACAACTTCTATGTAAATATAAATAAATTGAAAGAAAAAAGGAATAGAAAAAGAGTAGAAAACTCACCAAAAATGAAGAAAAATGATGATTAGTGGTGGCGGGATTAGAAGAAGAAAAAACTTTGATTTGTGTTTTGTTGAAAGCAAGAAGACAAAAAATATAAATTGTGTTTGTTTCACTTTTCAAAACTAATAGAAATGTTATTTATTGTATAACACATTTTCTTTTGTAGAAGGGAAATTACTTTTTAACTTTTTCTTTTTTGTACTTTCTTTTATTTCTTTTTTCATCTCTCTCCAATCTTCGTTTTTACACAGACAACCATTTTCTTTCCTCTCTTTCTATTTTTCTTGCAAATTTCAGCCCCTTCTCATTCTAGATTTTTCTCCAATTCGTTCTTCAACATCGTCAACTTAATAGGGACTGAAGATAGTTTTCGACAAATTCAAAAAATTTCGCAGTAATAATAAAAAAAAAACACTTGATAGGGGCTTAAGCCCATTCTCACTCTCACCTGTGTCCGCCACTATAAATATGACATGTGTCAGATACCATACGAAAATATAACAAGAGTGGTTAATGCCCGAGGCCAAAGGTCTCGGGTTCAAGTCCACCGTGACGCAAATGACCTTTAAAATTTCAGAATTGACCTTGTGTGTGTGTGTTGGCCTAGTGGTAGAGTGGTTAATGCCGAGCCAAAAAGGTCCGGGTTCGAGTCCACCGTGACGCACCTTTTAAAATTTCATTAATTGACAAAAAAAAAATAAAAAAAAATCATATATTTTTACAAGTCTCCAAAGTTCTTGACATTCTATTACCAACTTTGCCCCTAGCGAGTAGCCGCTGTCGTCATCTTCCATTTAATTCCTTCGGCAACCTAGGTTGCCCAGGTGTAACATGTAATGATCCCTGACACCTGCAAGATTTACTTCCAAATAATTACGACAAAACTGACTATATATATACTAATTTAATTTAACATGTAATTTAAATTACATTATATATCTTTAAAAAGGGCGTACGTGAGCTTTATACAACTGAAGATGAAAATATGTTTATTGGCTCGTAAAGTACACACACCACAGTCATAGACTACTTATCACAAAACAGAAATAAAGAAAGAAAGAAAAAAAGACAAGAAAGAACAGTCAAATGATAACAATACAAAGACAGCCAAATAATAACAATAGAAAAGGTAGAAGTGGAGTAGCCGCATGATTGGAGAAAGTGGTAACAAACTAGAGCTTGACAACTTCTGGAATATGAACAGGATATTTATGAATGCAGTCCGCCCACGGCCCCTCCACCGGCAACTTGATTGTCCGGTTACACTTCCAAACGGCGCTGTTACACTTAAATCCACTGCCAAATGCGATCTGCCAAACCCTATCCCCTTTCTTCATCCCCCCCTTCGACTCAATGTAGCTCAATTCGTACCACAACGATGAAGAAGAGGTGTTTCCAAACCTATGCAGCGTCATCCTCGACGCCTCCACTTGCTCGTTGGTGAGGCCGAGGTTCTTCTGCAGCTCGTCGATCACCGCCCTCCCGCCGGCGTGGATGCAGAAGTGCTCGAACGCCTGCTTGAAATCCGGTATATACGGCTTCCACTTGGAATTTATGATTTTTCTCCCGATGAGAGAGAGAGCGAACAGAATTTGCTCCGACGCGGGGAGAACAAGCGGTCCGATCGTAGTTATGTTCGATTTCAGAGCCTCGCCGGCGACGGCCATGAGATCGATGTTCAGCTTGATTCCGACGTTTCCTTCTGAATCTTCTTCCTGCGACACGCATCTATACGACTTGTCATCAGCTCCTCTGTGTGTTCTGACCACGTGCGCGAGGCGATACTTGGCGCGGCGGCGGTCAGCGCGGCGGTTGGATAAGAGGATGGCGGCGGCGCCCATTCTGAACAAGCAGTTGGGGAGGAGCATGGCTCTTTCCTTCCCGTTGTAGCTGTTGGGGGTGAGAATCTCGGTGCTGATGACGACGGCATTCGAGTCGGGGTAGCGTTGGAGAAGATCTTTAGCTAGATCGATGGAGATCAAACCGGCGCTGCAGCCCATCCCGGAGAGATTGAAGCTCTTGATGTTGCTCCTCATTTTGTATTTGTTGATCACCATCGCCGTCAGCGATGGCGTCGGAGAAAACAGACTGCAGTTCAATATCAAAAAGTCGATCATCTTCGGCTTGAGCCCGGTCTTCTGGAGAAGAGAATCCATGGCTGAAAATATGACGAGCTCGGCTTCTTCCCTGGCGAGCGCCATGGTTGGCGTCGGAGGTATGTAATGCAAGGCCGGCGGCAGACACGTCTCCTCGCCGAGGCCGGAACGTTCTAGAATCTTCATCTGGAAGTGCACGCTCTTGGGCTCCGAAAAGAGCCGCCCCATTCTCGCGTGCTCCATGAATCCAGCGAAGGAGACGCGGTAGCTGCGGGGGGGCTTGAAGAGAGCGTAGTCGACGAGGTAGACCGGCCGCGGCCGCCACATCACGAACAAGGTGAAAATGTAGATGACGAGGAAGAGGGAGCACAGTATGTGCAGTGAGGTGAAATGCATGGAATTGTACATCTCCATAATTTCTTCTGGGCTAGTACGAAGAGCTTCGATGAAAAGAGCGATTATTACAGATACGAGGAGGAAGACGAGGAAGTTGTTTACGAGGCATTGGTACACTAGTTTCACGTATTTGAGCTGAGCCATGGCGGCGGAGGGGTGGTGGTGGAAGGGAGAAAAATTGGATGGAGGGTGATTTAAAGAGTGAAGAGATATAGAGGTGGTGGCAGCTGAGATTATTAATGAAGTGTGGGGAATAGTTGTAGCTACGTGTCGTAATCGTTGCACAGCTCAAATAATTGCTCGAATTAATAAATTCACGTAGTACTGCATATTACTGTTGGATTTAATCTCTACAAATGGACGGACTTGGTTCGTCTATACAGCTTTATAGTTGAGATAAATCGTGAGACTTGTTATGACTTATGAGTGCACGTGTGAGATTTTTATTTATTTTTGTGAGTGAGAGATTTATATGGAATTAGACGCATTCGGTTTAAGGATACAATTGCTAATTCGTCACTATAGATTTATAGATGGGCTAAATAGTTTGATTTGCTTAAATTAATGGAATTGAGTAGGATATGCAACTTTCATTATTAGTTGCATTTATTAACTCAACAGGAAGTTGCTTTTTCCAACTGACATTATCGATGGATGATCCAATCATCCATATGCCATATTAATTACTAATTAACTGAAAGTTGTTAACCGTATTTTACAATATTAAAAGTCGTAGGATGAAGTGTCTTCGGTATGTTTAGTAATCCTTAATTAAAATTTAATTAAGCTCTTCATTAGAGTTTCAATTAAATTTATCAATTTGTAATTTGAATTTATTATTTTGTAATTAAAATTTAATTAAATATCAATTAATTTAATTAATTAAGATATATTAAAAAGGGGCCGGTGCGGCCGGCCTCTTAGGAGCTAGACTGCCTTTTTACCTAATTCTATTAAAAAGCTTGGTGAGAGAGTTAGATGATTTAATTGAAAGTTTATTTTTTACCAGGTGATCTTATGTGAAAACATCATCATGTAAGGATGCATAGAACCTTACTAAATTAGAAAATAAAATAATATTTAGTTAGGAAATTATAATGAACACATTCAATTAGAATTTTCTAAAGGAGGACGGTTCTGATCATGCGTCCTCACGTTATGAAGTCCTTATATAAGACTTTATCATTTTTAATAGTCGAATCAAGTTAGATAGTCATAATTTACACTACAAAAATACTGTACCGATCAATGACGGATTAGCGACGGCGAAATGCGGGTCGTGAATCAATGACGGATTAGCGATGAAATAAAAGGAAATTTTTTGCGGATCGATCGACGTAACATGGCGGGATTTCACAAGTATTAACGACGGCATTTTCGCCTCTATTCCGTCGTTAAATTTAACGACGGACACTATCCGTCGTTAAAATAAATTTTTGTTATTTTTTAATTGGATAACAATTCGCCGCTAATCCGTCGTAAAATAAGCGGATTATTTTAGTTTTTTTAATTTATTTTAACGACGGACAAAATCCGTCGTTAATTTTAATTTTAATTTATTTATTCCCAAAATTTTAGCGACGGATTGTCCGTCGTAAGTAGTCGTTAATTTAACGACGGAATGAAGTCCGTCGTTAAATTAAAATGTTTTGATTTTTTATATTACGTACGTAAATTAACGACGGATATGTGTTCGTCGTTAAACTTATTCCGTCGTTAAATCCATTATTCCGCCGTTAATCCGTCGTTATAGGTTTTAAATATAACGACGGATAATTCCGCCGCTAATCCGCCGCTAAAAGTTTAATTACGATCGGACTTTTTCTCCAATTTCATATCGAAATTGAAAACCTCCCAACCCCAACCCCACCCCATGCCCCACCTCACTGCCCGCTGCTCGACCACTGCCGCCACCACCGCTGCCTCGCCGTCATTCCCCACCCCACCTGCCCTCCCCGCCTCCCTGCCGCCCCCCCACCCCCGCCCCACCCCGCCGCCCACCCCACCCCCACCCCTGCCGCCGCCGCCCACACCCCGCCGCCCCCACCCCCACACATGCCCCACACCCCGCCGCCGCCGTCGTCCCCGCCCGCCCGCTGCCTCGCCGCCCACCGCCCGCCTCCCCTCCCGTCGTCGTCAGTCGGTGTTGGTTTGTTTGGGTTTTTATTTTGTTATATATATTGAATTGATAGTGAAAATTATTATATGATGTATTGAATTGATAGTGAAAATATTATATATGATGCATTGAATTGATAGTGAAAATTGAATTGAGTTTACCGAATTGATAGTGAAAATGATGCATCAATGTTAGTCTTGTGATTTGGGCTTGTGAAATTGATAAGCTTGGATGTGAATTGGGATGATAAATTCATCGCTTCGTGAGTTAACTGACGCATATGTGGTGTTTGATAAAAATGTTTGCGAAATTGATAAGCTTGGTGTGAATATGTTTAACTTGGATGTGAATTGGGATGATAAATTCATCATTTCGTGAGATATTTTGAGTTGTTAAGTGTATAATTAGGCATATGGTGATGAATTGGTGAAATTTGGATGAGTTTGGTTGAATTGGGAATCAAATGGCGATTAATTTTATAAAACTTACTCTGCCGAAATTTTGTTAGAATTGTTATATGAATAAGATGTTTTATAAGTGTTTATCTGTCATCTAAAAATATTGACCAATTTGTAGTATAGTTGCCACCTAGCTAGTAGTCAATATTTTTAGGATTAAATAAATTTATTTGGTAGACGGAGGAGTAATATATATACCATCTATTTTTGTACATTCGTATGCTCTGCTATCTGATTTTTATATTTTTATATTTTGGTTTACATTTGTTATCTAAATATTGACCAATTTAAACATAGTTGCCACCTAGCTAGTAGTCTATACATTTAGAATTTCCAATGGCATTCGGTCATTTATGTTTCAACGCAATATTTTTTAGAAGAGCTAGAACATTTTTGTTCAACTCAAATTCGAATATTTTAGGTATTCAAGTGGCAAATTTTGACTAATTATATACAAGATTAAATTAATGGTAACATTTGTTTAGTTGCATTAAAACCAAATTAATAGGTACAAAGTGTGAAACTCACAAAAAGTTTCGATGAATTATTCTATATATCTACCCAAAATTATGCTATGTATATACTGGCTATGTAACACTTACCCGCTTCAATTAAAAAGACAAGGTACATCGATTAGGAATATTCGATTTTATACAAATGAATTAAATAAATGAAATCATGCATTGTAAGTTTGTAACTCTCAAAATCTAATTTAGTTTGTAAACACGATTGGGAATCAATACTAAGATTCTAAACACTCAAAATCTAATTTAGCTAGTTGAATCGCAACTTTTCGTATACACTCACACACATATACATATACACATACATATAGATTTAATTAAATATATATAGGAATTACATTAAGTTCAAAATTTCATTATAACATCTTATATATGTTTGCAAAATATTCTTGTGTGAGGACACGGGATCATAATTGAATGTGGTTCTCACATTTCATAATTAAGTGTGATCACATTTTCTAAATGAGTGTGGTCCATATATGTCCTTGTATGATGATGTCATCACAAGAAACTACTTCATAGATGAATTAACATATTCCTAACTTATGAGTGTATAATTAGTTTATATTGTACAACTTATGTTGAACATGTTTAATTAATTATTTATAATTAGGAGCTTGAAGAATGAATGACAATCGTGAGTGGATGTATAAGAGGTTTAGTTCGGTTGGTGGATTAAATATTGAATTCGAGATGGACTTGAAAGTTTTATTGAATTCGCTAGTGCTCGCTTTTATTCGCGGATGGAGAGAAAATCAAGTGTCCGTGTAAGAAGTGTAAGAATATACCTTATCGGAAGAAAGATAGTGTGCGATATCACTTATCAAAATTTGGATTTATTCCAAATTATCACACATGGATATTTCAAGGAGAGGCGACCACAAGTAGGCACAATGTTGTGGATTCGATGTTAACCGTCAACCAAATACGTATCATACGATGGTAGTGGATCTTTGTTGGTCCACGCCCAATTTGACGAGATCGAAGAAGCCAAATTCGATGCCAAAAATTTTACGATATATTGAATCTTGCCGATAAACCTTTGTGGTCGGGTTGCTCGGATCATACACAATTATCATTTGTGGCTCGACTTACGAGTTGGAAAGCAGAGAACAACATTACCGAAGGGTTTTGATCAAATATCAGAACTGATGAAAGAGTCGCATCCAGATGGAAATTGCGTGCCTGATGACTTCTACAGCACGAAGAGATTGTTGCGTGGCATGGGGTTGCCCGTGCACAAAATTGATTGTTGTCCATTTAATTGCATGATTTATTGGCGCGAAGATTACGAATCGACGAGCTGCAAATTCATAACCATCCTCGCTTCAAGAGCAATACTGAGTGGTGGAAGTTGACGGAAAGCACAAGTAGCATATAAAAGATGTATTATTTTCCTCTAACTCCTCGACTACGAGATTATATGCATCCAATGCTACAATGAAAAATATGCGTTGGCATGCATCGTCGGTCGATGATGGGGTCATCGTCATCCGCAGACTCAATTGCATGGAAACATTTGAACACGAAGTTTCCTTATTTGCATCGAAATTCATAACGTGCGATTGAGACTCTCAACCGACGGTTTTCAGCCATTCGTCAATCGGAAAGCAATATTCATCATGGCTCGTTATCTCGACCCTTATAATCTTCCCCGTGGTGTGTATGAAGGAGCAATACATGTTTCTTACGATCTTAGTGCCCGGACGCGTAATCCGGAGAAGATTGATGTGTTCTTGCAACCATTGATAGCGAGTTAATAGATTTGTGGGATGACGTTTCTTACTTATGATGTATCGTTGAGCGAAATTTTCAAATGCACGCATTACTTTGGACAATTAGTGACTTCCTGCATACTCTATGTTGTCGGATGGAGTACAATTGGAAGATTAGCTTGTCCGCACTACATGGAGTATACCGATGCTTTTACTTTAGCTAAAAGTGGTAGCGATCATGGTTTGATAACCATCGTAAATTTCTAGCTCCTAATCACCCATTTCAAGGGATCGAAGAGGTTTCGAAAGAACACGTTGATTACTAACGATCCACTAGAAGCGATCGGAGATGAGCTTCATCACTAATTATGGGTATGGGACTAGTCTCCGTAATGAGATTGGCGATGATGAAATAAATAGCGAATATCCAAGCGGTTTGGGCTGGATGGAAGAAAAGAAGTATTTTCCGGATCTACCTTCTCGAGTTCTCTTTTGATTCGCATAATTTGGATGTCATGCACATAGAGAAGAATGTGTTCGATAATGTCTTCAACACGACCATGCATGTCAAAGGAAGACAAAAGATACGAGCAAATCTAGAGAAGAACTTAATTTATATTGCTACATACCGAGTTGACGATGAATGAATCAACAGAAAATATCCAGCTTCTTATACACTTGACAATCGTGAGAAAAAGTCTTATGTGAGTGGGTAAGAGGTTTAAGATTTCCGATGGATGCGTTTGAACATGGGTAGATGTGTAGACATGGCAAAATCGAAGATGTTTGGGATGAAGAGTCATGGTATCACATTTTCATGCAGCGAATTCTACCGATTGCATTTCGCGAACTTCTCCCACCCAATGTTTGGAAAGCTGTAACATAATTATCTTTATTCTTCAAAGATTTAACTTCTCGAAACATAGGGCTTGATGATCCATGCGAGCTCCAAGAAAATATTCCGGTGATTTTATGCAAGTTTGAGCGCATTTTTCCCTAGTTTCTTCGACTCCATGGAACATCTTCCGGTTCATCTAGTCGATGAAGCCCGTATTGCGAACTGTTCAATACCGATGGATGTATCCATTTGAAAGGTACTGCTCGTACATTATCACACACATATATATATATATATAAATTGAAGAACAACGTTCTAAATTTTGTAGATACTTACGTAAGTTGAAGAACAACGTACGAAATAAAGCCAGGGTTGAGGGTTCTATCTGCAATGCTTACTTAGTAGAAGAAGCATCGACATTTTGCTCGTATTATTTTGATGATCACGTAAGAACGAAGTTCAGAGATTTGCATCATGGTCAAGCGGAGATTAGGCACGAAGACTATCCCAGATATGCTTCAAATCTTCAAGCAAGATGGCGACCTTTTGGAAATATGTCAACGAGATATTTGGATAGTAGAGAATATGATCTTGCTCGTTTATCGTGTTGCTCAACTGTGTTGAAGTTGCGTACATTTACATGGCGTAAGTGTCGTGTTTTCTTAAATTCATTCCACATTATTATTATTATTGTTATTATTAACTAGGCTCGTAAATATATGTTGATGTAGTTTATTCATCGAAGATGTGAAAGATCAAATCCAGCGATCTCTAGCTCGATATTCAAAGGTCGATTGAAAGAGGCTTCCGTTTTGGTTTGAGGCATATGTGAGTGTTCGATGATTATTAGTAGAAAATATTTAATATGTACGTTTAGTCATTCTAATCGTTTTTTTACTAATAATAGGTCAAAGATCATACTAACAACATTGTGAATCCGTTCATATTGTCTCTTGCCAAAGGGCCTTCAGCTCTAATTAAGACGTACCCAGGGTATTATATAAATGGTTACAAATTTCACACATTAGAACATGGGTCACAAAGATCAACTATGAATAGTGGAGTGTGCATTAAAGGTGAAACTTATGGTACGGATAACGCATGATAACTCGATTTTATGGGTGATTATTGGAGGTTTGTGAGTTGGAATATCCTGGGCTACCAACGAAGACCACAACATTGTTTAGATGCGAGTGGTTTGATCCTTCACGATTGGGGTTATCAATTCATTCCGAGTACAAGTTGGTTTCGGTAAATCATACGAAGCTATAACAAGTTCGAACCGCTTATCCTCGCCAATCAAGCCATTCAAGTATACTATTGTGCATATCCAGTTTAAAACAATCTATGAAAGAGTGGTGGGAAGTATGCAAAATTAAAGCTCGATCTAATGTGGAAGTTTCGGATGAGAGTTCGCATCGATAGTACCTTCCCTTTCAAGAGGATGCATTAGGTTTGATTACTAATGTCGTTGTGGATGAGGACACGACACTAGTTCATCCTGATGGTACACTCATAGACATTGAAGAGACATCTGATAATGAGGATGATGAAGTTGAATTGTCAGAGTCAGAAGACAATCATACATTGGATGATGATGATGACGACGACGATGAATAGGGTTTGAATTTATAGCATTTTTGTATGCACACAAAACATTATGATATGCATTATTTGTGAATTTATAGCATTTTTTAGTATGCACACAAAACGTTATGATATGCATTATTTGTGAATTTATAGCATTTTTTAGTATGCACACAAAACGTTATGATGAAGACGACGATAATTGTCACTAGTATGCACAAGAACGTTTTATTTTCTAGTATGCACACAAACGTTATGATATGTATTATTTGTGAATTTTAATACAACATTTTTACATTTGTTTGCGAGATGTCATCACGTAGGAGGCACCCAGGGTCATACACGCCGTCGTCTTCACCCGCCAGCCTAGAAGAAGGCACGGAGGCACTCTCTCACAGCCCGGCCCCCTCGAGCAGTAGTGGAGTACCATCTAGAGAGGGGATGAAGAAGATAGCCATTGTGAATGGGTATGACGTTATCTCTTGTATGTCTCGGTTTAAATAAATTGTAGCATTTGATGTCTTTATTTCAGAAAATTGTAGCATTTTGTGTCCGAGCAATGATATAGCCAGCGTGATTACTGAGTCATTCCGTAGATTCATGAATCACAACGGCTTCAATTGGAAATTGGTACCTCAAGAGTTCAAGCGATTTATTTCGATGAATTCAAGTTCGTGTTGTTTATCTGAAGTAATTTATGATTTGACCTTAATTTGCATATTGTAATCATATATTTTTGCGAAATATTTTATTGGGATGATACGATGGATGAGGCCTTGGTCTACTCCTCTTTGGTGCGCAAAGGCCGCCGAGCGCTATAAAGATCTTGTTCACAAGATCAAGCGGCGTAGGACTCGTCTAACCCACCTCCATTTATCCCGGCGAGATTGGGATAATCGGAAGGCATATTGGGCTCGGACGGGCGTCCAGAGAAGGCGGCAGCGCCCGCAGAACAGGATGTCCGAGCGGATGGCGAGTCTTGGGATAGTCAAGCATCGGGGTGGCTCACGCTCTGTACTCGGTATCAGAGAGATTGTAAAATACTTTGAAGTTTTAGATATAGTAAATTTATTTAAGAATCGTGATACTTGTTAATTATTTAATTTGTTTTACTTATTTATAGGCAAGAGCGTGGAGTTTCATGGTAAGTATATTCGTTAAGCGCAACAACGAGCATTTAATTAAATAATAATTGTATGAAATTATATTACGAGGCGAGTTGAGAGCAGGTGACCCAATTGAGCCAATCAGGGGAGTGATGAGGCAGCCGAGATAGGACTCAAATTCTCAAAATGTCCTTGGAGCTCCTCAAAGAAAAGAATAGGATGTTTGGGTGGTTCTCTATGGCGGACATACATGCAGAGCGAAGCGTCGTCTCATTCGGTGGAGAGTGTCGGCCTGCTGATCCCATAGCTTATCAACAACGGATATTGGATCCGGAGGCCCGATTGAAGGCGAGCAGCAGCGCGCTGGCATCGAGGCCGAATGCAAGGCGAAATGAGCGAGATAGCGTGCAAGAACAGATTCGAGCTCGGATCTTGGCCTCGGCGAGAGGCCCTAGAGCTTCATGGCCAGCTCTCGTTTCCCCCCTCGTGATATATAGTTTATAAGGAGTATGATTTTTCCAGACTTTTGACACATAAATTTGTACGAAAGATTGTAAAAAACTGCCTCAGAACTGTGGACATTGCAATTTACATAATTCAGATGATAAAAACCACCATTGTTGTCGACGTATAGATGTAGTATAGATAAATCCGAACCAAGCAGCAGTGACGATAGGTAACAATCTAACAAAAATATCTCCACGAAAAAGGAAAGGTGATAAAGACATATGCTAATTGCTAATTAGTGATCAGATACTCAATACCTCCATCCAAAAAACCTGAGAATTAACCATAGTAAATGACCTGACTAAATTTGTTATACTAATTACATTTGAATAAGATATACTAATAGGCTTATTTATATGAACTATATTTATTTAGAGCTGATCATAATAGAAAGGATAAGTAACCCAAGAATAAAAATATTAATATGCATTAATTATAAGTATATAAATTAGTATATTTCAATAAAACATTACATAAATACACATGACATAATAAACTAGCAATTCATCAGAAGTTTCTGAACAAAATAATAAAATAGAAAAAATATAAGTTGATACTGTCATATCATTCTGACTAGGTTTCGATGGGTCAAACGTACGATTGTAAATTATTCTGGCTCAGAATTCTTGCTGGTCCTTTCATTGAGATAGTCGTCAAGACTTGACAATATATTATTCTCCGAAAAGCTATAAAATAGAATGAAGGTACAATGTATTTGTGAGTTGAGTGTTATTTCATTGCAATTCGAGTTTCAAATGGCAAAACAAAAAGTTTCATGTAAAATAGAGCCAGCGTCACCAACCTGCGTATACTTTCTTTTATGGGTCAGACATATATATTTATAAGAAATAAATGTGCATTGTCCCTAACCCCGGTAAATATTATTTTGACCGCCAGAATTTAGGAATTTGTATCTTGAATTTCACGCCATTTGACATTGTGTGTTGGCAAATTCTAATTACTCCCCTCATTTCTTTTTAGTGTTCTATTTTTATTCATTAAGTATCACAATTTTATAATTTAAAAGTAAAATTATTCCGTCATTCTTAATTTATTTTTATTTAATATTTTTGAAATTTAATAATTACTTGAATATACGTATTTATTAATCAGGTTATAAAATTTTTTATTTTAATTTTTTAATATGATATAATTTAACGATTGATATTCATCGAAAAATGGAGAGAGTGTTAATCGAATACTCTGCGTGTACCAGTCAAAGAAGTATCTAGATCTGGTGCCTTTATCTTTGTTAAATTCTAGAAATGCATATTAGCAATCGAATTAAATTAGAAATAGACCAGTCTTTAATGTTGTAGGTTGGGTGTGCAATGAATAAAGTGCTACCCCCTCTGCAAAGAAAAACAAAAAAGCAGATCATTTTTAATTAAAAAAATGCACATACAATTTTCTTTTGCAATAAGGAGAAATCTGAAATCCCTTCAAACTTTTAAAAAAATATTAGACAAGTCATTGCAATAAACTCAACCTAAATCTAATAAATTTCTATATACAAATAAATAAATGTCCAACACGTAACGTGAAACATCTACTCTCGTATAAATCGCATAAAAGACCTTTAAAATTTTACAACCTCGTTCTAAAAAATCGATAAAATAATTTATTTGGAGAAATAATAAAATTGTATTGGTAGTTAGATTAAATTGAGCGTATAAGAAAAGAAAGGGGGTTGGTAAAATCGAAATTGTTGAGCAAGTTAATTGAAGGAGTGTAACCAAAAACAGAAAATAAGTCCAAATTTGGGCCAACTAAGAACGTGGAAGCACAAAAGCGTCCGCCTTCATCGCTCTTCACACGCCAACGCCAATTCATTCCTCTCTGTTTCTTCTTTTCCTTACAACATAAAACCTTAGATTAAGTCTAGATTCACCAAACACTCCGCCATTTTCGCCCCTAAAAAACTGCTACTTAACGTGCCCGTTTCCTCTCCCAAATCCCTACATTCGCAGCTCCCATTTTCAGTTCTTTTGCGTGATTGAGTATAGAGAGAGGGAGATGGGGAGAGAGAGGGAGATGGGGAGAGAGAGGGAGGGAAATGTGAAAGAGGATGCGCTGCAAGATTTGATAATGAAGGCGGGGGGCTGCGCCGTCGTGGATGGCGGCTTCGCCACCCAGCTGGAGAGGCACGGCGCCTCCATTAATGACCCTCTTTGGAGCGCCCTCTGCCTCATCAAGAGCCCAAATTTAATCAAACGGGTATAAACACATTTATGTGAAAAATCATTACACTTTTTCCACTGCGCTGTCTAGTTAATATTTGTTTTTTGAATTTGAATGTGTTTGCCGAGTTAAATATCTGTAAATGTCGGCATTTATGATTCAAGTTGTTGATGGCACTATTTGTACTATGCTGTAATAAATATAAAAGTTTGCGAGATTAGTTGTTATTAACAATCAATGCAAAGCAATATTTTGCAGAAAGCAGAGTATCAATATTTGTTTTGGCAGAGTTATGCCAAATTGAGATAAGCGGTAATTTATGTGTCATTACTCATTAGTTTTTTATACCTCCAAACGGGTAATCTCCTCAGTGAATCCCCATACTTCAGTACCAGTCCCATGAGAATGTGAAGCAGTTAGTAGTTTGGAGGATCAATACTTAGTGTTCATAAGGAGCCACCCTCAAGAAGGTGAAACCTCCCGCACTACACTCGACCCTGCCCATGCTACAAATCTGATAGCTCTTAATCAACTAAGATAATCCCGTGGGGGCAATTTCTGATACTGTATTAAGAAATTTGAAATGAATGGTATGCAATTAAGTGTAGTAAATCATGGTTTTTTGTCACAAATTGTAATGTTACTGTCATCCTTTTAGGTTATTGTTACTAATCGGCATTGCTTGAACTCATTTTTACTAACTGCTAATCAAAACTTATTTTGTTGCAATAATGGATTTATGGAAAGAGATGATAATTAGTTGCAGAGTTTGATGAAGATTTTGGTGGATTAAAGAATTGAGCGAGTACGATTAGAAATCAAGATCTAACTTGTTAAATAGAGAGTGCTACATAACCTTGAAATGCTTGATTATATGTTTATTTTCTTGATTGATGACATTTCATGTTTACGACAGTGATTGTGAAATACAGACATGAACACAAGATGCAAGAAATTATTTCTAATTTAATAATTATTTCATAACAATTATGTTGCACTCGAAAGATACAAAGAGTTGTTTCTGAGAGATTACAATGGTTTCAGGTGCATCTTGAGTATCTGGAAGCGGGTGCTGATGTTCTAGTAACTTCATCGTATCAGGTTTGCACCATTGCTTTCTCAGTGCTTAAGATAAATTTGCAAAAACTCAAACCAATGATTTGATTCTGATCAATTCCAAATAAATAGGCCACTTTACCAGGATTTCAGTCGAGGGGACTGTCAACGGAAGAAGCAGAATCACTTCTTACAACAAGTGTAAGAATTGCAGTCGAGGCCCGTGAAAAGTTTTGGACCTCGGCTAAGAGGAGAATTGCACATAACTACAACAGAGCTCTAGTTGCAGCTTCAATTGGAAGCTATGGTGCTTATCTTGCAGATGGTTCTGAATACAGGTTGATTGTTGACTTTTTTATATAGTCTTTTACTGTGGCAGATGCAAGATAACAATCTTTGTTTATGTCATTTATTCGTGTATACTTGTTTCCTTCAGCGGGAATTATGGCCCCGGCGTTAATTTGGAGAAACTGAAGGACTTCCATAGACGCCGTCTACAAGTTCTTGTCGAAGCAGGTCCTGATCTGCTTGCTTTTGAAACCATTCCTAACAAGCTAGAGGCTCAGGTATGCTTGTAATCTGATCTTTTCATTTGTCTTAACTTAGAAATATCAATTTACTACGTAAACTTTTCAGATATATTATATATACATATATATTTGCAAGAAACTGCATAAATAGACCACCTCATCATTTTTGAAGTGTACTGATTTTTACTGTGATAACCAGGCCTGTGTTGAGTTGCTTGATGAAGAGAATGTTTCGATCCGTCTTGGATCTGTTTCAGCTCGGTTGATGGTGAGAATGCGCCCGGGAGAGAGCTTGAGGAATGCCTCAACGTGATAAACAAGAGCAGCAGAGTCTCTGCTGTCGGTATAAACTGTGCCCCTCCTCATTTTGTTCTCAGCCTTATCCAGAGATTCAAACTGGTAAGATTTCGAGTGGAACCCTAATCGAACTGAACTGAAAAATGTGTGGTTCTTGTGAAGATTGAACGTGAGTTTTTGTGCCTGCAGTGTACTGATAAGGCCATAGTTGTCTACCCCAACAGTGGTGAGACATGGGATGGCATTGCCAAAAGATGGCTGGTGAGTTGAATTGAACATGCAATAATTTTCTTGTGAATAGTTTGAAGAGAATTATAGTTCAAGTCTTGTATCAATTGAAAACTCATGTGAATTTCTTTGTTAACAGCCATCCAAGTGTTTCGATGATGACAAGTTTGAGCTGTTCACGATGCGGTGGCGGGACGCTGGAGCGTCGTTGATTGGTGGCTGCTGCCAGACTACGCCGTGTACGATTCGAGCAATTTCTAAAGTATTGAAGAAGGAGAGGAGCTCATGAGTTTTATGATTTAGGCTATTAACTGTAACGATTTTTGTATCTATGAAAACTTATTGATTTAACAGATTCAAAGAAACTTGTTCAAAATTTGTTGAACTTTTCTTTACAGAATGTGAAATACGAGAATTAAACATAGAATAAAGATTTCGAAGTTGAGCTTGCGTTCATTTTTGGGTAATCAAATTTGTCCTAGATTCCAATTCTTTCTATTTTTATTATTTAGAAAGCACATGGATTCAAATTATTTCTTATTTTTATTATGTGGCAAGGAGATTGAAATTCTTTCTGACACCACCGAATATAAGAATTAAGAGAGAGCCTTCTGTGAGGTAGACCTCAATTAAGGACGCGTGGGAATTCACTAACTCTATACATTGTTCATTAGATTACGAATTAAGACATTATAAGTATAATGAAATATAATGTGATAGTGATGCAAAAGTTTTAAATTTCTAAACTACCTTATGTTAACTAGACTAATATCAAATTTCTAAACAATTTTTTTTCCAACAATGAAGCATATGAAGACGATATTTCATAATAAGATGATGGATAATTTATTTTATGATTTACTAGCGCTTTATATTGAAAGAGATTTTATTAAAAATATAGATATAAACTCAATTATTGATGGATTTTGTGTATTGAAATCTCGCAATGTACAACTTATGAAAACATATAAATATTTTAGTATTTATGAAATTTAATGAGCCTAAATACTTATTTTTCAGCCCAACACATCATCGACGTGTGGATCGGCTCCTAACTTGCTTGCGTATCTAAAGATTCACTATTTGAGGAATTTCAATTGGATATTTATTATTAATGCAGTCAGCGACCGGCGACTTGATCTTCCGGTTGACTTCCAACGGCGTTGTTGCATTTAAGTTAAAGAATCCTTAATTTCATTCGTCTCTTAATGTTGCTTCTTATTCTTCTCATCATCTCTTCTTCTTCTTTTTATTTTAAAAAAAAGCACCCAAAAAAGCAAAATTGGGTGGAAAAAAAAAGTTTACAGTAAGCCGTCCCTCTATTAGAGGGTACTGTTCATTTCCGGAGTTTAAGCGTAGCATGAAGCAGTTTGTTGGAGAAGAACTCACCACTATTCAAGCGGCTATCGCTGTTTTACCGTGTTCCTTAATTAATTTCAGTATTTAGCTTCACACAACAGTTGATTAATTTCAGTATTTAGCTTCACACAACAGTTCCTTTTATACATAAATGCATCGTCATGATATAAAGATTATTTCATTTATTACGTTGATAAATATAACGTATCAAATAATCATAGATGTAAAATAATTCGGCCTCGAAACTCAAATAATCACATGCTAGTGCTCGTTTAAAAGGATAAGAAATATTAGACCACAAAATTTCGTACTTATGATTTTAGATTATGTGGACTTTATCTGTCAAAAATTGAATAAATTGTTGAGAGTGGGCTGTAGTTAGTTAATTGGGCCTATACATACTGACTCCACATGTGCCGGATATCTATGAATAGGATGACCAGGGCCCATCGATCGGTGACCGGATAGTCCGGTTGCACTTCCAAACGGCGCTGTTACACTCTCAACTATAATCTGCCAAACCCTACCTCCTCTCTTCATTCTCCCTTTCGATTCAATGTAGCTGAATTCATACCACAACGATGCAGAAAAAGTCTTCCCAAAGCTATGCAGCCTCATCCTCGTCGCTGAGGCGGAGGCTCTTCTGCAGCTTGTCGATCACCGCCCTCCCGCCGGCGTGGATGCACAAGTGTTCTAACGCCTCCTTCAAATCCGGTATATACAGCTTCCACTTCGAATTGCAGAATTTTCTTCCGATGAGAGAGAGAGAGAGCGAATAGAAATTTTTCCGATGCCGGAAGAACGAGTGGCCTGATTGTAGCTATGTTCAATTAAAAAGCTTCTCCGATGGCCGCGAGATCGATGTTCAGCTTAACTCCGGCGTATCCTTCGGAATCTTCTTCCTTCGATACGCATCTGTATGAATTATCATCGGCTCCTCTATAGATACTGACCACGTGTGCGAGGCGATACTTGGCGCGGCGGTTGGATAAGAGGACGGCGGCGCCACCCATTCTGAACAAGCAGTTGGGGAGGAGCATGTCTCTCTCATTCCCTAGATAGCCGAAAGGGGTGAGAATCTCAGTGCTTATGACGACGGCGTTAGAGTCAGTGTAGCGTTGGAGAAGATCTTAGGCTAGATCGACTGAGATCAAACCGGCGCTGCAGCCCATCCCGGTGAGATTGAAGCTCTTGATGTTGCTCCTCATTTTGTACTTGTTGATCACCATCGCCGTCAGCGACGGCGTCGGAGAAAATAGACTACAGTTCAATATCAAAATGTCGACATCTTTGGGTTTGAGGCCTGTTTTTTGGAGAAGAGAATCCATGGCTGAGAGGATGACGAGCTCGGCTTCTTCCCTGGCGAGCGCCATGGTTGGCATCGGAGGTATGTAATGCAAGGCCGGTGGCAGACACGTCTCCTCGCCGAGGCCGGAACGTTCTAGAATCTTCATCATGAAATGCAGGCTCTCGGGCTCTGAGAACAGCCGCCCCATTCTGACATGCTCCATGAAGCCGCCGAAAGAGACGCGTAAGCAGCGGGGAGTCTTGAAAAGGGCGTAATCGACGAAGTAGACCAGCCGCAGTCGCCACATCAAAACAAGGTTAAGGTGTAGATGATGAAGAAGAAGGAGCAGATAATGTGGAGCGAGGTGAAATGATGCATGCATGGAATTCAAGAGTTGGATTATTTCTTCTGGCTTAGCACGTAGGGCTTTCGAGGCAAGAACTAGCATGAATATTGGTGCGATGAAGAAGACGAGGTATTGGTAGGCTAGTTCAGCCATTATTATGGCGGAGGAAGGATTGTGTTAGTTTTCGGAGATGTAAATCTGTATAGACGATAAAATATACACTTTTTCCCAAGGTATGATCGGTTCTTTATTGAAATTAAATATACTGATTTTTATTTTCATAAAAATTCGTGTATATTTGGTCCTCTGCAATTTTCTTTTGTTTTTGATTTGGATTTTATGGCATTTCAATTTTATGAGCATTCAAACCATATGCCATTATTTGCACACTTAAGATCCTCTATTAACGTGCCAAACATTGAAAATTTATTAGAAAAAAAATCCTATACCGGTTTATCTAACTTAACCGAATCCTATATTTTAAGTTGTATTTCATAAACATGTCCAACTTTCACCTTACAATTTAAAGAATAGTTCTATAGTCAGTATCGGAATAATGACGCTTAATTAAGTAGTTCGAATTTTAAAAAAAATGATGTCCTAACAAGTAACACATATAATCTAACATTTGACGGATTTCCCAAAAATAAAAAGCGAAGAAGAAGAAGAAAAAAAAGACTACTTGTTCAAATTTTGCTGGTTAAGTGGATTTGATGTTGGATAATTTAGTGACATGGATAAATCCCCTACTCTTTGAAATTTGTAAAACGACATGATTAAATAGTTCGTTTGAAGATGCTCAAATTGTTCGGTATTCTCGCCGCGTAAGATCTAAGAGGTGAGGACAAGAGTTCATATATTTCAGCTCTATGTTTAGAAAAAAAGGTTATTGACGTATAAATATACCAACTTTTGACTAATTTTGTTTTTTTCAAGGAACTTTAAAAATTGTGATAAAATACACAAACTTAATGACTTTAGTGTTTTTACTACGATTTTAAATTCAAACCAAATTAGACCTGACTAGCATCTCAAAAATTTACTATAGACTAAATGATTAGTGATATAAACGACATCGTAGAGAGATGACATAAAAATCACCGTTCCATCAAAATAAATCAGATTTTTTTTATTTTTAGGATTCATCGCGTCAATCCTCATTACAGAAACCAAGTCTTCTTATTTGTTTCATCGTCTGGTTCTAGTTGGGATCAAAAAATCTCTCTCTACGATGTCGTTTATATCACTGGTCGTTTTGTCTATAATAAATTTTCGAGATGTCAAATCAAATTTAATTTGGTTTAATTTGAAATTGTGGTAAAATCACTAAAGTCATTAAGTTTGTATATTTTGTGTTAATTTTTAAAGTTTATAGGAAAAACAAAATTGATCAAAAGTTGATGTATTTATGCGTCAATAATCCTAAAAAAGAACATATATTACATATCTAAAGAAAATATAACTGAAAACTATGTGTTTTCAAATTAAATGGTGCTGTTGATTGTTTAAGTTGCGTTTAGATAGTAGACTTTATTTGTCCACAATTTAAATAAATTGTTTGATTGGGCCTTTAGAACAGGGCCGAAAGATATTACACGTTGAGTCCGCTTGCTTGGTTTTAGATTTTCGAATTGAAATTGATATTTTTAACAAAGGCAATTTACTCTTACAAATTTTAAATTAGTTTCATTATGATAATCAAGAGGGTTAACCTATTTTAATACAAAAAAAACACATGTATTCTGTTGAGCAGCTGAACGGTGTTAACCACGATAAACTACCATTATTGATTGGGTTATTGACGTATAAATATATCAACTTTTGGCCAATTTTGATTTTTCCCATGAATTTTAAAAATTATCACAAAATACACAAATTTAATGATTTTAGTGATTTTATCACGATTTCAAATATAAGCCAAATTAAATCTGACTTGACATCTCGAAAATTTTACCATAGACAAAACGATCAGTGATATAAACGAAATCGTAGAAAGAGGATATCGATTGTTTTGATCACAACTAGAACCAAACGCTGAAATAAATGAGAAAATTTGATTTTTGAAATGAGGGTTGACGCGATGAATCCTAGAAATAAAAAAATGATTTACTTTGATGGAACGACGATGTTTTATGTCATCTCTCTACGATTTCGTTTATGTTACCAACTGTTTAATTTATAGTAGATTTTCGAGATGTCAAGTCAGATATAATTTGGCATGAATTTGAAATCGTGGTAAAAACACTAAAATCATTAAGTTTGTGTATTTTGTGACAATTTTTAAAGTTCGTAGGAAAAACCAAAATTGACCAAAAATTGGTGTATTTATGCACCAATAACCCTTATTGATTTAAGTAAATTAAAGTAAAAGGAAATTTATCACAGCAGCTGATTAATTATTTTGAAACACATTAAAATATATTTTCTTGCATCAACACAAAAGCAAAAATAGTGTAATATTAGGCCCTAAACAGTGAAGCTGTTGTATTTAGGGCCTTAAGCGTCGAATCAATTACTCGCACTAGGCCCATTGGACCACTGACGCTTAATTAATCCCATTTCCAGTTGTTCGTATCCTCTATAGTGATTATTAAAATTAAAATAAATATTACTATTATAATACAATGAACTCTAAGTTTCATTCTTACCAAAAATCTGAACTTAAAAAAAAACTGTATAGCCTAAATATGAAATTAAATGCTAAAAACAATTATATGTCCGAATTGCATATTATCAGCCCTTAGTTAATAATTTAAAAATAAAACTAAATACAAGAAATAGAATTTCAAGAGAAAATGAAATATATATACTGAAGAATAATGAAAGATCTGAAGTAAATAGATTTTAGGGATATTCAATTAATATCTTGATTTTGTCTTTACATCCCACAGTATATTATCCGGCTATCCGTTAGATAAGAGGACGGCGGCGCAGCCCATTCTGAACTAGCAGTTGGGGGTGACGATCTCAGGCTGATGACGACAGCATTGGAGAAGATATTTGGAGATCAAACCGGCGTGCAGCCCATCCCCGCCGGAGAGATTGAACTCTTGATATATGTCGCTCTCATTTTGTAATTATTGATCACCATCGTCGGAGAGAGCAGACTAGAGAAATGTCGAGCTTCTTGGGTTTTCTCGAGAAGAGAATCCATGGCGGAGAAGATCACGAACCCGGCTTCTTCCCTCGCCAGCACCATGCTTGGTGCCGGAGGCAGACACGTGTCCTTGCCAAGCTTGAATATTTTACGAAATTGTATATAACACCTTTATTGAAAAATAATATAATTTGTTCAGACACTTCTCACACCATAAACAAAACGAAATCAATTTCTAATGAAAAAGAACACTTCAATAAAAGCATCTGCATATGATCTCCAACAAGTGTTCAAAAAAACTAAAATCTACCTACTTCTCCCATCGTAAAATTCCTAATTATTTTTTGTATAAAAAATCATACCCTTTTCATGAATTTTCATAAATAAAATTTGATAGATTGTAGTTTTCATTCATATGTCGCAGTCATCTTTAGATGCAATAAAAAGTTTTGTTCAATATTGCAATAGAGGACAGATATTAGTCAATGGGTTCAATCACCAATGCTTGAACGACCATATATTCTGCAAGAAATAGACGCTATGTCTCTACAAAATATATTAGTCAACTCATCCACGATAAGTATACTATAATTACATTATTCGGTATTTACAAAAAATGTATCAATTTTCTTTTTAATATATTACTCTTCTTATTCAATCTTACAACCAATCATTATTTATAAAAAAAACATTTACATCACTCCCAACCAGTGGCGGAGCCAGGAAAATTTAATTGGGGGACCCAACTATTTATAATTTAAAAAGATAATAAAATATAATTTTAAAAATAATTAAATAATAATAATAATTTAAATAATAGCATAATATTATTTGAATAGAGGTAATTCTTTATATTAAATTTCTTTTCATTATGTTCTAATATCTTCCAAAATAAAATAATAAGATTAACTTATAAATAACTAAACAACCAATAAATAATATCTACAAAATTAAAATAATTAGAAAATTGTAAATATTAATATTGTAAATTGTATTATCTTACAAAACTCAAATCTTGATTTTCTTGTACCCACTACAAATATATAATGAAATATAGAATTAACTCACATATATAACTTATTAAAATAATTTAAACAAATATTACCTATAACTATTATAATAAATTCATCATATATTTTAGAAATTGAATTGATTTTATTAATTTATATATGAAACTTTATTATTTGCATATATATTTTATTTTATCAACATAAAACAAATTATAGAAAAAGAAAAGAAAAGAAAGTGAATAAAGTGGAGAAAAAAAGAAAACAAAGTAGGAAAAGAGGTAAAATATAATAATGGAAAGATAAGTGTGAGGAAGGGATCGAACACTGGGCAATTGAAATGAGCAACATAGCCCAAACCGATTAAGCGCTACATGGATCATATAATTTACATGGGGCCCAAGGCCCCTGTGCCCCAACGCATCATCCACCGCTCCCAACCTAATACATGATGAACCCATTTCTCCACTCAAACAACACTCACTAATAAATTTATAAAAATCTGTACCGTCCATAAGTGATATACTTATTGTGAATGGAGAGAATAATATACTAAAGGAGAGTAGCCATCAAGAACATCCTGCATGAAATTTCTTGCCCAAAACTTCTAATTGATAAGCACTAGTTTGCGTGAAGTTATATATATTATTTTTGTGCTTATATTAGTATAAGTTGGACCATCTAAACAAAATTTGACTCTGTAACTGTAACCATCAATATAATTTTGAAGTGATGGAAAATTAGAAGCTTCTTGATTTGTAAATAATATGACTTCAAACTTTTTGATATATATTTATATTGTTATTGCTTACAAGTTACAATTGATTAAATGTTCAAACTAATCCATCAAACTTTATATTTCACAATATAAAATAAAGGAAAAAAGCTGCTCATGCAAAAGCACGGGAGCAACAACACTAGTTACTAATTAACGCATTTTAAGTGTGTGTATTGATTTAGTAATAGAGTAGTTAATACTTAAAACTAAAGGTCTCAAGTTTAAATCCATCATAATGTGGTCTTTAAAAATTTCTGTATCAATTGATCATAAAAATTAACATATTGTAATCGATATCCGATGTAATTAAATGGGCCATTTTCTACGTAATCCAGTTGCAATTATGGATTTACACTTTAGCCCATTTATCGATTTAAACTTTGGCCCAATAATTAATATTAGACCGTTATGTAGCTGACTTTTAATTTATATCATTAATATTAGTACACTACCCACCAACTTCCAGCTCATTAACTCTATCCATTATTACATCATTCAATTTTTGTACGTAACTTTTTCAATACCATAATAAACTACAGTCATAGTAAGATCTATTTTTTATAAATAGCCTATTCTTCTATCTTATTTTATGTATCAGATCACACCACAGCAAACAATTTCTCAATATAATTGTTGGTAAAATTGTTGCCACTGCTGCAATGCAAATGTTATAAATGAGTTTTTTTCCCAAAAACAAAACCATGAAACCACACACAAACTAATTCTATAACGATAATTAAATTATTTTATTTCATAATGGCCAAAAAGTAAATACTTTTACTAAAAAGGTAACTGAAACACATTAACAACCTACTTTTAAACTTTTCGTTCTTTCTTTTTGGGCCATTGAGACCCACATATATTGTGAACCAATTGATCATGAAAGAACTTTGACGCCTGTTACATTTTCCGACATTTTCATATATGGCTGCAGCTATACATATAATGTGACTTTCAATATTCAGACATTTATCATTTTTATTGAACCTCATTTTCTTAAGACAGACATTATTTATCTTTTGAGAAACTTTTTTTTTGTCAATTAATACAGAAATTTAAAGGTCGTCACGGTGGACTTGAACCCGAGACCTTTGACCTCTGACATTAACCACTCACTAGGCCAACACACACAATATTTAGATAGGATATATATAGGGGAGGGTTAACGTGAGAACCATTTTTATCGTGAGAATAAAAAAATGATGAATTCACAGTGAAAGTTGATGAATCCGCTGGAAAAGTTACAAAATCCAAAAAAAAATAGAATTTTCGTCCCTCATGGGATTCGAATCAGGATGAAAAATTCTGAATTTTTGAATTCATTAACTTTCTCAACTGATTCATCAACTTTCATAATGAATTCATTTAATTCTTAGTTTTTAATATAAGAATGATTCTCATTTGAACCAAACTCTAACTATATATATAGAGAGAGAGATCGAAAGAATGTAGTAAAAATATTTCTTTAGATAGAAACTAGCTAGAAATGAACTATTAATCTTACTTTGTATGATTTATAATTCTCATAAATAAATGCATTATTATAAAAGTTTGTATATATATATATATATATACATACATGTGAGAAAGCATGCATCTGCGGTGCCTTAAATATGGTGTGGGCAGATGGCCAGTAGGAGATGACAGAGACGTATAGTTATTAAGGAGGCAATGTTGGAGCTACTCACTACTTACTGCATCTAATGCTCGCAATTCTCCAACTACACTTTTCCTCTAACTCGTTTAATGCCCTCCACACTCACTCATCCCTTCATATTTAATTTCTAGCCAGGGCCGGCCCTTATGTAAGGCCGAAGGGTCAAAGATCTAGGACTTCCAAATTTGAGGACTCCAAATTTCAAAACCAAATATCTATTAATCCTAAATTTTTATAAAGAAATAAAAAAGTCATTTCTCTTCCAATGCTCTCACACTCTTTCAAATGTTAAAACTTCAAATTGTTTTCCAAATATTTATATTACATATGGAATATCATTAACTAAATTGATTGTTGTAGCTTCAGTCAGGGACGGATCCAGAATTCGATAATGGGGTGGGCTGAAAAATAAGTATTTCGTCGCATTAAGTTTCATAAATACCAAAATATTTTTATGTTTCCATAAGTTATGTTTTGCAAGACTTTAATACATCAAATCCATCAACAAGTCTATATCTCTATCTTTAATAAAAAAAATCAATATAAAGCACTAGTGAAACGTCAAGTAAATCATCTCTCATCTTGTTATGAAGTGTCGTCTTTACATGTTTATGCTTGTTCAGTATAGCAGTAGAAACAAGCAACATCAAAATTAGATGAATTTGTCTAGTTAACATAAGGTAGTGTAGAAACTTGAAACTTTCACATCACTATCACTTCATGCTTATAATGTATTAACAAGTACTCTAATAAAACAATATCTTAGCCAGTGAAATCTTGCGGTAGAATTTCCTCACAAGCTTTCAAATATCATTACTATTGAATGATTTGAAAGAATTTATAGAATCTAAGGCAACACTGAGAGAAAGCAATTAAATAGATAATAACTTTGTTTTAGTTTTTAAATTATTTTGAACTATGCTAATTTTAAATTGAGTTTAATATAACACATGAATAGAAGAAAAAGTTGGGGGCTTTCACTAGGCTGGAGCCTGATGCAGCCCTTACATAGATCTGCACATGGCTTCAACCATAAACAAGTTTTGTAAAACTAAAATTGATAAAATTGTATTAGAAAAAGTTATTAACGGTTTTGCTTCTCAAAATGCCAAAAGAATTGAATTATTTCAATAATTATTTTATCTTTGTTCTCTTGTTTATTGCACTTTATATTTTATATTAAAATTTTGTTGCCATGCAAGGACTAAACACGATCATGAGCTATCTCTAGCTAGTAACGAAATTCTCGAAGTTTCGATTGTCAAAGTTTAATTTCTTAAGGTACCTTTTTTTTCTTTTTCGTCTAGGACCCTAAATGTCAGGGTCGGCCTTATTTCTATCCCACCTAGGTCATATACTCGATGACGGATGGAGGTGGGACCACAGGGAGTCCATGAACCCCCCATAATTTATATTTTTTACTATTATATAAGTGATATTATATTTAATAATTAAAATTAAAAAATTATTGTTAAATTAAGAGGGAATGTGAATCTCATAACAAAACAACGAGCTCGAAGAGATTATTCTCAATTTGTAATGGTCATCCCCCTTTTTTTCTTATTCTTTTTATCATAATTGTTAGAATTTAAAAGTACTAAATACATTGTTTTTGTTCTACCATTTTAAGTTTATATATCTCTTTTCATCCTATGATCGAATTTAGATTTAAAATCTACTATGGATTATATGATGGATACAGAAAAATCAAGATTTGAGTTTTGTAGATAATTTCATTTATAATATTGAAACTTATAGCTTTCTTGTTATTTTAATTTTTTTAGCTATTATTGATTGATGTTTAATTATTTGTTAGTAAATCTAATTATTTTATTTTTGCAAGATATTAAGACATATGAGGAAAACAATTAATTAGTATGAACAATTACTTCTACTTATATGAAAGTTATTAAGAATTGGTTATAAAATACTCATGGTTCTTGCTAGTTACTAGCTTAAAGCATTGAACTAGACAATGTTCGTTTTTTTTATTGCCTCTTATATATAAGAAAATATCTTATATTGTGGAGGGTTTCATCTGCTATGAGGTGATCATGTTTTTAATTTTAATTTTTTAACATTGTCATGTGATCCAAACTATATTATTTTATTATTAAAATTATTATTATTATTTCTGATTTTATTTTTAAAATTATAGGTAGTTAGGCCTCCTGAAAAAAATTCATAGCTACATCACTGCATATACTGCTCGATATTTCATCTTCTATTCCCATAGATGTTCACAACATTGCTTATGTATACGAAATGTAAAGTGATATGTAGATGAGAGAATTCAATAGTGAGATGTAATTAAATTGTGTGTGTGTTGGCCTAGTGGTAGAGTGGTTTGGTCTCGGATTCGAGTCTACCGTGACGCAGTCTTTAAAATTTCTGTATTAATTGACAAAAAAAAAAAAGATGTAATTAAATCATCCCCAGTGAAAAGGAAAAAGAGACTACGTCGCTGCAATTGGTATTAGCACTTACTTATATAAGCAACATGATAAAATATCAAATGGAGAGACCTAATTACGCCGCAGCGTGTTAGGTTGTCGTAGTTACTTATCCATTAAAGCTCATGAAGTTGTCAGACGACAACATTTAAAACTGTGTGACAGCACATTTCAATTTCTTTTTTGTGATACTAATATATTTTCCCATTAGAATAAAATTCCATAAACATCATATGAAAAGTACCATGTCATTAGAGGAAAATTATATATATCAATGATCGAAAGTCGAAACTACCCGTAAACAAATTTAGTGACCAAACTTAGTACAAATAGACAAATTACTTTTTCTGATAGTACTAAATATAATTAATTCCTTAATGAAAACATAAGAATCTTAACTAAAGTTTGATCACTTCTGGAATGTAAACCGGATATTTGTGAATGCAGTCCGCCCACGGCCCGTCCACCGGGACTTGATCGTCCGGTTACACTTCCAAACGGCGCTGTTACACTTAAATCCACTCCCAAATGCGATCTGCCAAACCCTATCCCCTTTTTTCATCCTCCCTTGGACTCAATGTAGCTCAATTCGTACCACAACGATGAAGATGAAGTATTCCCAAACCTATGCAGCGTCATCCTCGACGCCTCCACCTGCTCGTTGGTGAGGCGGAGGTTCTTCTGCAGCTCGTCAATCACCGCCCTTCCACCGGCGTGGATGCAGAAATGCTCGAACGCCTGCTTGAAATCGGGGATATATGGCTTCGATTTGGAATTGAAGAATTTTCTCCCGATGAGAGAAAATGCGAAGAGTAATTGCTCCGATGCGGGGAGAACGAGAGGTCCGATCGTTGTGATGTTCGATTTCAGAGCTTCTCCGGCAATCGTCATGAGATCGATGTTGAGCTTAATTCCGATGTGGCCTTCTGGATCTTCTTCTTGTGATACGCATCCATACGCTCTGTCGTCGGCTCCTTTATGAGTTCTCACCACGTGCGCGAGGCGGTACTTGGCGCGGCGGCGGTCGCCTCGGCGGTTGGACAAGAGGATGGCGGCGCCGCCCATTCTGAACAAGCAGTTTGGGAGGAGCATGGCTCTCTCCTTCCCGAGATAGCTGTTGGGGGTGAGGATCTCGGTGCTGATGACGACGGCGTTGGAGTTGGGGTAGCGTTGGAGGAGATCTTTGGCTAGATCGACGGAGATCAAGCCGGCGCTGCAGCCCATGCCGGAGAGATTGAAGCTCTTGATGTTGCTCCTCATTTTATACTTGTTGATCACCATCGCCGTCAGCGACGGCGTCGGAGAAAACAGACTGCAATTCAACACCAAAATGTCGACGTCTTTGGGCTTGAGGCCCGTCTTCTGGAAGAGGGAGTCCATGGCGGAGAAGATGACGAGCTCGGCTTCCTCTCTGGCAAGCTGCATGGTCGGCCGAGGCGGGATGAATTGCATCGCCGGCGGTATGCATGTCTCCTCCCCGAGGCCGGAGCGTTGGAGGATTTTCATTTGAAAGTAGACACTCTTGGGCTCGTCGGCGAGGACGATTCTGGCGTGCTCCATGAAGCCGCCAAAGGAGACGCGGAAGCTGCACGGGGGCTTGAAGAGGGCGTAGTCGACGAGGTAGATGGGGCGCGGGCGCGACATCAGGAAGAAGGTGATGGTGTAGATGATGATGAAGAAGGAGCAGATGATGTGGAGCGAGGTAAAATGCATGGAGTTCCATAGGTGGATTAGGTCTTGAGGGCTAGTTTGGAGGACTTCCACGGTTAGGGCGGCGATGACGGGGAGGAGTAGGAAGACAAGGAAGTTGTTCACCAGGTACTGGTACCCTAGTTTCACGTATTTGAGCTTCACGGACTGCGAGAAGTCCGGCAGCGGTGGCTCGGCCATGGAGGCGGAGGAGAGGGGGAGAAAGAGTTGTGTGGTGATGGGGTGATTTGGGTGTGGTGGAGGATGTGGACATTTATAGAGATTCTTGCACGGATTGATGAAATAGTGGGGAAGATTATATACTAATTTTGTTAGTTCGGATACTAAAGAATAGTTATTCTTTGTTATTTCGGGTTTGGTTGTGTATTTATTGTCGATGTGGTGTTAGCATAATATTCTAAGTTTTCAGTTGGTGAAAAGGTTCATATGTTTTCTAGTGGAAATTGGTAATCTTTGTTTGGTTTCATCCACGTGATTGAAAAAAAATTGTAGCTTTTTTGCCCCATTTGTGTAGTCTAATTAGTGAGAAGTGGGGAGTTCGTCGCACAGAATTTGTCTTGTTTATATAATTTATAGTTTGGGGAGGATTTTTGCTTCTTAAAGAAAATTGAAGACCATCGTCTTAATTATTTTTATAATTAATTTTATGTTTGCAATATTAGGGGTTTCAATTCGTCTGGATCCTTTGGCTCGTAGTTTTCTGTGTCTCATTGTGTCCAACTATTGATGTTATTATTATATCTTGAATCATGATTAATATTTAAAATATAAAATTATAATTATAAGCCGTGATTGGATTAATGGATCCTAATTTATAATTACAAAATTAAATTAAAGCGCTAGAAACTGATTTTTTTTAAAAGAATACAATATGGGTGTGATACTAAAAAGTGGAATAGAAAGTTCCAAATGGTATCGACCGGACTTGGATCTGGACTATACGGAGTTGACGAAGGTATTTTTAATTAAATTCAAACAGAATAATAAATTGGACAAAAATAGTGAAGAAATATCCAACTACATTATACAAATTCCAAGCTTTGTTTGACCAATTTCTTTCGTTTTACATACATATACCAAAATGGAACTCTCTTTTAAACAATCCAGTCACAATCTCAATGATATCGTGTTTCTAGGCTTATTCAAATTATTGAAACTTTTAATTAATTGGTTCTGACTTTTGAACGGACCTATGAAAATAAATGAAGACGATAAAGTAATACTGAATGCTACGATTTTTTAACATAAAAATAGTTGCTTTTGGTAATGTATATGCCTTTTTGCATTTCCATTTGGCCGTTGTACTTTGGACTTTTTGCTTCATTTCTTTTACTTTACTTGTTCAAAAAGTACTACATAATCTGTCTCAAAAGAAACTTATATTAAATGAATTTAGAGTAAAAAATTAAAGAAATAACATAATAAGTGCTTCTCTTTTATGAGAAATTCCGTTCTATATCTTTATTGTGAAAAGACTAGTAGCGGCAACCTAACATATCGTACAGCAAGCTGGCACTGACCACATTACGTCGAATAGTAAACAAAATAAATTCCAGAATTACTCGGATGGGATGTTAATAACTAAAATACAAATATAATTTCTTTACTTGTCACATAAATGCCATATTAATTTTTAATATTCATCAAAAAAAAAATTATATTTTTCTCCAATAATATACCTAAAAAATTAATTTTATATGGATCTCACTAATATATATATATACACAAACTATTCACTTAAAAAATGAAAAAACTGAAGAATAGCCGTTGAAATGAAAGAAAGAAACGCACACAAAAAAAATGATAGATTTTCTCTGCAAGAAGCCAACTTTTATTTTGAAAAGTTAGAATATACAGTCAGTTTTTCATAATGGTAAAAAATTAGAAGAAGCTAACTTTTGGCGTTGGATTCACCCTTAGCATCTACCAAGCTGGCACATGTTTAGCTAAGTTTATATTAGATTGCTTATAAGTTTTAATAATTTATAAAAATATCTTAAAATTTTATAAAATATGTAAGATCTTAAAAGTTATAAGTTGTCAAAGTGTTTGAATAATTTAGCTTATAAGCTAAAAAGAGAATCAATTAAAAGCTGACTCCGTAGGAGATGGAAATAACTTTATTGGATCGTTAATTATAACTCATTAAATTTGTTCTGTGCTCTTTCCGTCCTGCAAAGACAGTTTCTTCATTTTCTTTATCACGTATATAAAAACAGTATAATATTTCAAACAAAAACATAAAGTGGAATTACATTCAAATATCATATTCAACGCACATAAATAATAAATTCTAGACAGCTGCTAAAAATAAATCACACGATAACAAGGATGTTCCTTCACGAATGAGCTCATTTGTGTAGTAGGATGTTAACTTTAAACAATCTAGAATAAAATTCACTTTTTTCCGGTAAATAATAATAATAATAATACATCCCATGCGTCTTGGTACGTTATATGTATAATAATTTGTTACTTGCAAAATTATCAGTTCTCTGAATCCATATTAGCAGTCCATTAATGGCTTAATGCTATAAAGAGCAATAAAAGGGGATTCAAAATAAGGTTAATTGCTAACCAACAGCTTACTTGCTTAGGAATTAAAAGATAGGCCCAAAACTTCCAAGATAGACTAAATATATACAACTATGGACTTATTTTTTATCCAACAATGAACAATCGGGCCCAATTACAAATAATAGACTATTAGTCCAAATCAAATAAATGTGATTTAATCCATACAGGAACACTTTGCACTTTACAAATCATTTAATTTTTTTCTTGAATTCAGCATTATAATGTATCTTAATCATAGTAACTGGAGTTCGTACTAAAAATATATTTAAATTTATTTGGTGTTAGATTCAGATCTTGAAACCAACATTATTTTCTATCATAAGCATCTCGATATGCACTTTCTCGAACAACAACCTTTAAATTTATTGAAACAAATTTGCAACTTGCAAATAGCAAAAATAATCACTTCGCCGTACGATTTTCTACTCGAAGCATGTATAAATAGGGTCCATGCATGGTATATAGATTCCTTTCAAAGTTTATATTTTTTAAAAGTTGGCCCACAATACTAAGTTTATAATAAAAATCAAAGGAAATCTAGAGTTGGTCAACAAGAAATAAAAAAGAAATGATACTTCCACTTTACTCAAGACAAGAAAGAAAATATATTTTGAAAAATATTAAAATTAACGGACCGACAATGATGTTAAGCCAATCAAGAGAAAGTCAGCCTACGATCGCGCTAATAAATTTCATACTTACTTTTCGTAATCTCTAACTTTGGAAACGAAAATTTTATTCAAAGAGTAATTTAGGGAAAATACAAGAAGGAGGGACGTATTGTCGTATGTATGGTTTTATCGCATTACTTGCGAACGCGTGGGGTTTATCCAGGTCTTGATCTAAAAATGTAACATTGCGGGTTCCCCATGATACCAAAAAAAAAGGAGGGGCATAGGTAACAAATCAATCAGCTCTAGACAATTAACATGATTAATCTATTGGAAACTAATAGGTAGTGTTGCTTGCCTTGGGAGAAGAGATATTGCATTTATTCAATCAAGTCATCAGTTTCTTCCAAAGAAATAGAAAAGTTCAAAACCTATAATAATATTAAAAAATAAATTCTACGTAGCACATATAGTTGGTAGAGTGGGTCACGCCATGATCAAAATAATAAGGTTGTAACTTTACGACGTTTTCTAGCTCAAAGCATCTAGAAAAATGAGTAACCTAGTGGTTTTATTTTCACATATTCATAGATATATGTGTGTACAAAACTACCAAAGGGCTAGAAGAGCTATGCAAATTACAATTGTCAACATTATATGCTTTAAAAATAACAATAAATGTAAAGGTAGAAAGGAAGTAATGAGGCATTATGAAATTGTTGGGTGGGCGGCGTCACAGTCCACCATTACAATAATTCACTTTTATAATTTTCTCAAACATTGCATTTGTTTATTCTCAACATGTAAACACAACAATAATTTTCACAATTATAGCAACTCTACCATCATCACAACATAATATTGCATATCACATGTTATTGATTCTATACTAATAATAGAGGACCCAATTTTCATCTGCTTCATTTTATATATTATTTTTAACATTATTTACTTATGTATAATACATCAAAACACAAGTCAATCTATATACATGAAATGGAGAAATAAATCGGAAAATCTAATAAAATATAAACTTTTATTGCTCCAACCAAGAAGCAACTAACGAACACATTAAAGCAGGGGCAAAAAATTCCACCAACCACCCCATTCATAGCAATGGACACCAGTTAATTTAAGACATGAAAAAATGGTACAAGCCAAGAAGAAATGACCTGGTTTTGACAAAAATTGTACAATTCAAAATTGTGGTGTATACATATCACTGAAATATGATAAATATATGAAGTAATACTAAATAAGAGAGACAGTAATTGTTATAAAACTTAATTGAAAAATCCAACATCAAAACTATATGAAAACGAATTTTCATATGTTAAAAGTATTATATAAACACTATCAGATATTTTTTCTTTGAATCTCTTGCAATATATATATATATATATATATATATATATATAGGTTGGGTTCCTAGTAGTCTTGGCCCCGTGATAGTATGTAGATCAATCTCTGATTAACATTTTGAACACGTGCAACACCACAATCCGACACGTGGCGATCCTTTCTTTCTTTTCTTTTTAATTTTCGCAAGAGGCAAAATGAGAAGAAATAAATCGATCTTCTTTTTCTCCTTGACGAACTGACGGCACGGGAGGCTGACGACGGCAAGCAATCGAGATGATGCGCGGCGGTGACGGTGGCAACACCGGCGAACAACGGCAACAAGATACACAAACAACAGATTTTAAAAGAAAGAAAAAGAAGAAGAAAAATTTGAGGAACAAAATTGATGGATTTTGAGAAAAAATAGAAGATGAATTTGATAGATGATTGAAGAATCGAGAAAGATGGTGTTTATGACGGTGGTTCACGGCCAATTCGCCGATAATCAGTGAAAGAGACAACGGAATTGTTGAGAATGATGGATGAGAGATTTGATATCGAAACCATAAAATGCATTGAACAAAACATGAAACCGCATTGAACAAAACATAAAAATGCATGTTCCCACCAAATGTAAACATGCATTTAACTTAAGCGTCCATGCATTGATCAAAACATGACAATGCATTTAACAAAACATGTTCATGCATTTAACAAAACGTAAAATGCATGCCGGTGAGCGAATGAGCGTCGGAGCGACGAGCGAAAGCGCGCGCAAGACGCCGGCGTGCTGGCGCTAAGCGTGAGCTCACTGGCGCCCGCAGCGCTAGACGCCGAGCTTCCAATCACATGCATTATTCTCTTCAACCGCATGCATTTTTGTTCATTTGAATGCATTATTCGATTCAACTAAATGTATTTTTGTTTTCGCAATCACATAACAAATCAAATTACTAATCTACCCTTAATGACGCGAAAATCAACGAAATTAAGCTTAAAAGTCCGCAAAATTCGAACCATAGGATCCATGAGATGAGTGGATGAGATTGAGACTACATACTATCTCTTCAAGATTATTTGATCAATATATATATTTTATCAATATATACTAGAAAAATGATAATACCAAGTATATTAAAATTAGATTCTATTAATAAAATTATAATATATAGTTACCGAGTTATATATAATATCATAATAAAATAATAAAATAATATGATGTCATAATAAATAGAGTGATGACTATTTTTTGACGAAAAAAATAGCAATTTTATGGCAAGAATTTTACTTGCATCTATTAACGGCCTCGAGTCAATGTTGGGCGATGGTAAAATTGAAAAAAGATACTGCTATAAACAAAAAATTGGCCCACGCAAAAACACACTTGCACACACTCTCCCTTGCTTAGCAAACAACCAAAATAATTTGACCTACATAAATCATTGTATGTCGTCAACCCAATAATAATATTAACTTTAAAATCATTGTAAGACCTCTTAAATTATTGGAGCGAAAATGAATTGTATTTAACAAACTATTTTAATATTTGTTAAAGTCCAAGTGCACCATTAGATATAGTAAAGTTTAAAGTCTCCATAACTTAGCTTAATTGATCAAAAACTAATAGATTTGAAACAAATTCGAATCTTATTAAATAAAATCAATAACATAGGTGGATTTTATCTAATAAAGCAGAAAGAGGACAAAAGGGAGATGAGGAGGGATGAGCAATGGAATCATAGCATTAGAAAAATGTAACTTAAAAACTCGACAACAATGTATCCATGAAACAAAGACAATGATTTGAATCCGCTGTGCAATTTGGGTTAAAGGAAAGCAATAAATCTACTCGCATGGAAAACGAGATTTGATGTTATCAAATCTTATAGAATCATAAAGAGAGAGAGAGAGAGAGAGACAGATGTTTTCCATCATACTAATAAGAAAGAATAGAGACATAACTACTAACAGAACTGCAATAACATCATTTTACTCTCGAGTCCGAAGCCCTTTGGACGGCTCGAAAAGCACAAGAAAAACCAAAGGAAAGTCCGGACTCTCTACACAAAAAACTCTCATCACCCCTCCAAACAAAATCCCTCTTTACCAAAATCAACAACAAAGCAAAATATTAATGACAAGAACATTTCTGAACTGAATTATCCCAGTTCTAGAAACACCATTTCTCAAAAGTAAACATAGATACTCATTACTAATAAGAATCCTATCAACTGCAAAACTCATAGGCATGCTATATTCAAAGAAGCCGATGCTCCATTGATCTCGTTCATCATATTCGCCCCAGCCGGCTCGTCCATCCACGTCAGCGCGCCTCCGCAAGCCTCTTCAAAGTTGAAATCAAAGTCAAAATCCGGCAATGCACTGCCCTGATCACCATTATCAAACCCAAACAACGGAAAATCATCCAAATCGTCATCGATGAAATCATCGAAACAAGGCACGAATGCATCGCCGGCGACAAGGGATTGGAGCTCCATGTCCAAATCAATTTGAGCCAAACCCATCAAATCCTCATCCATCAACCCACGTTTATCTTTGCTCACCACCACAACAGCATCCTCACACTTGCAATCAAGAACACAAGAAGTGGTCGAATCGAGCTCCACCGCCGCCGATGACGACGTCTGCGACGCAATGCTGTTGCCACTAGAATCCTCAGACGCACACACAACCTCATTTTTGCGAAGCTTCTTCTCAACATGCCCGAATACAACCACAGAGCTCACAGTCTTGCCATTTTCATAACCCGAACTCCTCTCCGACGAATAGTCAACGCCGTTAGACAAAGCCTCGAACTCCAGCCGCTTCATTTCATAAGCTCTAGAAGCTTCCTCCGCCGAATCGAAAGTTCCCAACCAGACCCGTTTGTGCTGAAACGGGTCCCGTATCTCAGCAGCCCATTTCCCCCACTTACGCTGCCGCACGCCTCTGTATTTCCCATTAACGGGATTCTGCCGGCTGCTCTCCGAAAATGCCCTCTTCTTCTTGGAGCATCTGTCGCTGTTGTAGGAGCTCTCGGATTCCATAACCTTCGAAACCACTGCAGCAGCAGGCTTCTCAATCGGGAAATGAACTTCATGAACGAGGCGTTTCACTCTCCTGTCTCTCTCCCCCTCTTCTCTCTCATCATCGGAGGAGTCAGTCGCATCCGGGTCGTTACAAACGATCCGGATTTTTCTCATGGGCTTATTGGGTTCAGGCCAAACTTTCGCTTTTCTGCTCAAGAATGCTTCCCTGTTAAACAAAACTGGTTTCCGAGGCTCCGCCATCATCAGCTCACAGTTCAAAACGAATATAAAACCCCTCAAAAAAGAATTTTACCCACAAAAATGAATCCTTCCAAAATAATAAACCAATCAAACAAAAATCTCAAAGAAATCCCTAATTCAAGATCGAATCACTTGAGCAAAAGGAGCCGCTGAGTTGGATTCCTCACGTAAATCTATTTATTAACCGATTTATGTGAAAACCACCGAAACAAACAACTCCAGTACAAGTCCTGCAACACAAAAACCAAGAGCCATAAACAACGTTATTAAAATTGAACAAATTCGTCACAGATCGGAACATAGAAATAGTATAACCACCATTAACCCTCTAATAAATTAAACAAGGGTTTAAGAAATTAATAAAATTAAAAAGTAAAAGGGTTTGATTTTCTTACCGTCTGGGCCTCAAACGCATCGAAACAGTCGGGAAGAAAGAGAGGTGGCTCTGATGGATAGAACAGCAGAGGGCTTTTCGCATGCAACGAGCAGAGAGAGAAGGAAGTGATGAGAAACAGAGCTTCAACGGAGCCCCAGACAAAACACCCAAATCAAAATTTGCCGACATAAAATCTCTTGTCCGAGCCGCCGTATCTCAAAAGCTCTCGCCTTTTCTTCAGAACGCTTCAAAAAAAGAGCATCCAAAACGAGAGGAAAAATATTCTATCAGGTATGCACCTATAAATAGAGTGAGGATAATACTGGAAAAAACAGTGATGACTGAGGAAAAGGGATTACGAATCAATGGTTAAGATTACTCGGACTGGTTAGAACGTGACAAAGATGAAATTTTAATGGTATTTATCGAAAGGTTTTGCAGAAACAACAATTTGAAGCGGAACCTCCTCTCTCAGTTATGCTGGTGTGGGTAAATATAGAGTGAAAAAGGTGTGTCCCACGGGGTGAAAAAGTAGAAATAGTGGAGCATGAGGGGACTTTTTAATTAATTTCATTTATCGTTATTAAAATCGCTTTTATTTCACAGCAACACCAACCATCAATTGACTGACCCAGAACACAGATCTCAAGGAAAAATGAGAAAGAACAAGAAATATGAAAACAAAGACTGGAAAAAAACATCGTGTGTTCACATCGAAAAGCTAAAACAAATCGAAACAATCGAAATAAAATAAAGAAACGATAAGTCACAGGCATACGTATTTGCCTACCTGCTTTGTTTTATTTCTTGTATTTCAAATGTCGCTTTTCACCCTATGCGTTCTGGAGTAGTTTCTCCCCTCACTGTGTGCTCTGTGTGAAAAACCTTTTCACTCTTCCTCTGCTGTTAACGAATTGGGGGTGTCTGTCACACGAATTCACTGTTTTCTATGCGGTCAAAATATGTATATATAGGTGTATGTACAGATTTTTCCCTGTATACGTATTTTTGGAAGTGTGTATTTAATTGTGTATATACATATGATGGCTGGCATGTGCATCCACATAGCATGATCCTATTCACCATGCCATTGTTTGGGGAGAGATTCCTATTCCATCGGTCACTCCACCGCACTCTCTTTCATCTCGCGTGGATCTCACTGCCCAATTGAATTGACAGTTTATCTAGTCTGGTACACGCGCGGTGGCTGGAGCGTTGGGCTAAGTGAGCCACTAGTAATTGCAGCGATTCGGCGACGTAAGCGTTTCTGACTTCTACGATTTGGATGACAGCTCATTTCCATTTTGCTTAATATTTAGGACCGCAGACTGGGAGAAATTACGGTTGCCACTTGCCTCTGTGATACTTGGAAATCATGATTCGAGTTAGTATATTTGGAAATTAAATCTTTTATATATGTGATAATATAATATTTGCGCTGAGTATCATGTTGTTTTTGTTTTTCTTACTTAATTATGGATTTATCATTTACATATCTTATTCCCATATTCGTCCTATAAATTTATACGGTTCCGATAAAATTATGGTAAGTAATAAATTAATATTTGGAATTGTAATGAAATAAAATCTCAGTAATAACAAAGAATTAAATATAAATATTATAAGTTGATGGAAATAATAAGAAATATTCTTGTTTTCGAATTATATTTTGCGGGATACGGTATCCCCATTGGCAAAAATATCTAGGGACTGTTCAACTTTACTTTTATGAATATATGTTTTGTTAAATATTATTTAATCATGAAAACCTTTATACTCTTTTCATATTTAAAAGATGTAGATTTTGTTGGAGTTAGGTAACATTTTTATGCGGAACATCGCATTTATTATAAAGAAGAAGAAAAAAAATATGAGCGTTCTTTCGTTTTCAAAAAAAAATAAAGAAGAAGAAAAAAAATCATTGATATTGTGCAAGATAAAATCAAAGTGTTTATGTATCTAGTAATATATTTATCTAATATAGTTGTAAACTTTGGAAAATTATATCCAAATTCCACATGCAATATAGTTCGACGACCAAGTGTTTAGTTTAATCAATTATAATAGAAGGTTGGTTCATCCGTCTTATTCAGTGTCGTCTTCTATTTCTTTTTTCTAACTCTTTTTATCAAAATCTATTTCTTACTCTTGTATAGGGGTGAAGAACCGACACAAAATCCCTCTACATTAATTAATTTCACTGCACTTCATATCTTAATAATTCATTATTTCATCTGAAGTAGTCGGCCACTTCTGCATATGGTGTCCGTTGAAAGTCAATGTTTTTTAACAACACTATATTTTATTTAATTTATAATTAGTGTATTGGATCTTGGCGTCTTGCCAATCTCGAAAAAATTATAAATAAATGAGTCATGTTTCTGTAAAAAATTAACCAAGAGAAGATACCATTTGATAAATGTATACACACGTATACATAATATATAAGGTTAGGGTGTGTGCTTGCCTAAAAATAATCATTATTAGTTCGGCTAAGTATACTACATAATATATAAGTTTAGTGTGTGTGCTGGCCTAGTGGTAGAGTGATTAATCTTGGGAAAATGTCCTGGTCAGTTCATGATGACACTGCTTTAAATTTTGTATTAAATTGATCAAAGAAAAAAAAAAAAAAAAAAGCACTAGTTCAATATGATTGTCCTATTAAAAACAGTTACAATAGTGGAAATCATTCATTTGTAGTCACTTTGAATATATTTCCTTCATTCACTATTCATGCCACTATTAGACCCATATGTTTTTTACTAGTCTTCTTGAAATATTTGGTTGAGCGATACTTAATTTGAGCATTTAAAATTATTAGTATAGCTCACGTTTTTCAATCATTGTTTATTCATGCTGGGCACGGCTCGTGCCCAGTTATTTAATCACATATTAGGAATGAACTTATGCATGCAACATCCAAGTTAAACACCACTCAGTTATTTTCCATGCTCAATTTATGTAAAAGTTGTTTCAGGATCTATATACAAGTATTATAATTATATTATGATTTGTATTTTAGTTTTATCAAAAAAATAAAAGAAATGTTTTTCCCATAGAAATATAAATAATCTTCAAATACCCACACACGTACACTCACATCAATTTAAGGCCGAATAAATACATACTGGAACAATTAGAAATGAATTTTATGTAACGTTTTTCATAAGAAATACTTAGTGGTGGTTTAAACTATAAATCGAATCGGCCGCACCGTACTTATTCGATTTGGTTTAATTTGATTTGATTTACAATTTGTAAAATATGGTTTGGTTTATGTTTATTAGAAAGCTATGATTTACAGTTTAGATTTATTTTTGAAAAATATGAACCAAACCAAATCATAAATTGTAATATAATTAAATTAATTTATTTATTATCATAATGTTGTTTGAGTATGTACTAAATTATGGTATATTAACTTATTAATTTGAGATATTTTGTATTGTTGCCGGACTCTAGCTAGACTAGATCATCAAGTTTTCATTAATTTTTTAGGCCTATATATTTATTTATTATCAATAATTCTTTTCTTTTTCCTTTTGGGAATAGTTCAGGCGCTAAAATTCCGCTTAATACAGTTACTTTAGACTGGTTCATGATGTCATATACAACATGTAATTCTTGAGTTTGTGCTTTAACTTCAAAGTAATGATCTCAACATTATATATACATCCCTATAATATAGGGGTAGTTTATTATAAAAAATTATGAACTGTCAAAGTTGATTAATTATTATGAAAAGTTGTTGCATTCGTTGTGAAAATAAATGTATTAAAAAAAATTTCATGGGATTCCCAACCAGGTGATGAATTGCATAACAAAGTGATGCATTCTTGTGATCTTCACGATCAATGGATTGAATATGATTCTCACGCTCATTTTAAATAAGTTATCATTTGATCACCACCTATATATATATATATATATATATATATATATATATATATATATATATATAGAGAGAGAGAGAGAGAGAGAGAGAAATTGGATTAAATATAAATTAATTTTAACATATAAAATGTGAATCATTTTTAGCTCTTCGTTCATAACGAGATATGGTAAATTTATCACTTTGTTGGAGGAATTCAAACACCGAATCTTATGTGGTGCGAAATTTTATTTTTTGAATTCAAACACTTACACGATGAATTCAAACAATTTCATGAGTTCGTAGTTTATACTTTGAGAAGGGTTTTGAGTGACAATAACCACTTATCTCACATTCTCTCTCTATTTAAATATTAATGTGCATTTATAAAATTTAGACAACTTGAGATGTGCATTTAGACAATTTGAAATGTGCATTTAAACAATTTAGACAATTTATGCATCTGAAAATACACATTTAAACCGTTTGTGCATATAAGAATTTTAAAATATGCATTTCGATGTTTTGTGCATCTAAATATGTACATCTTTGCTTTAAAAATTATGTGCATTTCGATAACACATTACAAAAGAGCTTCACTCGGTTGGCCTTCCTACCTCTTGATAACACAATATGTGCATTTGTGTTTTAAGAAATAAAAATGTGTTAACTATATTATACAAAATAAACAAATCAACGTAATATACTAAATCCCATGAAATTTGATATTCATATAATACTAAACTAATAAATTATTTTAATAAGCTTATTATAATAAAATAAATAAAAAGTAATCCTAAATCATAACCGTCTATAATTAAAATCTAATGAATTACATTTGTTCTTATATTTTGTACTCTAATCATTGTATGCACCTGAACCTATATAGTATGTTTGTGGTTGGTACAAGTACAAAACAAAAACTGAATATTTAAATTTTAGAAATTAAACTAGTAAAATATCTCCAAATACAGAGTTTAAAATAAAAAATATTTGTAAACCGCACCAAACCGTATTAATACAATTTGGTTTGGTTTGATTTTGATGCTAGTATAGTTTGGTGTAATTTTAAATAAAATCATCAAACCGTATTCTACGGTTTTGTTTGAGCTTAGTGTCAAACTGCGCCAAACCAAAATGCGAACATTCCTAGAAATATTCACCCATCCATTAATAACATATTAATATTTCATTTTTACCACTCAATTTATTTTTCCTCATATAATTTTATTATTCTTATTTACAAATAATAGATAAACAATAACCTAACACTATCATATCATCAACTAGCGCCTAACTATATGGTAATTGGTAAAGGAGCATCCCCTTCCACTAATTACTAAATTAAGCTAATAAAACACACTGACAAGTGAACACAGATATTGCCAAACAATATTTCTAATTATTAATCACCCACAAAAGATAAAAGTCCATGTTCTAGTGGGGTCCCTTTCAATATTCAAACACACTCTAGAAGAACGACAGCCTCATGTGAATTTAACCATCGATCGATTCCACGCCGGATCTTCGACACCAAATATAAAATAAAATAAATTCCTAAAGAATAATACTCCTGTCATGCTAATATTAGTTCATTATTTTTTAATATATAAATTAAGAAAAATTATATTTTTATATATAAAATAATATGAGGCATGAAATTGAATATATTTTTAAATTTTTTATATGAACTAATAATAATAAATTCAGAAAAATATACTAACCAATATTAATGGAATCGATGTAGGACTGAATACATTTTCTCTATACAAAAAAACATTGCCACGCACGCATCACGTGACTCTTCGGAGAATCCGCCACGTCATCACCCGCTGCATCGCAAGATCCGTACCCTGTCCACTACAGAATCGACACCTATACCTTAGTGAGATTTTATTTTATAATCTATACCAAAATTATAAGAAAACAAATAAAAGTGAAAAAAGAGCATTGGGCGACTTTCATCATCACCATCCATGTCTGATGTCTCTACGATGTTTTCATGGTCACGTGATCGTTCATCCATAAATGCACTTAATTTAAGAGTTGGGTGCTGAGGTCACGTGACAGTGCAATGTTAAGTGTATACGTACGTGTCTAATTAAATTAAGCGTATACTTTTTTGGTGAGATTTTGATGTCTGACTTTGTACGATTTTATGGGTTTATTTTATAATACTTTTGGTATCTCAAATGAATATTGTTCTATATATTTGGGATTTTTATTTTGGCTCTCTTCATAGCTATATTACTCCTATAGTTATAAATCTACATAATCCTACAATGACTTAAAATGGATAATTTTATTCAAAAACATAAGAGAATGGACTAATTTATAATTGAAAGGTTATTGTAAAATTTATTCAAAATTTTGGTATTTATTTATAATAAATGATAGCTTTTTTGTAAACGCATAATCAACATCATTTTTAATAAAAGCTATTAGTACGGAGTAAACCTTTGTTAGAGATTAAACGTATAAAGAGGTATTGGGTTGCACAAACTATACTAACATCGTATTGAAAGCATTGCAGCCATAATTATGTCGCATATAATTACCGAACAGCCACTGATGTCTAATAATGTTGTTGTGAGCATTACTGTTGAAACTTGTCATTCCTCTCTCCCGTGTTGGAGTATGGGCTGAATTGATTATATACTCTATCACGATTCCGTATTTAATAATCAGCCTTATCAGTAATCAGATCCGAAATTCATATTAAAATCTCTACGCAGATCGCCTCCGCACGTAGTCGCAAGACAAACCCAAGGTTAACAATTTCGTGTTTTTATTTTTATCGTGATTATGGTGTGTGTTTTCACAATATCTCTCTCCATTGTGTTTATTTTTTCATTTTTTTTTGGAATCCTCTGCACTAGTATTGGACAAGGCTAAAATTAGTCCAAATTCCAACCAACACTGTCACCGCCTACAAAACAAATTCTCTTCATAGTGTTAATTTTCAGTTTCACAGCTGTTATCTCATCAATTCGCATAATAGCTTTCTTTTGTTTTAAAAAATTATGAAATATATTTATTATGAACAGAAAGTAATTTGATGCATAATTTTCTTAACCTGCATTTATCTGCTTGCTTATACAGAGTGAAAGTTGTCAATTTCCATAGGAATTAAAAAGAAATAAATTAAAAAGCAAAGTGAACTAAAAATTTGTATTGAAAAGAAAAGCAAAGATGCTACTCACAACATTTTTGCTCTTGTTATGACACTCAAACCGTGGACTTATTACCCCATCTGAAATTGATGGTTCCGATTAAATTCGTTCTCTCTCATAAAAGAAAAGAAAAAATAATACTACCTTCATCTAATAATTATTGTCTCAAAAATTTTTAATATGTAGATGAAAGAATATTGTATTTTTTTATGTAAAGTAGTTAACAAATAAAAAAAGAGACATTTTTTAGTTTAACTTTTTTTAAATTAGACAATAATTATGGGACGGTCCCAAAAAAAAAGAGACAATAATTATAGGAGAAAAAAAGTAATAAAAGACTTTCTTTGCCAAATAAGCATTGCTTTTCAAATTGTTTTCCATATATATACGTGGTTTGCTTTCATGGTAATTGAGTTCAAATTGCAGGATTATTTACAATTAGAGTTAATGGAGTAAAAAGAAAAATCAAACTTAGCAAGTAAAAGAGAAAAGGGGTAGATTGTTTGTTTTAAATATTTAACTTATTTAGTTAAAAATTAGTAAATTTGGAAGAAGATAGATAAATGTAATGCGATTGAAGTGGTCACATTTCACATGCTTCAAAGTAAATTTGTAAATTAGTTGGTTAATTTTAGTAATTTGGGAGAAGGTAAATTTGTGTGTATATGTAAGTATGTAACATGTGCATCCACATCATGCATACAATGCATGCATGAGGAAGATGGGGCGGTTACAAGTAGGCTACGCAAGTAGAGGAGACAGAGTGGGCCAAAACGGGAGGTTGCTTCGTCTTCCCGCCAAATACGCCGCCGCCTGGCCCGCACTCTTCCCGCCAAGAAAATATTGGCTGACACCTCAGTAACGCCAAGACACGTGATCTAGGATGCATTCAACCTATTAATATTTTATTTTATCTCAGTTTCACAAATACTACCCCTCTCAAATTCTGTCAATTTTTTAATGATTAGTTATTGATATTAATAGTTTAGTAGTATTAGTTATTAAAATATAAAATTATCTAATATCAACTTTGTACAAAAATTATTTCACATTCTTTCTGGCCCTTACAATATTGGCGTGACTTATGAGTTATGGGATGCCACTTGAAATTAAATTGGTTTTGCATTAGGATAGTAACTCGAAAAATACCACATAATTCCATGTGGCATAGGATGAGCCGCGTCAAGATTCTAGGCACCAGAAAATGGATGTGAGACATTGTTTATACAAAGATGATAGTTGATGATTTAAATAAATATTTTTAAATGTTTGGGATAATTTTGATACAACTAGATAATTTGATATTTAAAGTGATATTCATCTTTATTTTTTAATAACAAATAGAATAAAAACATAAAATTTGAAACGATTGTGTTCATTGTTGATAGTCTGAATTGATCGTTTTCATTGATCATGTATTGGACTATCGCCGCTTATATTCTTATCCTAAATCAATCAAACTCGTAATTTGGTGAAGTTTAGCACTGTACTGTGTGAGTGTACATTATTTTTGAATTTGGAGAAAGTTAGAATGAGCTTATTTGGATTTTCTATATGCTCATTGCTCGGGGACATTGTGATAATTGTAATTTTATTTAGGTGGAAAGTTGCCAAAAAAGAATCTCAAAAGAGATGGAGAGCAACTCAATTATAGTGAATTATATTGTTTTGGTCCTATGCCTATGCTCTAGGTTTAGTTCCCACAAATGCAGGGAAACTATATTTACAAAAATCGACCTTATGAATCTCTTGTGAAATCTTCATTCAATTTTAATAGATATCAGTCCAAACTTGTTACTAATTTTAACTGGATTCGGATTTTATAAACAAGAACAAAATATTATAATACTAGCTTTTCATATCCTTATATTCCTTTTCTGAGAAGGAAATTTTTTACGTAACTCTTTAGTTTGTATCCCAATATTAAAAATATTATACATTTACGTGATTCTTCCGCAGATAAGTTTATAGTAAGTTACTTTGCTAATGCGGTAAAGCTGTCGAAGCAACTTTTGGGAGCAAATTTGCCGAGAATTAGTGGTGAGATTCTCATATCCGAATCAAGTTTCTTGATTCGCCTAGTTCGCTATTGTTGATGATTCGGGATTCGAATTAATCCCTCAAATTACGTTTTTTCCAAATTTTGGAACTCCTTTCCTAACTCTTAATCAATTAGTTAGCTTATTCGTCCTATTTCACTGGCATTTTGAATGGGAATGTACATCTGATATTAGGGGCCGTTTGGTTCAATTAGGACAAAAGAAACAAAATGAACGAATGATTCCTAATTTCTCACTTTGTTTTGTCCAACACAATAGATAGAATGCTTTTCTTTTCGACTATTTCCTTCAACAAACGGGAATCAATATTTCTTTTTAATAATAATACTAATAGTGGTAGTAATTAGGGGTGAGCAAAAATCGAACCGAAAAACCGAATCGAATCGAAATTAACGGTTTGGTTTTGTTTGTACAATAAAACGGTTCGGTTTCACAATTTTAAAACCGAAATTAATTCGGTTCGTTTTCGGTTCGGGAAAAAAAATTCGGTTTTCAAACCGAACCGCCCGATTTTTTTATTATATATATATATATATATATTATTATAATATTTATATTAATTATAATTTAAATTCGGTTAAAACTTAAAACCGAACCAAACTGAATGGAACCAGATATTTCGATTCGGTTTGCATATATAAACGGTTCGATTCGGTTTGGATTTTAAAAAAAATCGATTTTCGATTTTTTTCGGGTTCGGTTCGATTCTTTTTGAATCGAACTATCCGAATGTTCACCCCTAGTAGTAATAGAAATGGTGATAAAAAGTGAATCCAAATCCCAACTAGCAATGAGGGAATGGAAAAGACTAAAATTGGGGAATTCAAAATCCAGCAACGGAGAAAGAGAATCAACAAAACCAGTTTAACTCGATTAGTTAAGAGCTAAGAAATAAAAGAAACTAACAAATAATCAAAAATTCATTAAAAGAATCAATATCCTTAAACACGTTATTTAAGAGCTAATATATTTAAAATAAAGATCAACAAAAAATAAGAATCAAACATTCATTAAGAGAATCAACTGTCCTGATTCCCCCAACCAAACGTCCCCTTAGTGATAAACTTATAACTGAATACCTGATTATTTGATGACGATTCATCTACTAAAATTAGCGATTATCGTAATATATAAAACTTGCAATTTTGGGATCATTTAGAAGCAAGTTTAGTCGTCTTATGACATATCTGATATAGCTTGACTTTTTCAAGCTCGTAACTAAGCTTCATGCAAGTTTGTAGAATAATTCATTTTGATGATTTTACCATTATTTAAAGGGTAAATATCACTTTTTTAACTCTAAATTATTTTCACACTATTAATTATATTCTTAACTATTGAAATTAAATTGTATACTATTAATGTTGTATCTATTGTCTCATTCATTTTCCGATTTTAAAAGGTTGAAGTGGCTCGTTGAATGTCACGATATATGCCATGCAAGTTAAAAAAAAAATCTTAATACACCATGGTATCCAGAGAGTCATGTCAACTCTTCAGTGCAGAAAAATGGATAATGGACACAATTGATACAAAATTAATAGTTCATATTATTTATAAAAAAACATTTTTTATGATTTATCTTATAACTAATCGTTCGAAAATCGTTTGGAATTTAAAGTGATATTTACCATATTATAAAATTAAAATATGATTGTTGAATCACTTTTAAATTCAAGTTATATTATCAATTATACTGTGATTTTCAAATAAATATTATACTCAAACACTATTAAATGCATAACTTAATCTAATATATATATATATATATATATATATATATATATATATATGTGTGTGTGTGTGTGTGTGTGTGTGTATAGCTATAATTTAGTTAGTGAAGCGTATAAAGAACCCAATTATCAATTATATTTTTTATTAGGGATGTGCATCGGTCGGTCCGAAATTTTCAAAACCTAAAATCGAATCGAACAAATTTTTTTGAACCGAACCGAACCGAACCGATTTATAAATTCGGACCGACCGAAAACAGAATCGAAAAAACCGATCGGTTTCGGTCGGACTGAAAAACCGACCGAAATATAAATTATATATATATATATATATATTTTTCTAAATAAACATATTTTTATCCTAATTATTTAATTCAAATATTAATTAATTATTATATAAAATATATAAATATATAAAAATAATAGTTTCGGTTCGGTTCGGTTACCGACCGAACCTAAAACGTAAAACCGAAAACCGATTTTAATTAAAATTTTAAACCGAACCGAAAACCAACTTCCTCAAAAACCGAACCGAACCGAACCGACCGAAACCGATAGGTTCGGTCGGTTTTTTCAGTTCGGTTCGGTCCATACACACCCATATTTTTTATTCCCCTTAAAAACTTGCATTTTTAATGGTATTACTATTGTTGGGATGTGAATGATGTTTGTACATTGCCACTTCTAAGTGGTAGTGCACTTCAAAAGTCATTGGTTACAATCCAGTGTTCAAGCGAATGCTAATTATTAGCAATGATATGAGAATGTTAGATACAATAAAGTTAACATTTTGCAGTTAAATATTGCTATATATGGCTTTTCAATTTAGTTTCTGGAACAAATTGTAACATTTCCCTTTTTGTGCAGTAAAGAAACAAAATAAACTGTATCATAAATCATGCTGGCCTTGCGTTAGAACGAAATGTTTTTGGATTGAATTAATTTGTATAGATGCACCTTTAGCCTGTGAAATATAAAAAAAGAATCATAAAATTAAATGTCAAAAGTCCAAGACTACATCTTCCATGTTCATTAATTAAATTTGGTTACTTTACCAATTAATTTAAACAAATTTACCATTTAATAAACTTAATTATAAACACATAAATAGGCACCCATGAACTTCAACTAAAGCTAATCTTCCATCTGAATCATTTCACAATGATTTTTTTCACAATTATTATTCATGCCGTTTCATATTTTACTTATTCTCAAATAAATATCATAATTCATATAATAAATCGCATAAAATATTTTAGAAAGGAGAGGAGGGGGGATATTATGATTAGGGTAAAATCATTGTAGGGGAAGCTCTTCTTTCAAGGGTTTCATAGTTCATATCACAGTCCCATGAGAATGTGAGAAAATAAATCACGGTAGTTAGGATGACCTTTGTATAGTTCCACAAGGAGCTACCTAAAAAAGTTTAAATTCCAACATTGTGGCTGATATGAATCGATCATTAGCACTTGTTCTAAATCTATTAACTTTTAACCATTTGAACTAATTTCATGAGACAAACTATGATAAAAATTCTTATTACGATGGGGGTAGCATACATCGAAATCGACTAGGGAGAAGCATCGGAAACAGAAAGATTGAAAAATGTAAGAAATATGAATCCATGTATAGGATGATGCAATTCATAGCTCATATTTTGCTCACTATAACCTCTTATTTAAAATATAAAATATATATAGTAAATATATTATTTTATCCTCACTAATTTAAATTATGATAAAATATATCTTCACAAATCTAAAGAGAAAAAACTGGATTTTGATTTTTTGAGTTTTGACATATATGTATAGGAACAATCCTTGGATGAGCAAACCATCATCTTATTTGAAATACTTGCAAAAATTAAAGAAAATGATTTGAAGACGTTCACATTCGTCGAAATTGTTGGGAATAGCTATCACTTCATCAAGTTCACTGACATAAAACCTCAAAGCTAGAACAATGTGTCAGAAAAATTCCTTATTGTTCAGAATGGGCAAACTTGGCCCTCGAACCTTGATGATGAAAACGGATGCCTAAATTCGTAATTCAATAAATCGTAATCCCCAGTATTCTACTCTGAAAATTCAATCATTCACGGGCATCCACATTCTTTGACACGAACTGGAGATGCAAATTCTGGGACTGAAATTCGAAGCCTTCTTGCCAGAATTTAGTATTTTTCAATAAATTCGACAACCTATTTCCTACAATTTAATACTAATTCGTGTAGATACGTGATTCTTCTTGACAGAGAAAAATTTGTGTGTTTGACAAAAACATTGGAAGATCGCTTTCGATAATCCAATCCTCAAAATCGATTTAATTACGAGTCCATTACCTTTTCACCTATTCGATTCTTGTTCTTCTTTTCTGAGAAAGAATAAACCAAAAGAATATGAAAGTGTTTCTCCTTTTCGGAGAAAGAATAAATCAAAAGAATATGAAAGAATTGAGGAGAGAATGCAAAAAATGGATTCATGGAGAAATAAATTCGTTTTTGATGAGTTTCAATAATATTTTCTTCACCTTCAGATTTTTAGATATGCTGAATAATTTAAATCGATATGTTAAACTCCAGCGCTTTTGGGAAGATGATAATAGTTATTACTCTTTGCATCTAATTTAAAATGTTACTCCATCTGTCCCCAATTTTCGTCCTAGTTTTTCTTTTTGGGACGTTCCTTAATTTCCTTCCTATCTATTTATGAAAATTATCATTCAAACTTTACCCTCAATAATATTCTTTATTTACACATTTTACCACACATGGCCCACCATTATTTCTCCTTTTTACACCCAACAACCTATTTATTTACATATTTTACCACCTATGCAACACCACTAATTAATTTAATATTATATTAATATGAGACTCTTATTCCACTCACAATACACTCAACAATTTTCATTAAAACCCGCACCCAAGATTCTTATGAAGGAATTTTGGGGATGGACAGAGTATATTTTTTTTGACACATGCATTTATGAAAATGATATAAAATAGTTAAATAGATAAAAAGTGGATAAGATTCATATTTTTCAAAGAAATAATTATTTTTTAAAATAAAATAATACAATCATATAACTCAAAAGAAAATATTTTAAATAAAACGAAATGAATATTTTTTGCTAAAATTTTGATATAGGGGCTATGGGGATAGAGTAATGAATAGAATAATATTTTTATTTTTTATTCGTAATTTTTTTTAAGAAAAATGCAGACCAGATGCATGTAGAAGATGATCAGGTTAAGTGAATCCGAGTCACTGAAATATGGGCTTGGAATTTCCGTTCATTCTTCATGCGTGAATGGTCCCAATCCAAGTACAAAATTCCTTTATAAAAATGAATAAATTGGTAAATTTTTGATGGGATCCATAAATTCTAACTTTTCGTTAAATTCTGGAAGATAAGTCCGTCTGTTTCAATAGGCCCAATATATAGATTCTATACAAATTCACAAATAAGTACATTGTATTACTTACAGATTCACAAAGAGGTGACTTTCCTTCCAAATTTACTAATTTTTAATTAATAAATTAATTTCGTGTGACATCATGTTCCAATACCTTTTGATATATTTTGGATGAGATTCATTTGTTTTTCAATACACATTTAGGCGATTCGTGATTTGAATAGGAATTGTAGAATATAAACATTGATTTATATATATATATATATATATATATATATATATATATATATATATAACGTTGTTCAAATAAGAATTATTGTTAGCATGAGAATATGAAAATTTGTTGTGAACAAAATAAATTGATATGATAGGTAATGCATCGATTGATAAAGTTATTGAATCAAAAAATTCAGTAACGTAAAAATCAAAAAATGATGAATCGGTGAAAATTGATGAATCCGTTAGAAAAATTATTGAATAAAAAAAAAATATTTTTCGTCCTTCATGTAATTCAAACCCATGTGAAAATTTCGAACTTTTTGGATTCAGTAACTTTTACGGCTAATTCATCGACTTTCATAACGAATTCATTTGTTTCTTAGTTTTTAGGATAAAAATGATTCTTATTTGAACCCAACTATATATATATACATATAGGGGAAGGCTAACGTGAGAACCATTTTTATTATGAGAACGTGAGAACAAAAAATGATGAATTCATTATGAAAATTGATGAATCTGTTGGGAAAGTTACTGAATCAAAAAAATAAATTTTCGCTCCTCATGTGATTCGAATCTCGGTGAAAATTTTTGAATTTTAGAATGCATTAATTTTTTCTCAACGGGTTCATCAAATTTCATAACAAATTCATTTGATTTTAATTTTTATGATAAAAGTGATTCTCATTTGAATCCAATTATATATATATTGATTTTGCTTGAAGTAGATGAATTTCGCGTTAAGAAAAGGTGACTATAAAATATAGTCCTTTGGTGCGATTTATAATTTCAAAAAGGGGGTCATGTGTTCTTCTCCAAGAAAACAGGGGGAAAAGTAGTAGTAAAATTTTAAGATAAATAGAAGAAATGCAAATAAAAATTGGACACGTTGATTTTATTTTTACTTGTTTTTTTGTACGGTATATTAATTGTGGATGCGTAGACTTTAATGACGTGAACAAGAAATTCACATCAAGAAGACGGTCCTATTTATGAACAAGGTCCTCAAAATTTATGTCTGCATTAAATTATTATCATCTGCTTCGTATAGTATATATATAGTGTAATAATTCATAAGGGAAACAACAGAGGCAGTTTTATCTCTCTCACAAATTACATTATTATAAGGGAAAATGTAACAAACATGGTTTTTCAATGATTTATTATACTTATTTTAGTCTTATTTGATGTTAAAAATTATGTTTATAGAAAGGTATTTGCATTATTTTAAATAATTGATACTCTTATGCACTTTTTGTCATTTTTCAGGAAAATTGAAGAATGAATTGAATAGTTAAAAATTGATATTATTAAACTACATCTTGATAGGAATATGTGGACATAAACGGTTCATAAATCGAAGTCCCAACGAGAGAGAACGAACCAAAACAAGAAATCGTGCAGTGTGCCGCGAATTGTGCGAGAATTTCCGATATTTTTCCTATTTTCGGGAATTATCGGAATTTTCCATGTTTATTGTATTTTTTGAGCCCAATTAGGACTTATATTCATTTTAGGAATCAAGAAACCTTCTCTATCTATAAATACTTCCTCTTAACAGTCCCCAATTATTCTTTTTCATATTTTTCAGAATTTTATTTTATTTTTAGAGTTACCTCTAAGAGTAGAGATTTTATTATTTTTCCGTTTAGATTTCAAGATTTTAATTTTTAAAATTCCTACACTAGTTTTATTATTTAATCCAAGTATGTTTTTATTTATTTCTTTTTGTTTAATTCTTGTTATGGGTAACTAAGTTTCTATTGATCATAGGAATTGTATTAAGCAGTAGGAATTGTATAATTGATCTATGGTGTCTATTTATCTGTTAATTTATGATTTGTGATTCATGGTGCTATTTTATTTTAGATAACTGCTCATTATTGATGTATGTTAATTGCCTGATTAAAGACTCAGCGGTTAGGTGATCGAATTCATGAATTTATAATACAATTATTTCAAAGAGTTGATGTTTTAGTATTAATTGTAGGAGAATAAATATTATGTGCTTTTGAGAGTTTTTATATATTCTTGAGACATAACGAAGACAAAACATATATTAATTTAATATTACTTCTTCATTTGAATTGACTTAATTATGGTTAATAAGGTTATATATTGATTGTGTGATTTTATATTATAATATTACATTATCTAGGATCAATTTTTTACTTTGTCATTTTCCAGATCTTTTTATTTTACTTTTATTATATATTTTCTCATATATTATCAAACTTACCTATATTTTTGTTTAGCCTGGATAATTGTGAAGCTCATGTGTTTGTTATTTATTGTGTTTTCGCGTTTTTAGTTCTTATGGATACGATACTCTGTTTGCTAATTGACTACAATAGACACCGTTTCGTTGTATTTAATGAAATATGTTCATGCATTTAACAAAACATAAAAATGCATGTTGGCCAATGGACGTTAAGGGGCACGCGAGCACGCGCCGAGGCGACGTGCGAGCACGAGCGCGCGCTTCTAACGTACATGCATATTTGTGTTCAACTACATGTATTTTTATGTTCATTTATATGCATAAGTCACTTCAATCATATGCATGATTTATTTTTCTCAATCACATAAAAAATTAAATTACTAATTTACCTTACTATAGCGAAATCAATGAAAATAAATTTAAAAAATTTGAAAAATATCTAGGATAGGATCTATGAGATTAATGGATGAGACTGAATATTACATACTACCTCAAGCTCAAGTACTATATGATCTTTCCTATACATATATCTCAAACTAATGAAGTCAAAAAAATTATAAGGGAATAACATTGAAGAAAATGAATTTATTAAGAACAAAAATTTGGAAATTTAAGAATATATAAAGCGAATTAAAAGAAGCTGTGACCTAAATTCAAATGACGGATTGTTTTACTACTCAACTCACAAAATTTTTAGCCCGACTAGTTGGTTATCAAAATTGAGTTTGAAAATGACTGAATATATTTAATTCACGGACAATCCTAATTTTTATGCATCAACACCATCACATTTCATCATAAATTTGAGCAAACAATGAACATAAAATCCAACTTGCAAGAAACATTAAGGTGCACTATACAAATATATCTTTTAGTTGAAGGTACAATACTATTAGAAACAAGCATCATTGCTCTACCAAGGCTCTGCAACAACAAAATAAATTCGCCCCTGCATGTCTGAATGAGAGGGATGAACAAACTTGTTCATGCCATCTCCTCATCGTTCACAACAACATAAATAAATAAAAAACGAAGTAATAAAAACGAAAAAAATAATGATATTTTTCATGCTTAGATTCCCATTTTCCACGACACAATAAACTACTTCCCAATAAGCAACTCCAAACCTTTCACTTCCACCATCACATTCTTCATCTCATCTTCTCTATCTTCAATTTTTCCCTCCATAGTTTCATGTTCAATTGAAAGCTAATTTCAATCTTCGAATCATCCGCAACTGCATCTCCATCAACTTGAATTCAACATACATCGAATGACCATTCCCGAGTTCCATCTCGGGAATCTCGTCGTTCTCCACAAAGAGATTCCCTCTAGCCTCCCCCAACGGGAGAAAGACCACGAGGGTAAAAGGCGTGGCCCACACCTCCATTGAGACAAACTAATGTTATTAATTGTTATCACTAATTGGAGAAAAACCCTATATTTGCATATCATCAGTCAATTTGAAATCTCAAATTTAGATACTCGGAAAGTGAAGCATGGATAGCCACAGAAATTGGTAGCATCTGCTATGGATTTTATTAATTTCAAATTGACTATGCATTATACCCTACTCACCACACTACAGTCATTCAACAACTATACGAATGGGCTTTCAAAGAAACAACTATATAAATGGTGTTCAATTTGTGGGCCTTGAACGTTTTGGACAATGGTCACGGGCTGAGTAAGACGCCATGAATTATCTGATCTTGATGAAAAAACATTGATTAATTAATACGTCCATGAATTGGAGCAAATTAGTTCATGAAATGGATTCGACTTAGAGGGGCCTCTGTATGAGTTATTATCTCATTAAAAACAAAATCAAATGCGGCGTTCCAGAGTTTATTAGCTCATCTCGAGTGTCTAAAATCTATTTTCTGAAAGAGAATAGAAAAAGTGAAAACCTAATTTTTCTACAAATAATATATTCCTTTACTAATTACAGTACAATTTTGTTACTACTAAAAGATTTAACTGAACTTTCAACACATTGTTAATACACTCTTTAAATCACAAGACCCCTTAATCGGCTCGCTATTAAATATCATTATCCCGAAAGTTAAACGGCTCAGAATTTCCGACTAAATGGGCTTTTTACATAACTAAGGCCCAATGATCTTTGATCAATAAGTTCTAATTTTGAAAGCCATTGATAAACTACCTTCAAACCAATAATTCAACTATATCAAAGCAAACTCTTGGATGATCAATTATTGAAATTATCAATGTGAGGCCTTTATAATCACATATTTCATATTATAGGTTTTTATTATTTGTAATTACTTTACTTCAAATAGTGCTGATATCGTTTAAAATATAATTTTATTTCAGTCTTGAAATTGAAATAATAGTTTCAATCATTTGGACTTCAAATTAACAATATTTTCCTTTTGAATTCAGAATTGATAAATTATCCTTTTTTTTTTCTTTTAATTCATGAAAACCCACACCGTTATCTTCAATACACACTAGATATTATTCATGTTCATGTGCAATAACCTGCGATCACACATGACAGATAAATCATACTTAGAAAATCATATATGATAAGCTCATATTTATAAAGGCATTATTGGAATTCGACCAGTGACCTCTTGGGTAGGGGTGACTATTTGGGTATCGGGTAGTCGGGCACTGATACCCGACCCGAAATTTCTCGAGTATCTGCAGATTACAGAAAATCGGGTGTAGGGGTCTGGCCTGTATGGCTTTTCGGTGAGGTCGGTATCGGGTATACCGATCGGTATCGGTATACCCGATACCCGATTTTAATTATTATTTTTTTACTTGGAACAATTCAATTGGAACAATTTAATTTTAAAACATACATAATTAACATCTACGTTAGGAAGATATTTTGTTTACTTGGAACAAGACATCGATTACTTTTGTCCTAAGAAAAGTAACTAAGCCACGTAAGGTAGCGAAATCTCGCCAATAATACAATTTATAAGCTAGCTTCTAAAAACTTGACACCTTAAGAGTTTATAAGCATATGAGCTCTCTATTAAAAGTTATGTCCTATTTAGGTGTTGGGCGCTTTACTTTCAAAGATTGTTGGATTTTTCCTATATATTATCAAATTAATGTGTTGGAGTTTCAAATACATGATGTTGATAAATAATATGGGAATAGAAGACGTAATGTGTTGGATTTTTCCTATAATTAGGAATACAAAATGTGTAATAAATCGAAGCCAACTACGCCTAGGAGATTTAAGATGGATCACAGTGAGTTTTTATTTCCTCACTCTAAAAAATTGAAAAGAATGTGTTCCTTGCGTAGTTGCATCACGATTTAAGATGGATCACGCTTAGATTTAAGATGGATCACGATTTTTAAATTAAAAAAAAAAGTAAGTCGGATTCGGATGACCGAATACTTGACTCTCACCGACTTGGTATTCAGTGCCAATTACAAAATCGAGTCGGGGTCGGGTAGCATATTTTAGGCATAATCGGGGTCGGCACCGATTTTTTCTGTAGGGTACCCGATCCGACCCGACCCGACCCGATTAGCTACCCCTACTCTTGGGCATGAGGCCCCACTTTTGAGAGAGAGAGAGAGAGAGACTGTGTAGGAAGAAACTACCAAGCAGAATTGTAAATAAAGTTTCGTCGGAATTACGTGGAAACTACTTTGCAGGACCATTATGAAAAACTTCATCGACTAATTGTGTCTATGCGATATCTTATTTTCTTCGTGGGTGACTTTCCTAACCAATTTCATTATAATAATTTTTCCCAATCTATAAATTTAACTTTATGAAAATAAAAAGAAAACAATAAAGTTATTACACACTATTCATATCACAATCTTACCTACTCTAGATGGTAAGTGCGTTTTGTTTTGTTTCTAATTGAATACTCTAATCTCAATCTGTTGTTATGGTCGCCAATTGGAGGGGTCGCTGGCCTAGGAAGACACCATTATTTTAATGTAACACACATAAATGTCTATCTATGGTTTACCTATCATTCTTTGTCGATAATTTTGCATTATTCAATATATGTATGATTTAGCAATTATTCTTTGTTAATGATAAATCTAGTATACGAGATTTATAAAAACAGTAAAGAACACAAGAGATTTTTACGTGGTTCGATCAAGAATGAGATCTACGTCCACGGAGGAGATGATCCTCAAGATGTTTACTATAATTTGATTACAGCAAGTATCTCTTTCTAAAAACTCTAGTATTCAGTAATTTGCTAACCCTTTTACCTTCAATCTAACTCCTATTTATACACAAGCGTAAATCATGTCCCATGAACCCCTTGATTGGCGGACCATAACTCTCCCATAACTGACCATGATCTCCACCATTATTACCCATGATTACTGCCACACCTCATTACAGTTACCCATAATTGTGGTTTAGGAATCGTCATTTAGGTGTAACCGAGTAGAGCAACATTGGGCTGGGCGGAGCTCGTTTGGGGCCTGAGAGATCGGGCCATATCCCTGCTGTTGGGCCTGAGAGGTTGGGCCATATCCTATCATAGCCCCCCCCGAAAAGTCAAGGAATAGCCTTACCGAGGTGAAGCGGAGAACGTGCTTTGCCGAGGTGGAATATTGCTTGGCTGAAGTTTTTGCTGAAGGTTTGTTATTCGCTGTATGACCTAAAATACTTCTGTTGATCCGAGGTGGTCATATCCGACCTGATATACTTCTGCTGATCCGAGGTGGACATATCCGACCTGGAATATTTCTGCTGATCCGAGGTAGACATGGGAGTAGTCCGATGTCCGAACTCAAATTATTAGCTGAAGTCGAAATCCGACGTTTAGGAAGGTCAAGATCCGACCTGAATTACCTCTGGTATTAGGACATGGGCGTAGTCCGATGTCCGAACTCGTAGTAATCATCACGCGATCAGACTGGCGGTCTGTTTTCCAGAGGTACGTCATACGCGCCAGGCGGTAGTTGGGCACTTCGAAAAGCGTGCGCGCGTCTTTCACACAACCAACTGTAAATAGGCACGTGTAATAAACGAAACGGCAGATTTTTAGGCGCCATTTATCCTATAAATAGGTCTAAAAGAGGCAACTGTTCATTTTCTCCTTCGACGTTTGAATCCAGAGAATACAACCTTAGAAATCCCCAATTCCTCTTTCACACTTTGTTGAAGAAATCGGAAATCCCGCTCCAGAAAAAGTAAGTATGTATTCTTCACCTTCTCACCTCTTCTCGCCTCGATAACTCGGTTCGACTTGGTTTCGGTCGTCAAGACCCCAATATAAGGGATTATATATGCCATAACCGCCAGGTAAATCCATAGGACTTAGTTCTGTGGTTTCACCGATGTCGTCGGTATGGGATGGCCTCAAGATTGGTGGAGCGAGATCAACCTCGACAATGGAGGAGCTTACGGTGGTCGCCGAGAAATACCACATCTCGGAGGATGTATGGTTGTGCTTGCAAAACCTAACGATAGGGCGATGGCCCTCCGGAGATTCATCACCATTTTGTAGATAGCTTAATAAATGGGCTTAGATTTCCTTTTCCCCATTTTCCTTAGCTTTGGGAGTATTTTCGATCCTATATGCCAACCGACCTCCAATTCTATTAGGTCGGTGGTGGGGCTAGGGTTGGCTGTTATAGTATAGGCGGGGGTTCTCTTTCAAGTCTTGATGCGTTTTTAGCATCAAGTCTATAAGTGGAGTATATTACAATCACCACCGCTCGAGTTTAAAATTGCTTCCGTCGAAGGTATCCCATTGGCAAAATAGATACTTCTTTTTGGGTGAGGGTATCCGAGTACAGTGAGGCCTCGGGTCGATAAAGGACGTGAAAATTAATCCCACAGGCCCTATGGAGAAGTCATTGAACGATATGGGTGAGATCCTATCGATCGACTATCCGAGGATGACTTGACGATCTTTGGGCTAAGTGTCCATAGGTCGAGTTCCATGATCGTGGTCCGATTTGGGTGAGGTAACCTTCTTATCTTTATTTCCCTCGTTTGATTTTCTTTGTGCTAATGAAATTCCATGTTGAATGCGGTGAAGGTTGACCCGACCGGAGAAGTCAATGTGCCGATCTCATCGCGCCCGCCCTCCGAACGGGCGGCCCCGCAAGGAAAAGACGAGACGAGGCGAGTCCACCCAACAACCGTGGTGGTGGGCGCCTGAAGACACAGTGACCGGACCTCGAGCGACCGGCCCGACGTTGGAGATCGAGGTCCATGGTCGGCCTCGGCGAGTGCCGCCTCCAGATTTCGTATCCTTCCCAAAGATATACACCGCACTCTTCTCCTCGTAAGTTTGTTGTTACTTGTTGCTAATTGTTCCACATTCGTGATGCGGCCTCGATGGCGGGTGAGATGCACCGCATGGCCGGGCTTATCGTTGACGGCGCCGCAATACGAGGCCATGGAGAAGGCTAGCCACCGCGACGATCGAGAGCCGCGGCTGAATCCGCATGGATGCTTCCAGGGTGGACGCCGAACTGCCAAGCGCGAAGTCAAGTGCCGTGGCAAAGATGGCCGAGAGCGCCTCAAGAAGGCGACCGGGCCTGCAGTGGCCCGTGCAGTGGAGAGCGCCAAGAGGAGGCTGCCGGGAGAGGAGGGCCGGTCACAGCAGCGCCTTCTTGGCGGGCGAGGCCTATCTTGAGGGCCTTCGCCGAGCTTATCAGTCGGAGAGTTTTTCCTCTTTCATCTCCGACACGGCTGCTGATGAGGCCGCAGTGATCCGTGCTCACCTAGAGAAGTTGGCGGCGAGAGACCGATTTTGACAAGGCCCAACACGGTTGGGTTGAGGTCGACCACCGAGGTATGCAAGAATTACGCTCGCATAATCGCTGGGCGACCTCCTTTCCGTGGTGGATGCCTTGGCGTCTTACGCCGCCCACGACGGCGGAGGTCAGAACTCGATCAAGAAAGATGAAGACGTGTAGCTTCAAGCCTTCCTTGCTGAGTTGAGGACCGAAACAGGGCGGCGAGTCCAGCTTCGGACGTCCTTCCACGGATCGGCAACCAGCAAAGAAGCGCGAGCAGCCAGCAGGAGGTCGGAGGGTGGCAATCGGCTAATGAGCTCGAGGTCGGTGGACCCATTGTAATAGGATGATTCACGGGATCGATAGGACCCGGTGTTGTGAAACTTCCATTTTGAATAATAATAGACATATCTTTTTTTAAAATGCCCTGTCTGTTGTTTTATTTCTAGCGTTCTTCACCTCAATACTTCGGACTGGATCATGAACTGCTAACAAAACTGAAAGAAGTCCGAGGTGCTCTAGCCGAGAAGGACGAAGAGGTGGCACATTGGAGGAGTCGGTCTGCCGAAATGACTCGGTGTTCGCCAAGATGGACGCCGGCCGGCATCGTCGACCTAATCAAACAAAAGTTGCATGAATCGACGCGGTGGCCCGCCTCCTGCTGAAAATGAGTGTTAAAGTCGAGGATTACACATCTCAAGTCCGGGGGTGATTTATCTGCAGATGTGATCCACGGACAACCGATGCCATGCGAACAGCTGAGCCGACAACGAGAAGTCGCTCGGATCTCGGAAGAGCATGAAGAGTACGAAAAGGTCATCCACGGACCGGGAACAACTATATCTGAAGCCGACGATCGAGTTCGAGCTTGTTGGCGGAGGCATGGTATCGAGGATGAGGAGGTCCCCATAGCAAGAATTTTAGAGACCGCCTCGACTCGTCACGAAATACATGCGATGTATGAGATCGTCCGAAACGACGCATGCCCCGCCCGCCGCGCATCTACAGATGGGCAACACCGATCCCATAATTGAAGAGCTCGAAGAGGAGGCGGCTACGGCGATCACGCCGTGTGCTCGTCAAATGGGTCCATCCGACACGGGCGTATAGAGGACGGCGCCGCGGTTCGGAGGAGAGGACACGCGGATCGCTAATCGACGTGGAAGAGCTAGAGCTCGGGGACAAGGCATAGTCCCGATCCGACGTCGGGCTCACGGGTCAAGATGTGGCCTCGGGTGCGAGTTGAATTCCTCGGCCGAGTCAAACTACTACCTAACAGGCCGAGGGGGGGGCCACCGTGGATTGGGTGGAAGGCACGTAGTTTATACTGGTATCCATCACGACACAGGGACTTCGTTCAAAATTATCTCAGCTTCGGTGAGTCTCGGCGAGGTGGAGCCCGGAAATCCGAATGAACGTACATAGTGTAGGTCTTTGTATGTAGGTATACATGTATTTTAGACTCGTTTTGAAGTGTACGTTTTTCCTCTTGAGAGGTATAAACATAGCTTAGGACTTCGTTTGGTCGTAAATGTATGTATACTGTATACTTTGCCATAATTTGGTGAGATCCAATATTGGATGTCTTATACATGTAGATTTTTTCAACTTAATGAGTAATCTGTATGTATGCATGTAGACTTTCAAACTAGTGAGTAGTCTGTATGCGTTGCACTGAGACGTTCAATTCAATGAGTAATCTCACGAGCGCGTGGCGCTTAGTGAGTACCCTACTTAGTGGGTTTTTTTATCTTCGTGAGGCGTCCTCGTGAAGGTTAAATGCGTTATATCCAATAGATGTTCGCATATGAAATAAACAAGTGAAATGAAATATTCATTGGAAAAATAAATATTTTATTCAACACACGCACTTGCAAGCAAGTAAGGAGACTAACATGAAGTCGATCCGAAATCAAAACTATGTAAAGTCTCCTTAAATGAGAAATATGCTGTGTTCGGGGATAAGCGCACCGGATAAGTGAGATAGCTCAGTAAGCCCCTTACCAAGGTTCTCGTGAACACGGTATGGGCCTTCCCATGTTGGATCCAACTTGTGAAGACCCTCGCCCACTCGGCTTCATTATTGCGTGGACGAGGTCGCCTACTGGAATGCGGAAGTTTGACCCTTTGTTGTAGCACCGTGCGACCGGGCTTTATACTTGGCTTCGTTTATGAAGGCTAGCTCATGCTTCTCTTCGAGGCGTCGAGGTTTGCTCGCAAGTCTTCCTCGTTTCGGCTGATCGAGTGAAGAGTGCGTGGACTTAGCGCCGATCTCGGTAGATGACGGCCTCGGTACCATAGACCAGGTGAAAGGGGTTTCCGTCGACGTCCGAGGTGTGGTCTGTGGGACCGAGGACTTGAGGAGATTTTCAGCCCGATCGCTTTTAGCTCGGTCCAAATCTTCTTCAATCCTTGATGATCGTGCGGTTCGTCACCTCGGTGCCGCCATTCGCTTGCGGGTGTGCGACCGAGGTGAAGCGTTGATCGATCCAAGCTCTTCGCACCACCTCAAGTTTTGTCAACGAATGGGTGCCGTTGTCCGAGACCAGATATGCGGTATGCGGCGGCACTATATTTTTCCACACGAAAGTCTGAATCCTCCTGCTCGTGAGGCTCGACAGTGGCTCGGCCTCGACCCATTTTGTGAAGTAGTCTATGGCTACGACTAAGTATCGAAGCTGACCTGGTGCTCGGTCGAACGGACCAACAATATCGATCCCCCACTGCATGAAAGGCCATGGACTCGCAGTCGCCAGATCGATGCAGGGGCTGACCGTGGAGTGAATCTGGCACTTCGGGCACTTTTTGACGAGCTCGGCCGAATCTTGTACAAGGGTGGGCCAGTAATATCCCGACCTCAGCGTCTTCTTTGAGAGAGCTCGCGACCCGATGTGGCTTCCACAAGACCCTCGGTGAATTTCATTGAGCACGTAATCGGCTTCTTCTGGCCCGAGGCATCTCAAGAGGGGTTGAAGGTAAGACTTCCGGTAGAGAGTGCGCTCATGCATGAGATACTTCTGGGATTTTGCCATCATCTTTTTGGCTTCGAACCGATCTGAAGGTAGCGCGCCGTGTTCCAGGTAGGCCTTCAGGGGAGACATCCAATTCGGCTCTATCTCGGTGATGATGCCGACGTGGGACTCACGATGCTTCGAATGAACCTCCTCCACTGGTGGACTTGTTGACGACACGCCTAACTTGTCGAGGATGTCACTTCTGCTTTTCCTCGTGGAATTTGATTATCTTGAAGTATTTGAATGAAGTCGATCTCTTTCGCTTTCTCGAGGTATTGCTTCATTCGATCCTCTTTAGCCTCGTATGTGCCTAAACCCGGTTTACCACAACCAGGAATCTCCAAATATCCGGATTTTGTCCACTTTCAATTCTTTTGCTAGCGGAGTCCGAGATCAATGCTTCGTATTCCACTTCGTTGTTGGTGGTTGGGAAAGTAAACCGCAGGGCGTATGTCACTTCTTGCTTATCCGGGCCGAGGAGGAGGATGCACCTGTTGCCCGCTTTTGCACGAGCTCCGCCCACGACATCTGCCAACCATCGGTGGATGAGGGTCCGGTTCCTCCGTGCAGGGGGTTGGGATGACCGAGGTGGAGGTGTTGGAGGAGCTAATCTTAGTGGTTAGACCGAGCTCAGTAAACTTGGCTTCTACCAGGAAATCAGCGAGAGCTTGCCCTTTTATGGCGATGCGGGGAGTCACGAGATATCGTGCTCGCCAAGCTCTAGGCCCACTGGCTATTCGTCCAGATGACTCAGGTTTTGACAAGACTTGCCTCAGGGGTAGGTCGGTCAATACCTGGATGGAGTGAGCCTGAAAGTAGGGTCGGAGCCGTCGCTTAGCATTCACCGATGCAGTGCTACCTTTTCGCGCCGGCGCCTTGTCTCCGGTCCCTTGAGTGCTCGGTGATGAAGTAGATAGGAAGCTGCCGTCCGACCTCGTCCCGCACCAAGATGCAAGACCGATTGCCTCGTCCGAGGCGCCAAGCACAAGGAGAGGAGTTCGCCTCTTTTGGGGCGGTCAAGGTGGGCGGTCGGCGGTACTCCTCACCGGTGTGTGAATGCGGTGGTGCTCTTCCCGCCACGCCAAGTCCGGGCCCTCCTCAAGATTTTAAAGAAGGGGCTGCTTCGCGGCGGCTCGGGAGAGGAACCCATTGAGGCGGCGGCATCCAAGTGAGTTTGTATTTCACGGATGGTTTTGGGATCCGCATGTCGAGCACCGTTTTCACCTTGATAGGATTGGCTTTCATCCTTCGAGAAACCCAAGACCCCGAATTTACCCGTCCTCACCACAAATGTGCACTTACGGGATTAAGCTTGAGGTTGGCCCTACGAGGAAATGAAGAATAGTTTCGAGGTCAATGGCGCAACTCTCAGCTTTTTTGCTTTTGACTACTATATCATCGACATAGACCTCAACAATTTCTCCTATGTGATCTTTGAAGATCGCATCCACCATTCTTTGGTAGGTAGCTCCATTTTTTTAGACCGAAAGGCATCTTTCTAAGCAAAGACACCAAGTCGATAATGAACTGCTTTTGGGCGTCTTCCGGGCTCATCAAGACTTGGTGGTATCCCTTGTATAAATCCAGGAAACTGAATACCTCATGCCCGACCAATGCTTCCACCTTCTTGTCAATGTCGGGGAGAGGGTAACATCTTTGGGCAATGTTTATTGAGGTCGGTATAGTCGACACATACGCCATCCGCCTCCTGGCTTTCGAACTACAACGGGATTAGCCATCCAAGTTGGGTATTTAACCTCGTACAGGATTTTAGCCTCCTGGAGTTGGGTTACCTCATCTCTTATGACCTGGCTTCGCTCCGCGGCAAAACTTCTTTTCTTACGAACCGGTTTAGTGGCGGATTAATGTTAAGACGATGAGTTATGAGCTCGGCGAGACCCAATCATATCCAATGGAGACCATGCAAATACATCCCTATATTCCTTAGAAGTCGCATGACTGTTGACGAATCTTCGATCGAACCTTGGGTACCAACCTTGACAACTTTGGAAGGATCGTCGTCAGATAGTCAAGATTCTCGGTCAAGTCATCCCGAGGTGGCAACTTGGAGGGTTCTCAGAATTGCTAGGCTCGAGGCAAGGCCACATCACAGGTTGAGACTCGTAGGCATTCTTTAGCCCGTTTGGTCACCCCGAATGCTTAACACTCCACGGGGTGGTATCTTAATGGTGAGGTGGTATACGAGAGCGACGGCTCTAGTTGCATACACCAATCTCTTCCCGTGATAATGTTATATGGAGAGGAGCTCGGACCAAGAAAATTGAATGGCTTTAGTGACCGACCGAGCGCCCCTACGATGTCGGAAGGGTAATGACACCTTCGGGTTGAACCGCCTCTTGTGTAAAGCTCCGGCCCAAAGGTGCGGGGCGTGTACCAATTCCTCCAACATCAAGTTTATCCAGCAGCTCGAATATGATGCTAACGGACGCCCGATGTCAATGTAGACCCGATGTACATTCTTGTTTCCCACCACGACTTGTATTGTAATGGCATCCCGGTGGGCATGATCTTCAGTACTGGGTCGCCTTTGGAGAACACGATGTTTCTCCATCTCGAGCCGCTTATTTTTTGCTCTTCGAGGTCGGTCTCGAGCTTCATTTCTAAGCGACGACCTCGCCGCACTAACCGGCACCCGGTTATAGCGTAAACCGCTCAATTGCATTGGGACCTTCGTCCTCGTCATCTTCAGGTCGGGCTGTCGTTGAGGTCGGTCCACGCTTGTTACCACCTCCATTTTCCCTCTCGCTTTTTGTTACTCGGCGCAGTCGGCGATATATTTCTTCGCCCTTCCTTCACAAGCTCGTCAACTGTGAGCCCAAGGATTTGCAATCTTCTGTATCATGACCGTACCCTTGGTGGTAGTCACAATACTTTCCCGTTAACTTTTTTCTGGATCCTCCTTTCATAGGAGGAGGTTTTGGGAAGAGCTCAGTGTGAAGCTCAAATATTTCCATACGGATTTAAATAAAGGGCGTACCGTTATTACTGAGGTTTGGTCGAGGTCCCACCTTGATTCTCACGGTCCTTCTTTATTCTTTCAAACGCACTTCGTTAAGCACCTCGGACCCTATCCTCGGCTTTCTTCTCTCAATCATTTCATCCCGGATCTCTCTTCCGATCCGACTCGTCCCTTTGACAAAGTTGTCGACTAGGGTCCAAAGACGACTAGTCGTCTTTGGTCGCTCACGGTGATCTCCTTATTCGAGCTCCGGTCGGATCCCATTCTTGAATGCGTTGATGATGTAGAGATCGTTACTCATCTATTTTAAGGGATTCCATGATGAATGGAGACGAAATTGACATTGTTTCGTCCCCGCCTTGGCGGATTATAGCGATCGGACGAAGGTTGTTGAGGCGGCATCTTCTCGTAAAACGCCATTTGAACCGATCCATGAGGTCTTTGAAGCAATGGATGCAGTCATGGCGGCGGTGAACCAACGTCGGCGTTGGAGATTAGCACCTCGGGAAAGACCTTACACATATGGAAATCTTCCATCCTCGGTTTGCCATATTGGTGGTATAGGCAAATAGGAAGTCGGAAGGATCTCGAGGCCATCGTGTGCAGCAATATTCGAGCCCGATCGCTGTGGCAGGTGTATCCAAAATCTCCTCGAAAGGAGAGATAATTCGTCCGTGTCGGTCGAATCCGGGAGTTCGTTACCATCCCTCTCGGGAGTGGAGATCGATAACGGCGTCTCGTCTCTTCGTGGGGAGTTCGACCGTCTTTCCTCCTTCTTTCCGTCCATTTTCATAGGTATCACGTCGAGGTGGAGAACGACTCGCGGAGGTATGAGGACGAATGAACCCTAGTATCGGGCGATCATTATGTCGTGATGAACGTTGATTGTTTCGGAGAGTAGCGACCTTGATTGCTCAGAACCACCACTTCGGCACTCTTGAGGGCCCGCTCCATTTGTCCTCCGGTTGAGAAACTCGGAATCGATTGAGGTTAACGTTGAGGAATTGGACACCGCCGCCCGAGGTCCTCGTGGGAGCGGTGAACCTCGCTCACCCAGATCGAGGTCGATGTCTTCCTCTCGCGGCGCGGCGATCCCGGTGTATGGAAACATTTTCCATGTGACCATCGGTGTGTGACCGTGTGGCATCCGCAATTCCCTTTCCTCGGCGTTGTGTGACCACCTGATCATCCTCTGCACGGTTATTACCGACATCGCCAACAGTACTAGCATTTGCACGTGTCCTCGCCATTAGATTGTAGAAAACACGACTTTTGTCAAGAGTTTCCCACAGACGGCGCCAATGATAAATCTAGTATACGAGATTTATAAAACGAGAAAGAACACAAGAGATTTTACGTGGTTCGATCAAGAATGAGATCTACGTCCACGGAGGAGATGATCCTCAAGATGTTTACTATAATTTGATTACGACAAGTATCTCTTTCTAAAAACTCTAGTATTCATGAATTTGCTAACCCTTTACCTTCAATCTAACTCCTATTTATACACAAGCGTAAATCATGTCCCATGAACCCTTGATTAGCGGACCATAACTCTCCCATAATCGACCATGATCTCCACCATTATTACCCATGATTCTTGGCGTTACCTCATTACTGTTACCCATAATTAGGGTTTAGGAATCGTCATTTAGGTGTAACCGAGTAGAGCAACATTGGGTGGGCGAGCTCGTTTGGGGCCCGAGAGATCGGGCCATATCCTATTGTTGGGCCTTCCTAATTGTTGGGCGCGAGAGGTTGGTATATCCTATCGTTAATAATTTTGCATTATTCAATATATCTTATCGGAAGGTATGCCAACAAACTTCGCTGAACTTTTGGTTTTAAATTTAGGTGCGAATAACTTTCTAGAAAAGTATAATTGTGCTTTTAACAATACAATAATTTCTAAGGTACGAATATCTTAAAAGTCTAAAACTATCAATTTAAGTCTAAATAAAATCTATGTTTTTTTTATTTCTAAGTATTTTATAAATAATTTAGAATAAATAAATATACAAACGATCAATGTTCTCATTTAGATTGGTTGTTATAATCTTGTTCTATATTTGTACTTATTTTCTTTCAGAGAGTACTGAATTAATGAATAATTTCTCTTTCGATATGCACCGACATAACTAAAAATATATTAAAACCAACAACTTAAAAAACCAAGCAGTTGGAAAAGAAGTATGCATATAAGTTGATAAGGCCAGGATAGGGAACTAAGTACATCTAGATTTTTTATTTCTTTCTTTCTTTGGAGGCCAGTTGTAGAAAAACATGTAAGTTTAGAAAACCAAACATAAACTTACAAAAGTTTCATTATTTTACATCACCAACAACTCCCATGTACATTGATATTTTCATCAATAAGACAAGTTTTGGTCGGAAAAATCTTTGAAACTACTGAATAGTACAACAGTCGTCATATCAACATCTCTAAACCTAACAAGAATAGTACATGTTTTATATATTTTTGTAACTTTTAAAAATATATATGGCGTGCGAGTAAAACATTGAGTGGCTTTATTTTAATACAAAATTTTACCATACGTGTTGTGAGAAAATTAAATCAATGAAAATAATGTGTAATGGATGATTCATCGTTAGACATTGCAACTAATTAATATAAAACTATGGGCTTAGTATATTAAACAAATTATAGAATTAACACTCATAGATACATGTTGCTTCCACCCCGGCCTTTAAGAATAAAAGGTCAAAAAGTTGCTTGTTTCAATTTCTAATCCCACTCTGTACGTTGTCAACCTATTGTAAATACGTTATTGTAATACGGGTGGCTTGCATTTTCAAACCATATATGCTGAAAAATACTAAAAGATTTCGTGTGTGATTACTCGATCAAAAATTACTTATTCAAACAAGGATTCTAACTTTCCTTATGTTATAATATATATTGCTATGATAAAATATTATTTGCTTTCCTATATTGCTATGATAAAATATTATTTGCTTTCGTGCAGTAGGATTCTACAGAATATAGTAAGCACCTGATCAAAGTTGGATGCTCTAGATGAATTCCAACTTATAGCTAGGTCAAGAATTTCAGATTATACGTGTTGGAAATATATATACACGCGTGATCGATTGAAAATTTGACAATTGATTCGATAAAATACAAATTAAAACTAAGTTGTCAACTTTTGACAATTAAAAAATAAAAGAATCACACACACATATGGAGAGAGAAAGAGAAATAGCCTCCACGGACGTAACTCAGTTGATTAAGACTTAAGAGCTAGTAGATTTAATACAAGGACCAATGATCGAATCCTAGCAGCCGTAGTGTGGAAGTACTTAACCCTCGTTAGGGTGGCTCCTTGTGGCACTAGGTAAAAGTCCTCTTAGCTTCTTAATCGATGAGTCACCATGATTTATTCTTTCACATTCTCATGGGGCTGCGGTGTGGGGGCTCCCGGAGGGAGAGCTTCCCCTTTTGGAACAAGAGAAAGAGAAATAGTGTAATGATAGAGTGATTAATGTCTCAAACCAAATATCTTGAGTTTCGAATCTACTAATACGGACTTTAAGATTTATATTTTAATTGACAAAAAGTGAGAGAGAGAAAAAAAATAAATACTTTTCGTGAAGTGGTCTACAAAATTGATAAAAATTCAGACCAAACAAAGAGGTGCCTTATGCATATGTGTGTATGCCTAGGGATGATAATGAGTCGGATCTGGATCGGATCCAGCAGGAGTCCGATTCGATTCGATTTTTTTTTACTTTGGTCCGGATCCGGTCCAGATCCATTAGGTCCAAAAAAATTAGATCCAGATCCATAAGATCCACATGGTCCAGGGTCTAGATCCGAATCCATATGTTTTCGCTTCTAAAATAAATTCTAAATCAACTATAATTCACAGTAACACCATAATAATCTAAATACACAATAATACTATAATAATTATTTAGAATTTCTACAATTATCACTATATTGAAAGACGTTAGTTACAAATTTACTATAAAGTAGGAAACAACAAACAATTCAATCGCCGATGGTGTAAGTGGCGCGACCCGTCGTGAATGCCGATTGATACATAATTGAGAGAATTTGAAATGAAATTGAGAGTATATTTGTTTTGGGAGAATTTGAAAAAAGAAATTGAAGAGTTTTAAGTTGGGGTTAGGTATTTAATTATTATAAAAATAATATATATATATATATATATATATATATATATATATATATAATATATAAAAAATGGATCCGTGGACGGGTCTCAAAACTAAATCTCGATCCGGATCCAAAATGTGGGAGTAGGATCTAGATACGATCCAGATCCATCGGTCCAATTTTTAGAATCCAGATCCCGAAAATGGATGCGGATCTGACTGATCCGGACCGGTCCGGATCCATTGCCATCTCTATGTTTGCCTATCAATTTCAGACAAATATCAAGTGAATATTTATCTATGGATTTCTATAGTTCATAATTCATATTTATTGAGCATGTATTTCTTTTCCACATGCACAATGATATATAGAAATATGTATTATGAATATATTTTAATTTCTATACACATATCTTTAATTTTGATGGTACAAATTTATTTAACCAGGTGCTTGTCCTGTAAACAAAAGAAAAGTGAAAAATTAAATCTATTAAATATTTATTTTTGATAGTACGCAATTTATTTTAACTTCACATGGCTATGAATTTAACTCATCTCTTTACTAAAACTACTAAAACGTACCGTATTTCTTACCCTTTGCAGTAATCAATGTTCTTCTAAATAGGCGTCAAAGTTAAAATATATAAGTAAAATGACATATTCAAAATATCTTACACGTGAATTTACATAGAAACGTGTAGGTGTCTTACATCCCTTTCAAATGATAATATTTTATTAGTATAATTTATATTAATAAAATATTATTATATGAAGGCGTAGATCACATACACGTTATATAAATTCTCAATCTTACACGTTGTGTTAATGTATAACAGTTAAAAGTGGAATACCATATGACTCCACTTCCTTGAAAGTGAAGCAATCAACAAATCATGCTTATTTATTTTTTTTTGTTCGATTAAATACATAAATTTTAAAGGCCGCATCACGATGGACTCGAACCCGAAACCTTTGGCTTGGGGCATTAACCACTCTACCACTAGGCCAACACACGCACACACAAATCATGCTTATTGTGGAATATATGTCAACCAATGAGAAAAGTCTTCTTTCCCCACCCCAAACGTTGTTGCATAGAAAAGGGTCGAGATCACTGTTTATGAGGTGAAGCCATCATTAAGAAACAACATGTTTCTTCTCAACATAGGTAATTTTTTATGATTATCATTCAAGTATATAATCTTTTTTCCCAATAAGTAAGGAATTTTGATGGTGAATAGTTTTGCGGGTGAGATGATTATTATTCAATTATATAATCTTTTTCTCCAATAAGTAAGGAATCTTGACGGTGAATAGTTTTGTGGGCATTACCCAAATTTCAAGAAACGGATAATATATAATATAAAGGAAAGCTGGCTTTGATTTAATTTGTTCTAAAATATAACTAACATATTACCAATTTGAATACCACCATATCTTATATATTTAAATCGTGATCTGTTACATGCATAGGATTCAAATATGCACATAAAATTTGTGCACACATGAATTCGATTATTGAAATGTGCACAAACATCATACACGATCACAATTATGGACAATCAACATCGTAGAATTATGTGATATCTAAGAAACCTTTGATTTCAATAACACACTCCAAGAAAAGTAACGTGGTTCTTAATAATTAAGGCAGTTAAAAAAAACAAAAATAATAATTAAAGTCATATCGACATACAAAATATTTTTATTTTTATGGGAATATATGGCCATGCATCTTGCATACAAAACCACACACATGCATGTGTGAACATGAAGAAACCGCATATGGTGTGGCAAAAGGAAACATGTGGCATCATAGATTCCTATCACATTATATACATGGTTGGAAATTCAATATATGTGTATTTCAATAATACATACTCATTATATATGTATTTTGCTTAGATGTAACACCAATTAATATATCATGAATATACAAGAAAAAGATAACAAGACATGTGTAACATCAAAATCAAAAAATAAAGTCTATAATATTTCTTTTAATTGAATTTCATAGTCAATTATCCTCGACTAAATTATGTTTATAATTACTCTATAATGAGTTACCGTACGTCTTAAGGTTATTTTTACAATCTATGCCGATTAGAAAATCCTTAGCCTGGAAGAACATCTCAAATAGCAAAAACAGAAGATAGTACCTTTTAGATTTACCTCGTAACTATAATATTACATAGTAGTGAAATTTATCCACTATATATTTCAGATAAAACTGGAAATTTTTCTCGTGGTAAAAAAGTGGTCTTCCAAAGACTAAAGGAAGTCTTATGGAGACACTAACTGGTGGAAGACCGAAGAAAATGAAATATTATAACATTGTCTACTCCGATAATTCCATCCTAAATTAGTGTGTAATGCAGATAGATTCTTCATTGCCGGCTTCGATATAGAAATTCTCAACAAACATTTTAATTAGTGAGAAGATTTTTTTTGCGAAACTATGTAAAAAATTGTCTGTGGACCCCAACGTTGTATAATTCACAAAATAAGGTATCGTGTTGTAGAATAATTGATAGTGTTTAAGTGGGAAAAGGCAAAAGCAAAGAATTAGGTTGTGGTTGTAATTAAATGTGTTATCAAACTTTGTGGTTTTATTCGGATTTTAAGCATATTCTTTTTTGGCTGGCTAGAATTTCTCTAAGTTATTGTTCGGTGGGGGCATCGAGATAATTGTTTTAGATGTACAGAAAGACGAATTTGCCACTTTTGATAAAACGAATTACTTACCTAGCTATAACGGTGCACTATTTACCACCGAAATTCATGTGATATTTTAGGTTTTTTATGGATATTATTTTACAATGTGAATGTTCTTGTTGAGATTATGATACTGCAATTAATTTACAAGTACATTATACTCTCAAAAGTCAAAACCGGTCGCTATAGACTCCCCCAAAAAAAAAAAAAAAAAAAACTGGTCGTCATACAATTATTATTATTATTATTATTATTATTATTATTATTATTATTATTATTATTATTATTATCTAATCTGAGAAAAAGAAAGCATTATTAGTTAAGTCGTACGTGATATGTGCAGTACAAAAAGGCAATAATAGTACTCCCTCCGTCTCAATAATGATGGTTTCTTTCTTTTTTATATGTAGATTAAGAAGAATTATGTTTTGTGTATATAGTAATGGGTGGTACGAAATTTGAGGTATTTTTTAGTGTAAAAAGTGTTAATTTTTTGGAAATGGACAAATTTAATGGGACAATCAAAAAAGAAAAATATGCCAACAATAATGGGACGGAGAGAGTATTAAAATTCATAAATTTTGGATTTCAAGATCACCCGCTCCATTGACGACTTTAAATTTTATTTTGTGTTAGTAAACGCAGACAAACTACTTAACAAACAATATATCAACCTAATAGTCTAATAGATAGGGGCAAATGGATTATTCATAATTATTTATTAGTGTACACGTATTGAACTGAAACCTCACATTATCAAAATTATTTCGTTGAAAAACTATTAATCGTAAAATATGTATTACGTGATCGGATCCGTTGGAGCAATCGCGTGGGAAGTGGGCCGGCGTGTTTCATGGGCCCAACCAGTTAGGTTATACATGCGTGCATCATGGAGGTACCTTGTGGGTAACGGTAACAGGAGGAGATAGCCCGTACCGCGTGGATAGTGTAGTGCAACCACACACATACCAAACTGCGCTGCATTCATGCTCATCACGTGACTAGCGGTTTAACGGGCATTATTTATGTACGGTGCTATCATGATTTTCATCCTCTGCGCTGCGCCTCTCCACACCTACGCTGCGCCTGTGACTTAAATATGAGAAATTTACTAGGCATGCGTGTAATGACATAATAATGTAAGTGTACCCTAAATTGAGCTATACATTTAAAGGCCCTTAATCATTTATAAAATTACAAAATTATCTAAATATTGCTCTAAAGAAAATAGGAATAAAGAGAAAACTAACACATAATTTATAAGGACATTTTACTACATTCTTTTATATAAATTCTTTTTTAAGTGTTTTGCATATCTTTTCTCCCTTACGCTCAGGGCCTAGCTCGTCCATCGAATTAGATGAACACTTGAAGATTCATTTTTTATATACTATAATATTTTTTTAAAAAGTACACATTAGTTTTGGATAGAGGTAACAAATGTCGAACCAGGAGCATACCAAGGTATTCATAAAATGGGTTTGGGTTGGACAGACCCCAAAATTCATTAAACTGAAAATAATGGAACTAAATCAAACACAAAATAATATTTATAATATTTTTTGGATTAACCAGGTTGGACTTGATTGAACTAGGTTCATCAGACTTTTGATTAACTTGACTCAACTTAAATTTCAATCGAACTTAAAATATTTCGATGCGAATCCTCCTCCGATCTAGGGGACGCACGGACATGTCGGGCTGAATTTATTCGGCCAACTCTAATTTCGGCCAACTCGATCGAAGTTGAATTCATTGAAAATAAGTACACAATTAGTTTGCCAAAAATGTTTAATTAGGTCACGTCACATATCATGCATGGTGTAACATAATATCTAACAAGTGCAAATGATGTCTGATAAGTTAGCTTAAATTTGTCAATTAAATTTATGGTGAATAAAGTATGAATTGTTGAATGTGGAAATACCTTATTCGCATCAATGGGGAGCGGATACAGATATAATAGAAATATTAATTTAAATTGTACTAATAAGTTACTAAAAATATAGCAAGACAATAACGTATATGATTCAGAAAATATCTCCTATAAATATTAATTAAATAATGCTATCAGTCTCTTTATAACAATAAATATTTCTGATTTCCTAACTGCTCCATCTCTATCCCTTTTAGATAGATGTGCATTTAATAGATGATTAATTTTACTCTTTGCGTGACTTATTAGGGTAGAGGGATGTTACACGTATCCTACTATTTTTTAATGTAAGTTGATTATTTTGAAAGATTTTCAATTCCAGTTATAGGTATAGTTGCTCCATGATTTTTATTTATTTATTATTCGTCTGATTCAAAGTGGTTGTGGAAAATCTAAAATACACATTTTGTTCTTTCAAATATTTGAATGCAATAGGCAATAGTACTATTTAAATATAAAGAATTAATTCGCCCCTCTATTTATTCGGCAGCTCAAATATCAAACACTAAATAGAAAGAAAAAACAGAGCACGAAAGAGTTCGAATGATATAAAAAGAATATAATATTAAATTGTACTATATAATATGACGCGGTTAAATGGAAGAATTTATGATTTTTAAGTTAGGATTTTTTGTTATTGTGGGCTATCTATATTTTTTAACAAAAATAATGTTGCGATTTAAAAAGTAATGCAATTTGTACGATTACAAATTCGTTAGACGTGACGCCCTTTTGTTAAATTGGACAAGTCTTGCCGTAACGTTGAATAACTTTCATACTTGTGAAATTAATTTCAATTGGAGATCTCTAGATGATTTAAGAGCTGTATTATTTGGACCTTTAATTTATTGAGGCAGGCCTCTTGTACCATGTACGGTTGAATATTGGACCAACCGCTTTGTAGAACAGCGATTTGCATACTTGGAGATTAAGAATTGAGCTGTCTCATATTCTAGATAAAATTCTTACCAAGACTTAGCTTTTGTTTGTGCACGTCATTCCAAAAACATAAAAAAAATAAAAAAATAGCATATAATTAATATTATTTAATATATTTTAATGTAATCGACGAAGTAGCCGGGGGCTAGTTTCCAGAATGAGTTCGAGTAGTATTATTATTTAAAATAATATAAAATGAAAGGTACCGACGTTTTTTTAGGTATTCTTTAAATGGGAGCTAGTTTCCTATACGAAATGTATATCTCTAAACTAATGGAGTTTATATTTGGACCCTTTAAACGGAGTTTTAAGTTTTTTTGTGCTGTTGTCCAATTTATTTCGTCAATCTAATTATTCCTCACCACTTATAATTGAGGAGAACCAAATTTCCACCGCTCTATTTTTATTTTATTTTACGAATGCGCCGTAATTACGATCACAGTTTTCTCTTTCCTCTAATAAATTACTAATTTTATCACTGAAATAAATAAATAATGTTTAATATAAAAAAGAGTGTCTCAGTGGTCATGAGTAACTTTTGCAACATCTATCTACAACTATTTTCTATGCAGGTATTGATACAACCATACGTTTATAATAAAATAATATATGTACTTGTGTACATGTTACGTGTACACACATACATATATACGTAGTTTACGTATACAAATTGTATGTAGCACGTACGCAAATATATATTTCGAAGCAATCATACAAATATGTATCAAGTCTTGGTGTATATACATATTTAAATATAATGAATATGCATAGATATAAATATATATAATAAAGGATATCACCCATTTACGGGATATGTATTTGAATAAAGTGGCAGCACAATGATATTCTCATGTGATTATGCTTCAATTTTTTTTTTCAATTATGAAACAAGAAAAAGATAAGTGGAACAAATAAGCTGCGCTTATTGATTAGATAGATTACCATGTAAGCTACGCTTCATCGTTTCAATACTAATAACATTATTATCCATATAATATATTATACACTGTATATTTAGGTGTGTATGGGGATTAGATTGGCTTCAAAAGAATTTGTAAGTTGTAATTAGTTCTAGATTTGGTATGAAATTGTTCCTGTGAATTTTAATAATGCAAAACATACTATATGCAAACATGATTTATTTCTCATAGCATTTAATTATGGAACACTTCCTATAGTTATTTGTGAATATTTATTTTGAATAGATCTCCAATCGTATAATAGTCTTCAATTGTATATGATAAAAGTAAAAATAATTAAAATTTTAATGAAAAAATCGTTTAACAAGTAGTCATTGTGATTTTTTTTACTGATGTAAATGTCTAAATGATCAGTTTCGTTCAAGCATACAAACCGAAAAAAATAATTGCTACACATCTCATACAACCTTATAAAACGTGTTGAATATACCTATCAAAACGAACATAAACTGTCCCAAATCCTCTTATCTACTCACATAAAATGAACAGCTATTTATTTATCTCAAGAAAAAAGATCAACAGACAGGTGGTGTTGAATAATAATAATAATAATAATAATAATAATAATAATAATAATAATAATTTTTTTGTTCAAGAAAAATGGTATGGAATAAAAACAAGGCGAAATATATACAACTACCACCTTTTGGTAAATTTAATACTCCCCATATCCAATACTTAAATTTACTACACTACATACCCATTTATTATTTTAATGGTTTTGAATAAAAAAATTGATCGAATGTCAATCAATCTGCAATATCCACATTTATTTTGCAGAACAATTAGTGTCGACAGAATAATTCTAAATGATTGTCCAATTAACTTATAATTATATTATCAATATAAGAATTTATCTATAGTTAATCATTGAATCATGTTTTAAAAATTAAAATTAACATAAATGAATCAAAAAATTAATTACAGATTAAAAATCATTGATTCCGGTCGTTTTAGCATGTTTCCGATTGATCGAAAAAAGGCTAATTCTTGATTGGAATCAGAGAAAATAAATTAAGAATAAACTTATTAATAGTTGTTATTTATTGATGTTTTCGGTCGACCGAAAATATGAAGATACTTGACCGAAAACAAGAAGTTATTTATTGATGTTTCCAATCGATCGGAAATATGAAGATACTTGACCGGAAACAAGAAGTTATTTATTGATGTTTCCTGTCGATCGGAAACAAGAATTTATCGACGGGAGAGAAGCCTTCTTCGACCGGAGACAACCTTTGTCGATCGAAAACAGAAAACTAATTCTATTTTCCAATATATACATATAACTCTTATTTCCGGTCGACTAATGCTTCTCTTCTATCGAAGAAGCCTTCTCTCTAATTCGACCGGGAGAAGGCTTTTCGACGGAGAGAAGCTTAGTCGACCGAAACAACTAGTAATATGTAAATATTGAAAAAATTACAGATGGAAGCCGAGAAAAATTTGAATATTACCTCCGGGAATGATTCAGTCTCGATTATTGATTCCGGGTTGTTTTTCACGGGAATGAGATTGCCAAATCTTTCTCTTTCTCTTGATTCTGCAATATCTTTTTCGCTTCTTATCTCTCGAAAATTTTGAAAACTTGAAGTCTGTATAAAGAAGTGAGACGAAGTGAAAGAAGAGAGTTAAAAAGAAATCTGCAAAAATGGAATATTTTTTTGCTTGAATTTACATTAGACTTTAATGAAAAAAAATCAGATTCTCAATCTCTCACGTTAAGCTTTCTTTTTTATAGACTTTTTACAAAAGAATATATTAATTTAATAAATTGAGTATAGAATATATTAAAATTTTAAAATAGATATGAATGATATATAATTTCACAAATATTAATATATAAGTTTGGCTCCCGTAAAACAATATGCAATATAGAGAATAAGATGTGCGTGCAAAAGCTGGCTGGAAATACCAACAACTACGAGTAGGTTAGACAAAAATGCAAAGGCTAATTCCATCTGGACTTTTTCGTTCACAGCCCGCTTTCCCAAAATCAAACGCCCAAAACAACGAAACCCAGAAATTAATTATAAAAAATAAATAATAGTAGTAGAAAAGGAAAAGTATTAGGAAAAAGGCAAAATTGGCCCTTGATTGACTCTGACACGCAGCGGTCCCCACCTCCCCTTACTGACGGACCCAAACCGAAAATTCAAATCCATTTAATCACGCAATACGAAATTCCACACCAGAAAAATCGAGCAGACATGTCAAACCAAAGGCTTTCAAAGATGTTTACGATTGACGAGACGTCCGTGATGTGGGGCCCCACTATTCCTGCGTCGCTTTCATCATTCTATCCTACCTATAAAACCCGCATCATCTCTCTCTCCTTCATCATCGCATAAATCGCATATTTCTCTCTCTACAATTCTAAATCGACGTCCATTCCCCCTCTGTGGTTATTAATCATTTAATTGTTATACACATTTTGCCAAGAGGTTTTTGATTTTTCTTAAATGGAAGAGGTGAGGGAGGTGGTTAGGAAACGAGTCCGAGATGAGTCGGAGGTGGCGGAGCCGGAGATCGACTCGCCGGAGGTGAAGCGACTGAGGGAGGATCTGTTGGACGGGTTCGATGACGACTCTGAGTTCTGCACCTCGACTCAGGATCTCGACTCGTTCATGAAGAGTTTCGAGGAGGAGATCGCTGCCTCTCCGGCTGCCGGTCACGGCTCTGGTGCAGCGGAGGTTGTAGTTATCGATATGGCGTCGGATTCCGGCGATTCGCGACCGGTTCTGGGGTACTTGCTTGAGGCTTCCGATGACGAGCTGGGGATTCCTCCTCCCACGGCTTCTCCTGTCAACGAGTTGAAGACTGAGTTGGCCAGGGTGGAGTCCGACTCGTCCGAGTTCGGAGGTGAGTTTTGGGAAGTCCCGGGTTATGATGCGTACGCGTTCGGGTTTGGAGAAGTTGAAAATAATATCGGTGAATACGTGGCGCTGGACGGTTTGTTTGACTATTCAGATTTTGGATTCGGGTCGGATGATGTTTCGTGGAGACCCGAAACGTTGCCGGCTCAGTAGGGGTGGGCCTTTTTGTTCCCACCTTCCGACAGATATGCTACTGTTAGGATTAGGCGAAGAATATTGTTAATATATCCTTATTTTATTTTATTTATTTATTTATTTTAATTTGTTTCGATACCGGAAAAATGTGACAATGCATACAGATCTAGAGAAGCTTTGTTAGAACTAAATATGGTCTCAGTTTCGATACGAACAATGTTCTCTAATGTGACAGAAAATATTATTATGGAAAAGAATAAATTCTGAAGCTATCAAGAATAGCAAGGTCTTATTAATTCTCCGAAAATAAAATTTAAGTCTCCACGCTAGTATTATATAAAGTGTTTTATGTAATTGGCAGAATATTGCGCCAAAATAAGTAGTACCAAAATACTCATGAAAGTAGCATAAGCGTATTTTGTTCCTTAAATTTTATAATAAAATTGTCATATTTTTATAAACAAGAAATACTTGATGCAAAATTCCCATATTATTATTTGATTTGGGACATATAAAAAGATAATATAATCTTCTCTTATAAAATAAATTTTACCATAAACTTTTGAAAATAAAAATACTCGAAAATTTTTCCATATAAAAGAGTCTAGGTGTTTGGGTTTCCACTTTCCAGCTAGAGTTGGCGATAGTGGTGATGTGTCTTAAAGTACAAGTCATTAAATTTTGGTTTATGACACAAATCAAAATATACAGTCACAAACTTTTGTAGTTCTGATTCAGTAAATTGGTGTTAGTATTCACGGATAAGGAGTAAATATGTCAGATGTTTATAGCAGAACATGAAAATAACTCTAAAATAAATTTAGATGCAAAATGTCATTGATATTAAATATTTAGTAAAAAATGATCTTTAACGTTAATAAATAGTGCAAATAATTGAGAAGATTAGATTGTATTTAATATTTAAATATAAAATAATATATGTATATATGTGTGAGAGAGTTTAGGTGATATTTTTAATTTAAAATATCAAAATATATAATAAAAATAATTAAAAATATAAAATATAATTATGATGATGATAATATACTTGAGGAGGTATTTTTGTGAATCAATATAAACATTAGGACCAGATATATTTATTAATCACATTTCAAAATTACAAATTGAATAGATGTGGGACACACCAAAATAATAAAAATAAAAATGTAAAAATCGTGGGTTTTTATATTTAACATCAATAATATTTTAGTATGTAATGAATAAAGTAATAAAAAATAAATAAAGAAGTATAAAGTGATTAAAGAAATAAAAAAATAGGTAGGATCCACACATTTGAATAGATAATTATTTCCTTAAAAAGAAATGAGTCAAGTTAAATATGATAATTTGAGAAATAATACGAACCAAATTCGATGGGATGAATGTAGTATAACTTATATATCAATCAAAAGTATGCCATGATACAAATTAAGATGATTTGCTTTAGGGACAAAGTTATAATTTTAAGAATGGAAGAATTTATTACTATTTATATTAATTATAATAATTATTATTATTATTTAGTAATCTTTAGGTTTTATACTGATAATCAATTATTATAACAACTTATAATTGATTATTTAGGTATTTTTAAATTCAAATGAGTTTTGATATTAGCGGGTATTACTATATGGTGTAGAAGGTGGACTTTTTAATAGTACTAAGTTCACTTTTTAATCGTGTCTTGGATATGACGAATATATTAAACTATTCCAAACATTAGTCGACATGTGTACGCGGAATTTTCTCATTTTTAATATTTTTTTTATCTATAGTATTTATTATTAATGCTTATAATTAATTATTATAACAACTTATGTTTATAGTTTAAACAAGTTTGGGTAATCAATTTGATTTGAAACGGGTATTGATATACACTATACATGTCAGAAAATTTATTGACATGCCTATATGGAATTTTCTATATTTTTCAATCGTTCTGTTATTTAGATTATTTTTTTAATGTTTATTTTGTAGAGTTCGAGTCTTTATTAAGACCTATAATTCATTCTTGTAATAATTTATATTTATAAATTTAAATATTTTTTAGAATTAGTGAGTATTAAAATATCAATTGGAATGTAAAATGTAGTGACACAATTTTTAAATCGAGTTTTCAACAAGTAAGGACACATAAATTATATAAATAGGTCTGAATCTGCATGCATATGAGTAAGTTCTCCATTTGAATCTTTTGTTATTTGTAATATTTATTTTGTAATGTTCGATTTTTATTAAGATAAATAACTTATTATAATAATTTATATCTATAAATTTAAATATATTTGATTAGTTAATTAGATTTGGTAAGAGTGTAAGTATATCTATTTTAGATAAATCTAAATGGTTGTATTCTAGCCCCACGGTTATCTTTTATCATTATGTTCTACTGTTGTCAATAATTGAGAGGTAAACAAACTGTAATCAAGTATAAATTTATTTTATAAATTTTTTATTATAAATTATATTGTGAAATATTTTTTCGTAAATACGGACGATTTACATTTTATATATTAAAGCCAGATACATGACGTTGGTACTTATTAATATTAGAGACGGAACTAGAATTAAAAAATTTGAAGTGATTTTCCATCTCGAAATTCGATTAATTACATATAAATTTTGTGTTAGTAGATTAAAAACATAACAAAAAATCAATTAACTTAAGATAAACATGAGTTAATCTCATAGCAGTTGTCAGAAATCGTAGACAAAAACCTATCTTACTTCTTTATCTAAAATCTCATCGAAAACCACCCTCTGACATCATCCGTGAGTTTCACGCACTAATCAGACTCCGACACTTCCCTCCGTCATTCACACGATAGCTGAAGCGTGTGTATTCACAGCCATTCATGGCTGATACTGTGGAAAATATCTCTGGAAACAAAAAATTAAAGTCCACGGCAACATTATGCCCTTCTTCTCCATCTTTTTTAACCCCAAAACTAAATTTAATCCTCCAAAATCAATAACAATAATTGTAAATAAAAATGAAGATTTTCGTGAAGACGCTCAAGGGCACGAGCTTCGGAATCGAAGTAAAACCCGAAGACAAGGTTTTCTATTACTCCCATGTTTTGTTATTCTTATTCGTGTTGTTTCAGCTGGAAGTTTTATTGTTGTTGGATTTTTTCTCTCGAATTTGTGTGGTTTCTGGGAATTTAAGTGATTTGTTTTATTGTGGAGATGTTTTAGTTTAATCTGCTACTGAAATAAGTGTATCGTGATTGAAGAAATTTGAGCTTTTACATGTTGAAATCCTCTTTAGTTAATTGGCAAACTATTTAGTTGAGTTTATTGGTTTTGAGTGATTACTTGGGGTTTTCTAGTCGTGGGCCCATGGATAAGGAAGTATTTAATCTATATTTGGAGTATGTTCGTTTTAATGCATGATCAATAAAGAAAGTTCGTAATTTTGTATTGGGTCTCATGATAATTCTGTAGTGCGATATTTCCATTTTAACTTTTATCAAGTGATAATGAAACTTAATAGTAGAAGTTGCCAATGTTGATTTTTCAAATTAGTTATTTAAGTGGATAGATGTAGCATTTGAATTTGATAATCCCTTTAGTTGAATGTTATGATAGATCTTAGTAATCTACACCTACTGAAGTCATTAAGAAGAATATAGGCAGTGGCTTTAAATGGTGACGATCACAGTGTTCGTGCTTCTCTTATGGGAGTTATTGCTACTTCATGGTAGGAAGAAAATGCTCCTCTGAATTATATTCAAAAACCCCTACTAGAGTGATGCATACAGATATGCCAACGCCTGTTTGAGATGACTTTATATGAACTTCAGCGAATCTTAGATGCCCATACTATTTAAAAGGGTGAAAAGATTAAACAAATGTGGTCAGTTATTCGTTATGTATGAAGATGTTTATCTATGTATGTGTGTGCATGCATGTAGCGTTATGTTTTGGGATTTGGCTAGTTTTGTTCATTAGCTTTATTCTCCAGGTTGAGAATGTGAAGAGAACCATAGAAACTACACAGGGAGCTGATGTTTATCCTGCAGCACTCCAGATGCTTATCCATCAGGGAAAAGTTCTTAAAGATGGCACTACACTTGACGAAAATAAAATTGTTGAAAATGCCTTTGTTGTTATTATGCTGTCGAAGGTAAAGGTTGATTTATTGCTAATTCTCGATTCATTAGGAGACAGATGCCAGATATGTTCTCCAAGCTGGACTTTTTAAGTGTCCTTTCTTTTACCATTTCCTTTTTATTGTCATAGAACAAGGTCTCGCAAGGTGAAGGCTCAACAACATCAAGTGCACCTACTGTGAAGGTAACAAAAACAAGATGCACTATAACTTGCCAGTATTACGAAGTTTCTATCTCTAGTTAAACAATCAATGACATTTATTTATTAACGTAGCCACTCCAATTTATTTTTTTATTTAATGGACCGCTCACATTGATTCATTAAAAAATGTCAATTTACATGTAACTAAACCAGAAATTTGTGTACACACCATGTTCTGGAGGCTTCTATAAAGTTTGGGAAAAAATGTGAATATCTGTACTTTTGATGTTCTAGGCAGCACGATCAGGTGACTTGCAGCCTGCTTCAGCTCCTGTATCAGCAACTCCTCAACCTCCTGCGGCAGCGTAAGATTTGATTACCATTTGCTTTCAATGCTCGGAACTTCATCACTTCTCTATCCTCCCTACTGTTCCCTCCTTTTCTTGGTAGCATGACGGAAAAATTACATATTCATCTTAAATTTGTTTATTGGCCTGTGCTTGAATTTACTCTATTTGGCAGGCCTGCGCCTGCGCCTGCTCCTGCTCCTGCTCCTGTTACAGCTCCGAATGCTACGTGAGTATCCATCAAAATGATATTTTATGCAACTTTTTTTTCTCCAATCTTGTCTTCAGACACTCACTTCCAGTTTAATTTCAGGTCGGATGTTTACGGACAAGCTGCATCTAACCTAGTCGCAGGTAGCAACCTTGAGGGTACTATCCAGCAGATTATGGATATGGGTGGAGAAACATGGGACAGAGACACAGTTGTTCGAGCCCTTCGCGCTGCTTTCAATAACCCAGAGAGAGCGGTTGATTATTTATACTCTGTAAGCGAGACTTCTAACTTGGCTGTTCTTGAGCTTTCTCTGTCACGCCTTCAACTATAACCCTTCAAATAATAGTAATTATGCCCGTGCCATTTTCTTGTTTGTGATGCATCTCAGGGGATACCTGAATCTGCCGAAGCCCCCACTGCACCCGGTGGAACGGCTGTTAACGTGCCTGCACAACCTCAAGAAGCTCTGCAAGCAGCGCTGGATCCTGCATCTGGACCAAATGCAGATCCACTGAATCTTTTCCCACAGGTTATTCTAGAAGTTTCTTTTCTTAGAAGTTCGTTATATGTGAATGGAAAATGCATAGGTGAAGACAGGGTTATGATTCTGTCTTAAAAAGGGTCTTCCAAATATGGGTCCAAATGCTGGTGGTGCAAATACCCTAGAGTTTCTACGGAATACTCCACAGGTAGCATGAAATCGGTTATCTCTCGTATTCCATTTGGCGGCTTCTGATTTTTATTTTATTTTTTAAAATCTTAATCCTTTGCTTCAGTTCCAAGCACTGAGAGAGATGGTGCAAGCCAACCCACAAATCTTGCAGGTTCGCAGTATTTCTCATCATATCTACCTGTTCCTCTGTTGCCGAACAACGGAACAGGCATTGATGAGCTTTATCTTTGTTGGCAGCCCATGCTTCAAGAGCTAGGGAAGCAAAATCCTCAATTAGTGAGGCTGATTCAAGACCACCAAGCTGACTTCCTTCGCCTGATCAATGAGCCTATTGTAGGGGAAGAAGGGTATCTCTACATAATGCAATAGTACAAAAAACATGTTTCTCTGTAATTAGAACTGTGGTTTCTGATACAATTTTCGCTCCGTGATGTTGGTTCCAGCAACGCAGAGGGGCAGCTTGCAGGAGCAATGCCACAGTCCGTAACAGTTACACCAGAGGAACGCGAGGCTATAGAAAGGGTAACTTCTGTAGAGATCCAAACATTTTTGCTGCTTGAAACTGTTTCGTAGCTAACATATAATAACATATGTCCAGCTCGAAGCTATGGGATTTGATCGGGCAATCGTTCTTCAAGTGTTCTTTGCCTGCAACAAGAATGAGGAGCTGGCTGCTAACTACTTGTTGGATCATATACATGAGTTTGAAGAGTGATGAAATATAGCATTTGAGGTCAACACATGTCATCTCTTTCAAATAAACCTATTCTCCTCCCACTTCTTGTGTGCATACTATGATCTTTTTACCCATCCTTTTTTAAAGAGTTCATTTATGTGATATGATGCTTAGAATATAAATTAACTCCATCTCTTGCCCTCTTCTTTTAAGATTTTCAAGTACCATCTAAAATAGATCCATAAAACTGAAATATTAAATAGTATTTTGGAATTCGTAGCAGTATTATTGCATTAGATAAAGGGTGGATTATTTTTGGTTGCAAATTTATCATAAGAAAAGGAAGTATAAGATGAGAATATTTTATTACATTTTAGCGCTTCCCATATCCGATGTTCTCTAGGGTGGAAAGGATGAAAAATATATTACTCCATCTGTCTAGGAGTGTGCATCAATCGAATCAAAACGAAAAACCGATCAAGCCGATAATTTTCGATCAGTTCGGTTCTGTTTTTAAAAAAGTTGGTTTTCGGTTCAGTTCAAAATTTTAATTAAATTTGGTTTTCTTTTGGGTTCTCAGTTTTACATTTTAGGTTCGGTCCGGACCGAAATTAAAATTTTTATATATTATATATTTTATATAATAGTTAATTAATATCTTAATTAAATAATTAGGATAAAAATATATTTATTTTGAACATATGTATGTATAATATATGTTTCTGTCAGTTTTTTGGTACGATCAAATTTTTCGGTTCGATTTTCGATCGATCCGAAATTATAAAACGGTCTGGTTCGGTACAAAAAATGCATTCAATTCGGTTTTCGGTCGATCGATCGACCGATGCACACCCTACATCCGTCCTTGATATATGCTCTTAGTTTTTGTCGGTATGAATTTTAATAAATACAATGAGTGTAAAGTGAGTATTAATAAAATATGTTGTGAGTGAAAAGTATGGTTAAAAACTGAAATATTATAGCAACTATATTATATAATTGAACGTTGGACTTATAAATTTATGCTCTTGATACGTCCACAAAATCCGTTCACTTTCTTTTATAGACATTAACTCCACTATTAGAGTCGACATGATTTAGGCAAAGTGATGGGGGACTTGTTCACTCCTGGTATGATAATTGCTTATTTGATTTTGAGTTACAATATTTAAATAAGCACGTCCCATGTTTAATAGAATCTTCTTATCGGTATTATTTTTTAATATTTCATATTTTTATTAATTACCGGTATTACTATCTAATAATGACCAAACAAAAACACTCAAAATTATAGAAGAGCTCAGCCCTTCGTTCCATTTCTTGAATTTGTCAACTTCTATCCTTAATATGCATAAATATTTTTTATATTTGTAATCACAAGGGAAGTAATGGCATCGAAAGAGTTAAAATCAGTTGTCCTGCATCAACCAAATTGGAAAACAACCAATCTCCTAACACATTATTTTCAAGATTCGATAGTTTTTTTTTGGGTCAATTAATACAGAAATTTAAAGGCCGCGTCACGGTGGACTCGAACCCGAGACAAGATTCGATAGTTTACACTCAATAAAATAAAGCGATTGACACTTCAACAATCGTTGATAAACTAATAGAGCATAAATTTATAAGTCTAACGTTCAATTATATAATATAGTTGCTATAATATTTCAGTTTTTAACCATCTTAATTATTTGTGCTGGTTATGACTAATACCTAATCAACTCCAATTATTGGATAAATATCCCACGTATGAATTTGATGGCGCTACTTTCACTTTCGCGTATAAATTTCACTCTTGATAAAACAGTAAAAAATGTATTTTGCACAGTGAAATTCTAAATATTCAAACAAAGATCCAAAGCTGTAGGAAAAGTGATTTTTCCTTTGTTTTTAATCTCATTTTTGGACACTAAAAAATTCCGAATTACTGAAGTAGAAGGTATCAATTCTGCAGGCTTTGTCATTTACGCAACGATTCCTTCTCGAGATCAATAATTGAGAAATTGAACTTAGAGGGAAAAAAAGGAAAAATATCCTATGCTTGCAACAAAACAAGAGGAAAGAAATGAAAATGAAACAAAAATTGATTTTTTTTTTTTTTACAAAAGCTTCTTCTTTTGGTGCACAGTATGGTGTTGTGCACTGTAGAGGATCCCAATGAAAGGAGCACTACAAAAAAGTCAGAAATAGATAAACAATATTTAAAAAATGTAAGCACTCTGTATTTTTTTAAAATGAAATAGAAAGTACCACAGAAAAAAGCCAAATATGGAGAAACAGCAACTAAAAATACCTAACTACTCATTTTCAAATGAAACAGGAAATACCACTGAAAATTCAAATGTAGAGAAACACTAACTTATAAAAAACGAGGCTCATTAATTTGAATGCATCCGTTGTAATTAATAAATCTTAATTGAGAATCAATGAACCCTAATTAAATTTAGTTAGAATAGATGCAGAATATATGCACAAGTTTTTGCCAAAAAAAAATTTAACTACTCACATTTTCAAATGAAATAGCCAAACTTTCATGCCGCAGAAAAGAATTATATGTTCAGAAAATATTGCATCTGTCTTTACTTGATTCGTCGCATACACTTCTTGATTCTCCTCTTTAAGAATTTTACACATTTATTTAATTTCATTTTCAATCTGTGCATTTATTTAAGAGCGTGCTTAATAATCAGAATTTTTCGGCATATTTTTTTTTGGTGGTCTCTATATATCATCACTCTTTACTGAAGGTGTCACGTTCAAGTATATATTGGTAATATTTGTAAGGACATAGAGGTAATCTTGCACGAGTCGATTTATTATTCTTAATTTGAGGAAAATAAAATAAAATTATGCTCGTAGATATAGGAAAGATAAACCAAGTTGAGTTATTTGGATATTGTGGAGAGATTTCGAAACTCATCTTTACCTAAAAACCACATATTTTTCTGCTAAAATTATTGGAGGCATGTGTTCTCCTATAGTGGAGAAAGTGACAGATCAAGATGAAGTTCACTTGTCCCAAACTTACTGTACAGTGCATATCTTCAACCCCATTAATATCGCCTCAAAGATATCAAGAAACTAACAAGAACATGGCCATGATGAAAAGAAACATTTAAATGTAGAAAGGAAACAAGGTGGCTTGAACACTATGCCCTTCATCTTCGGTGGGTTAGAGATTTCTCAATTATGTAAGAAATCAGACATGAAATTGTGTATGTAATAAGGTTAAAATTGTGTAGGTAATGAAGTAGGTGAGAAATTGGCCGTGGAAGGGGTTTAGCACAAACATGATCAGCTACTTAACCGGGCAACTCCACCTGCCCATGACTAAGGCCGCCAACAATCTCACAAACTTCGGCGCCTTCGTCGCCGACGCCTTTGCCGGAAGGTTTTGGACCATAGCAATCGCCTCAGTCCTACTACAATTAGTTGAGTTCTCTTGAATTAATTTAAGGGTTTTCTAGTCTGTACATTTGTTTGAATATTAAATTACATTGAACAGGGAATGACCAGTTTGACAATATCAGCAATTTTGCCTAGTTTAAGGCCGCCGCCTTGCAACCCTGGCGGAGTATGCAAAGAGGCCGATCCCGGGCAGCTGGCGGTCCTCTACGTGTCCTGCTGCTGTCGGCGCTGGGGTCCGGCGGGTACCGGCCGTGAATTGTGTCGTTCGGGCCCGACCAGTTCGACGAGAACAATCCGAAGGAGAAGGTGACGACGTGGAAGTTCTTCAACTGTTACTACTTCTGCATGGGGGCTTCCATCTTGCTGGCCAACACCGTCATCGTCTACATACAAGACAACGTTGGATGGGGTTGGGGGTAGGTATTCCCGCCTTTGCGATATTTCTTTCGATCGTGGAATTTGTGTTCGGCTACCCGATGTACCGGAAGCTGGACCCCGCCGGTAGCCCGTTTACGCGGCTATTGCAGGTCAGCGCCGCCGCCTTTAGGAAGAGGAAGGTTTCTGATCCGGGGATTCTGTATGAGAATGACATGCTTGATGCGGCCATTTCTGTTGGGGGCAAACTCGTCCATACTGATAATATGAAGTAATTAGCTCTTAACCTTTTTAATCTCATTTTATGTGTTGATGGTTTGATGTTAAACATTATGAGTTTGATAAGTAATTAGTCAGGAACTAAACAGCTTCTGGCTCTCGATATCGGCCGGGAGCTACGCGAGCACGCTGCTCATCACGGTGGTGCACAAATACAGCGCGGCGCGTGATGGGTCGAACTGGCTGCCCGATGATAATTTGAATAGGGGGAAATTGGAGTATTTGTATTGGCTGATCACGTTGCTGCAGTTCTTCAAAATGATTTATTACATCATCTGTGCTAAGGATTTATACGTACAAGCCGTTGGAGGTGAGAAAATTGGGAGATGATGAGAGGGAAAGAGAAGATGGAGTTGAGCTGCTACTTGCTAGGGAATGCTTAGAATCGAGCAATGACTTTCTTTCATCTTTTTTGGATGTTTACTTAGAACGCACTTCAATTATTGTAATATGATACGAATAAAGCTCACAAAAATGACTCGGCCCAGCCCGAAGGGTTGATCCAATCTTGGACTCTCGATATATGTGGGTGCATTCTATTTCTAAGCTAGTTCATGCTCATAAATTGAAATTTAAAACCTTTTTAATTTTATAAAATAGAAAATTTGGGAAAATCCTGTTCAAATCAGATTTCCAAAGGATCATAGTATTGGCTAAATTCTGGGTTATATATAGAGCCTGATAATATTAGAATTATAGTTCATGGATCTAGAGGAATTTCAATCAAATTATGATTAACCTTATTAGGATTTTCTTCTTATTATAAATAGCCCTCTAATTGTATATTACACCTTCATGAGAATTTTTCTAGTAAAAAATACATAGCTTGACACGTGATGAACTAGATATACAACTTGTGAGTTCTGATTTATTTTTCAATATTTTCTTATTCGTAACACCAAATTGGTAAACCAACAAGACTTTTATTTTTATTTTTATTTTTTTATTTTTATTTTTTGTTTGATGTCTCTCTTTTTTTTTATGTGGAAGATATTTAATTATATAAGTTTGTTCTTATATTTCAAACTTTGGTTAATGTATATTTTTTATCAATCATATTTTGTAACGTTCAGAGGTTTAAAATAATTACTCGGTAGATGGTCAAATTTACTATAAAAACGCCGTTTGAGGGTTCACTTAGTACGAATACGTTGTCACAACTTAAATTACAATTAAACAATGAGCTAAAAAATAATTGAAAAAAAAGGTTTCCTACTTGTCGTGTTACGTGTTAATTTGCTAGTCTTAGTTTATGACATCAAAATTCGGGAGCCAATAAACCTAGACAAAATTAGAATAATTTCAAACTAGACATTTTTTGAAGTATAAAAGCAAAAACGAGGAACGGTCAAATTGGTAGCGTTAACGACCTTTTCTTATTCTAGAACTGCTATCCACCAAGTTTGAATGTTTTCCTCCCAATCCATTCTTTACTATATATATAATATTTTCTCACTTTTTCACATTAACCATCATTCTCTTCCACAAACGGTTTTCGTTTTCTATATCAAAAATCTGTTTGCTTTTCTTGGAATGGCCCTCAAATTACGTTCCATTTTTTCAAGATCGGAAGGCTCATTAAAAGAAAAGTAAGATTTTCAATATTTCTCCTCCATTTCTTTAATTTATATGCTTTTTCTTTTTTTTTTTGTATTTTTGAAGGAGCGAAAATTTGGTTAAGAGCTTAAGAATGTCAGGGCGGGGGGAGGATGGTATTGATAATATAGGGTCTCAGTCTAGGCCGCTGTCGGCGGTGGCGGATGCGTTTGAGGACCTCACCGCGGTGGTGAACTCCGGCAGCTTCAACGGCAACCTTGATTTGAAGAGCTTCTGCGATGCATGCTCTCTAGTCTCTGTTCTCTTCGGTTGTCTTGGCACAGCCTTCAAATTTGCCGAGTTAGAGTATTGCTCTAAGGTTCCCCTCTCTCTCTCTCTCTGACTCTCTGTCATGCATTTCCTCTTTCTCTGATGCCATCAATGCTTTTCAGGTGAGTGGGCTTAAAGGTGCAGTAAAACCCATTTAACATTAAACAGAATTATAGATTTTGATATAAAACAAGACACGGTCACGACAGCAGGAAGTCTATCTCGTCAGCTCCGAAGAGTGAGGCAGGGCATTGATCTCATCGCAACTCTCTTCCAGAATTTCCTCTCTTCAGAGTATGTTGTGCTTGTGATATTCACTCATATTTGCTCAGCAAGAAACAAGATTCATTCATGGCTAATCGAATCACTTTTTTTTCACTACAGTGATCCGAGTTTGAAAGAAGCTGCGTCGTCGGCTTATGCAAAAACGTGCGCCCCATACCACACGTGGGCTGTGAGAACTGCTGTTTCAGCCGGGATGTATGCTCTTCCTACAAGGGAACAGCTGCTTGTCAAACTAAACGAAACTCGTGAGTTTCGAATTTCCTTTTCTCTGCAAAATGTAGTGATGTTATTGTTTCCTAAAGCCGTGCTTTTCAACAGAGGAATCAGCAGAGAGGGAAATGAGAAGATTCATCAAAGCCTCAGCTCCGATCATAGAATACATTGACAAGCTCTACACTGTAAGAAATATCAGCTTGGATTGGTAAGGCGTGGAGGTTCGTCGTTAATCAGTCCGGATTTGGAACAGACGATTTTCTGTGCAGAATTCTGCTTATAACTAACAGTTAAGATGTCCATTTACTAGTGACCAAATGGTACATGTGTATAATATACATGCAATGTTATACCATTATAAAAGAACTGGGGAAAAAATGATGATCATCCTCCTCAAACAGACAATTCAAAAATGCTTTCCATAATTTTGATTGCAACAGTAAAATATATGAGGCAAAGAATCAAATACGACACTCTTATTCAATGTTATGCCTTGTAAGACTTCTAACCGGCCATATTTCATCTACATCGTCAAGCTTTCTGGGTTCTGAATAATTTTTGTGAATGTTTGGAGGAATGCAGCCAAGTCGGCACCATAGATGATTCGGTGGTCAGCTGTAACATTCACCTGAAATCAAGTTTTTTACATATCATTATATATATTGGAAATAAAATAATTCCTCATAAACAATGGCTTTAGTTACAAGCTAGATTTGCAATACTGCTAGTATACCTGAAGATGAATCATAATCCTAACTACCATAATAAGTCAACAAATTCCACCTCTAGAGCTGGTTAGCCGTTTCTTCCCCTAATTCTAGGCCTTTTGTTATGCTATTCAAATTCAAGAGCAGACACATCTAAACTCGTAAGAAGCTACTAATCTATCATTTCCTTATACAAGCTGCCATAATAACCTCGTAAAAGCTACCAATATATCATTTCTTTAAAGAGGTGGTCTCCTGTGCGCGCAACGCGCACAGTGAGACCCACCCTTATTAGTTAATTGGTTAATTAAGCTTAATTAATTAATCTTAATCAATTAATTAATTAAATTGATTTTAATTAAAATTAATTAGTTAATAAACTCTAATTGTAACTTAATAAATAATAATTTTGAATTCATATATATTAATTTTGAATTAATAAACCCTATTTGGAATTAATAAACCCTAATTTTGAATTAATAAACCCTAATTGAAAATAATAAACCCTAATTATGAATTAATAAACCCTAATTATGAATTAATAAACCCTAATTTTGAATTAATAAACCCTAATTATGAATTAATAAACCCTAATTATGAATTAATAAACCCTAATTTTGAATAATAAACCCTAATTATGAATTAATAAACCCTAACTTTGAATTAATAAACCCTAATTGTTAATTAATAAACCCTAATTTTGAATAATAAACCCTAATTTTGAATTAATAAACCCTAATTTTGAATTAATAAACCCTAATTATGAATTAATAAACCCTAACTTTGAATTAATAAACCCTAATTATGAATTAATAAACCCTAATTTTGAATTAATAAACCCTAATTGAAAATAATAAACCCTAATTTTGAATTAATAAACCCTAATTATGAATTAATAAACACTAATTATAAATTAATAAACAAAATATAAAATAAAAAAAATTAACAAACACTTGTGCGCGTCGCGTACGTGCGCGCGCACAAGTGTTTGTCTTCTTTAAATGACCTTAGTAGATAGAGTCATAGAGTCGCTGTAACATGAAATTAAAATGTTCTTTCAGGATAACAATTATGTATTGTTATTTCTTCATTTTATTGGGTGCATTTGAAGCCTAACTGTTACATGTGTCTTTAGGTAAGTTTAAAAGGACATCTCTCAAATATAAGCTCAACCATTTACGGGTAAGGTGTACACTAAATCATGAAGCTCATGTGTGAGAATTATTTGGAAAGAAACAGGGTGGCTTATAGAACCAACTCATGCAATATAAATTTAGACGAAGTATGATGGAGTTACCAGCATCTGGTTTTTAACGGTGAAGAATCCTTCTTTGTCAGCTACAACGGTAGGCTTTGATGCTCCCACGGCCATAATAGCTCCCTGAACATTAACAATGCTCAAGTAAATTGGTAAATGATCGGAATTTTATGATATGTATAATGATATAATTTAAATCATCTCCTGTCCCGGAGGTAAAATAGCATCGAATCTATCCACTCCAAACATGCCCAGATTAGACAATGTGAAAGTCCCTACACAAGTCAAAAACTTGATTCATTTTCGATGCAACCATAAATCCTACACTCTCACGATGCATGTGTTCTTGGAAATCAATACATATCCTACTCTATGAGCACCTGAATTGTATTCTTGGTACTGAAGTTGCTTCGCTCGTGCCTTTTCGACTAGCTCCTTCCACTTCTTGGACAACAGATATAGATCCAACTAGAACAACAACAAACAACCAAGTTATGATCATCCATGAGTTAAACAGTTGCCAAACAACAAGAAATCAAGTACAGCTAATTCGTGCATTGCACCTTATCGGCATCTTGAAGCACGGGCGTGATCAATCCATCATTGATTGCCACAGCCACAGAGATATTTACACTGCTGTTGTAAGTAAAACTTTTCCCATCTTTACACGTAGCATTCACCACCGGATGTTGAACCAATGCCATTGCCGCAACTTTTGCTAACAAGGCACTCATGGTAACACCCTTCTTCTTCACCTAGGGTTAATGGAACCAATCACATTACATTTTTTTATTAAAAATCTGTCAAATACATCAATTCACACCACATTATAATAACTGAACATGAATTCCTTCATGCATATTGTTTACCGTAATTAACTGGGAAACCTAATATAGTTCGATTAAATTGGGGAAATTGAGATCAAATCAGTAACCTTTTAAGCAAATGTACCTTCTGATACAGAGCATCGAGCGCATCGGTTGCAATCGGATAACCAACTCTAAAAGTCGGCACGGCGAGGCTCTCGAGCATATTCCTCGATACTGCTGCCTGCATTGTGGTAAAAGGCGCTATTGTAGACCCTGGGATCTCAGGATAACTTGCTGCAGCCTTCGGCTGAGATACCGCCTGAGCTGCAGGCGGCGGCGCCATTACCACATTGGCCTTTGGGGCAGGCGTGATTCCAGCCGCTTTCTCCACATCCTCGGGCGTAACCGGTAACCCTACCGAACAGCCCTGTCCCGACCAATTTACTGATATCCACCTTATGCTGCTTCGCCAATTTCTTCGCAAACGGCGTCTCCACCACCTTCCCGGTCGTCACAGGAGCTGGAGCTTTAGCTTTCAGAGCAACAGGAGCCGGCTCCTCGACCGCCGGTGGCGTCGCGATGGGCGCCGAGACGACGATTGCGCGGCGGCTTTAGCCTTGGCCTCGGCGATTTCGCCCTCATTCTCGGCCAGAATCCCAATCGAGGCGCCGACGGGAGCCGTCTCGCCATCGTTGACGACGATTGCGGCCAGAATTCCGCCGTAGAAGGTCTCGACGTCCATGTCGGCCTTGTCGGATTCGAAGACAACGACGGCTTCGCCCTTGGAGAGGGCGTCTCCTTCGGATTTGACCCAGCTGACGATTTTCCCTCGGTCATTGTGGAGCTGAGGGCGGGCATGCAGATCTCGCGGATCTTGGCGCGGACGACGGGGAGGCGGGTTGAGTGGGGTTTGAGGAGGAAAACGGAGGGGCGGATGAAGGGGGTGGAGGAGGAGACGGCGGATGAGAAAGAGAGGGAAGCCATTCCGGCGGATGTGAGCGGTGTGAGTAGCAGCCGTGGACCAGGCCTGTATACGAACTACTCAAGTTGAACACATGTCTGCAGTCCTTCATAAGCTCGCCAAATTCTAATCGGTCCACGTCATCCTAGACATGGCATCCCTATACAACACTATATTCATACAGTGAAAACTTCATAGTAAGAAATATAATGACTTATCCTCTATGTAATATATTGAATAATACTTAACATTGACAAATTTAAAACTTACTAATTTGTTGTTTAAGTTGAATGTGGTAAACGAAAAACTTAGAAATGACTAAGATCTAAAGGATTTTAGTCGGACCTAAAAAATACATAGTAAAATATCAATAATTTAATTAAGAATTATAATATAGTTAATAAAATATATTAAGAAAAGCAAAATTACAGAAAATATCGTAATTGTACAGTATAATTATAAAAGTAACGTATTTTAATTGTACAAATCAAATTAAGAGCTTATGTCAAACACAAAAACTCATATACATCCATCAACATGATACGGACGGATAAAAGTATCATTTATTTTTAATAAACGTATTATTTACATCAAAAAAAAATTATTTGTTTTTTACATTATAATTCAAAAGTATTATTTATACTGAAGAAAAGTATCATTTGTAGTGGAAAAAAAATATTTGTCTATACATACGACGTCCACACATGAAACCAATTCTATGTGAAAACGAGTCACAACTTCTAGTTGTACAATACGGATATTGGTAAATGGTAATTAATTCACACGTAAGTCTATAAGTCGATTTGTACATAATTTCTTAGGCCACGTTTGGTAGCCTTGTTTCGTCAGGATAACAAAGTTATGCGTCTGTTTGGTAACTCTGTTTCGTATCCTGCGTCTGCTTGGTAGTTCTTTCGTATCCTCGCCTCTGTTTGGTAGCTCTGCTTCAGATCCTTACGCCCGTGTTTTAATGACGGCTTGGTGGTTTTGTCTGCTTGGTAGCTGCTTTTGACTATTTCTTTAGGATTTGTAACCTACCTAAATGGTGGGTTACGAAACCTAACCGCACAAAGACATTTTAACTAGACGAAACCTAACTCGCACAATACATTTTAACTAGACGAAACCTAACGAAACCTAACTAGACGAAACCTAACGTGGCTACACACCTACATGCGAGTTATCAATTTTTTCGAAATTCAGATTTTAATTGAAACTCTTAAAACAATGCATTTAACTTTGGCTATGATTTTTTTTTAATATGCAATACATATATGTTATTGTGATCTAAAAATACATAAATCTACGTAATTTCAATTGTAAAATACCATGCCATTTTCTATATCGTCTACACAATTATTATAAACATTGAAAGGCAAAATCAGCATAATTAAAAACATGAAATTGTAAAATTATCACACCATTTTCTATAGCGATGAGCTGTAATAATATTTCGGCAATGATGTTCTCTCCCACCCAAAACAAAATAAAGAATAGCAAAATGGCTAATAGATAACCACTATAATGAATAACATTTCAAAAATAAGACTGGCCAGGTCATGTAGGCAACCACACCATGTCACGCCGTTGACATTTTCGGTCGATCAAAACTTCACCATCAATTCAATCTTATTGTATCTAAGAGAGAACTATGAATTAGAAAGATTGTGAAATTGACCAAGTCATGTAGGCAACCATGCAACGTTATGTCGTGGATGTTTTAGATCGACCAAAACTCTATAAACGATCTATTCATATTGTATTTGAGATATAACCGTGAATTAGAAAGATTATGAAATTTTTAAATAGTAATTTCCCGCCTCATCGAAAAATTTGGTGGGCCGACCGCTTAGCTGTCATTTGGATGTATTCCATTAGACTTGAGACAGCTATTTTGTCTTTATTCGCGATCCTTCTATTTATTGTATTCTTTATTGATCTTTATACTAATTATCCGTTGGATTCGATGCCTTTATTTCTTTTCACTCACACTTGCAGTTTTTGCAAAATTGTCCTAACTAGGGATGGCAACGGATCCAGGACCGGTCCAGATCCGTGATCCGATCCATTTTAAGGATCCTGATCCCAAAAATCCTGGACCGACTAATCCTGGATCTGGATCCTAATATATAACAATATTTCTGATCCTGATCCTGAGTTTAGGTTTTAAGACCTGATCCGATCCAGATCCACCAGTGGACCCGCCAATTATATGTATATATATATAATTTTATTATAATTAAATTAGTTAATCTAAATAATTTCTATTCGTCTGTCTCATTCATTCCCAATTTCCCATTCCAAACTCCATTTAGTTTATATATATATATATATATATATATATATATATATATATTATTTTTTATTATAATTAAATACATAACCCCAACTTAAAACTCTTCAATTTTCTTTTTCAAATTATTCCAAAACAAATATGTTCCAAATTTCATTTCAAATACTCCCAATTATGTATCTATCGGATTCACGGTGAGTGGCATTACTTACACCAATGACGATCGAGTTGTTTGTTGTTTCTACTTTATAAGAAATCAGAATCAACGCCTTCCAATATAGTGATAATTGTAGAAATTCTAAATAATTATTATAATATTATTATGCATTTAGATTATTATGGTATTCATGTGAATCAGAATTGATTAGAATTTATTTTAGGCGAAAATATATGGATCCGGTCAGACCCTGACCCCGTGGATCTTATGGATCCGGATCCGGATTTAATTTTTGGACCCAATGGATCCGGACCGGATCCGGACCAAAGCAAAAAATCGGATCCGGATCCGGACCAGCTGATCCGATCCAGATCCGCCCATTGCCATCCCTAGTCCTAACCATTTCGAACCAATTTTTTTGGCTAATTATATTAGATCAGTCGTATTGGAGATGTATAACTATTCATTTATATATAAAAATTCGTTTCTTTCTGGCGAAATATATTATATCAGATCAGACAGGTTGGAAAAAATTTATATCGGTAACCATCTTTAAAATGAAAATGTATTTATTGGTGTTGGTATGGTTTCTCTTTAGTTTCAATAATCTTATAAATTTTTAGTGTATTTTAAAATTGGTTCAACCATTTCAACGACTTTGGTTGTTTGGTACTAATAAATTGGATACCTTATCAAACCGTTACATTACATATATTTTTCGATTCTAGTATGTGAGATAATCATCTCAATGGATTTTTATTTGTTTTTGCATTTGATTTTTATATTGTACATTTAGCCAAGAACAATATGGCGTGTGGTAAAATGTAACGTATTTAAAAGTGAAATTAATATTTTATGATTTTCTACTATCATCGAAGTAAGTCGTTCAATAATAAGACATGAGCTGTTTCGAAAAAAGCCATTCATGCAATGCATCATAATGTGTTATAAAATGATATTTTCATCTCAAGTTATATTTCATCTGTACACATTAAAACTAATACGAGTCAGATCAGACGATCATATGATTATTAAAGTCTGTTAAGAAAATAATAAATAGCTTTAAAGTTTATGTTTGACTTATTTTATTACCCATCGAGCTAAATACGAGTCTAACTTGTTTTTCATAATGATTTTGTGCATTTAACTTATCCAAAATTTGTTCCGACAACATCTACTAACAACTAAAAATATATATATTCAAATTGTTTGATTTAGTAGTCGAACTAAAATTCAGACCAACTTTAACCAATATTCCCGAGTAGAATGTCTTATTATTTTATGAGGTGGTCTCTCGTGCCTTCGTCTATATAATTGATGACTAATAAATTTTAATTAAAATTAAAGATTTATAATTAAAAATTAATAAATTATCACATGTTTATGTCAGAATGGGGATCAAATGATTCACAAGAACTCTCAATTCTCTAATCAAACTCTCAATTCTCTACCTCCACGCTCTTGACTTACGACATTTTTTGGTTCCCGATCAACCATGATGATCGGCTTGACCAAGACGGCTTGATCACCTTCATTCAATGACTATGTGTTCATCACTACCATCGACACGATTCATCTTGATCTCTCATCCTTTTGCTATTATTCAATTATTTTTAATTTATTTATCTTTATGTTTGAATTGTCGATTTGAGTGTTGGAAGCCCTTATATCGACATCTCCACCAATGTTCTGTAATACCCCGTATTTCTGTAACAGAGATTAACCCATAATTAAGATCTCATTAAGAAGGGAATTGCATCCTTAAGAAAGAGTTGGTTAAGTTAGAAGCTTTTACATTAAGCTTCGAGTTGAGACGATAGAATTTCGACAGATTTGAGATAGAATCTGAGATAAGATCCTTAAATCTAGTCGAACATAAGAAGACCTAGATTTAAATAGTCTTGATATGATAGATACATGCTCAACGAAGTCTTGATTTCAGAAAATTGAGAATTTCAAAATTTACGTTTTTATGACGTCGGCGTTTGCCGATTAAGCTCGGATGAAGAGCAAAATATTTAAAATAGTTTTTAAGGTCAAAAATATGTTTAATAAGTATATTTTGATATTTATGAGTAAATATTGAGGTTAAAAGTAGAGATTCAAAAGAGGTTATTTTATCGGATAATTAGCGTCGATTTCTTGCGATAAAAACGTTATGTTTTATTCTACAATAATTATATTTAATTTCTAATCAAAAGTTATGATTTATGTATTAAATAAATGAGAAAAGGAAATGAAAAATAAAATAAAATAAAATAAAATAAAGCTTCTAGATAAGTGATGATTAATCACTTATTTAATAAAATCAAAATTAAATGATTTATTACATAATATATGATATATACTTTAGAACATTCTAACACATTTTTCATCCTCATTTATCTTCTTCAACTCACGACACACACACTTTTGCACACACTAGATTTCGAAAATCTTGAGCCAAAAATAGGAAGATCCGGCCGTTGAATTTTCGATCGGTCTTCGAATAGTATAATCTCGTACCGAGAACACATCTACGGTTTGAAATTTTTAAAAATATGATCCTATGCTCCATTCAGATTTTCGGTCCTTATATATTTATTATGAAGGATTATGTTGTGTTGATTATTTATGGATATATTGATAGATTCGTTGTTTACGTATTGTTTAACGTTGAAATTGTAAAGCATATGTTTATTGTTTGTAAATTCTTATAATTTTCAAAAAAGAGCATGCTTGGATCTTGAATTTATGATGTTGTTATGATTGAATTGTCTTCATATATATGTTATTGGATTGATATAAATGTGTTTGGAACAAGAAAAACGTTTGAAATCGAAACTATACAAATTTTTCTAAAAGGGCCGAAAACCCTAAGTGTTATAATGTTGGATTTTTTTTATTTTATTTGATCCTTTTGACTTCATATTTGAACTCTATGATATGAATAAAGTCTAAAATGATTTATTCGGATTTTTCCGCCGACGTATTCAAAAACGGTAAAATTTTAGTTTGTCGGCGAAAATTTGTTTTCAAAGCCAAAGCTTTGATCTTTATGTTTTATTGATAAAATGATGATATTTAATGATAGTTGAGCATGTATATAGGTTCGTTGGTGTTAGATGACGTCTCACGTAAATTTTCGACGTTAGACATAAAGTGCGTCTTAAGGGGATTTTCGATTATGGCTAAGACGAGATGATTGAAGCTTGTTGTTGAGTCTTATATGATCATTGAGACATATGGTGATGAATTTGTGGAGTTTGGGCTATGTTTGGATGGTTTGGTGTTGATATGGCGATGCGTTTATAAATGTTACGCTGTCGAAATTTAGATAGAATTTGTTTGCTAATAAGATGTTAGAGGATGCAATGACCCGAGTTTTGATAGACCATAGTGTCTTAGATTTGATATCGAGAAGATATGATCCTATCGACGACTAAGACGATTAATGTTCTTGTTTGGTCTTGATAGGCTTTTATGCCGTTTTATATGGATTGATGGTCCAAATGGGATAAAGAAAGAATTGGAATTGAGAATTAGTTCCTTAGCTCTAAGGAACATCCAGGTGGGTATAAGTATTTTCTATAAAAGTATACTTATGCTTTTAAATGTTTTCAAATGAGATGATATGATTATGCATGAAAGATGACAATGAGATTTGATGATATGCATCTAATTGCATTGTTTTGAAAGATTATTGACTTGCCAATATTTTTAAGCATGAGCATAAGCATGATGCACTACCTATCCACGGGAAAGAAAGAAAAGAAATATTGAAAAAGAAAGAATTTACCGACGTCGGGTATGACCGTAGTTGAGAACCTTCGGGTCCAACTCGGGTATGTGATATAAAGGTGTTTGAGAAGGAGGCATACTTCTCAACACGCAGAAAGAATCCGTGGATATGGGAAGGAGAGAAGAAAATTGCATGCAAACATGATACATGCATATGCATATGATATTATGATGATATGAAAGCAAGAAAGTATTTATTTATGAAAGTACACGTTATGGCAAGTCTAGAATATAGCCCTAAGGGCAAAGTTTTAAATGTTTTTGGCGTATACTCACTGAGTGCATTTTTGTACTCACGCCCTGCATATATTTCTAAATATGCAGGTTGAGCTGGAGAGAGAATGCTGGAATCGAATGCTGTGCAAAGGAGCTTCTCTAAATGTTGATTCATGCTGAGGTTGTTTAAATTGTTTGGTCATGTTTTATTGCCCAGAGAATTATGTCTTCATACATGATTCTCAACCACGTTTTTCGTTGTCGAACTTTGGCCTCTACTTCCTTTAAGTTTTGTTGAGTTGAATTGATGGTACTCTTCACAAGGATTTCACATGTTCGTTGTTGAAAAATTTTCATTTATACTTCAGGTTGTTGCTTAATAAATAGTGATTTCCAAATTTCCAATTTGGTTATCTTAATTAAGTTCATCCTTATTATTGAATATTCCTTGTGATTATTCGTCCTCAACTGTTGTTTTTACTCTTTTGAATCCTTATTATGATTTGAGGACCAAGAATCATTCTTTGCTGAACTCTATTTTATCCTTCTTAACCCCGAGTCACGGCCTAATTACCTGATTAGGTAGTCGGGTCGTGACATGTTCTTAGGGGGGTTTAATGTTGTTCTTTGATATCAGATTGTTAGTGTTATATCATGCATGACATATATGTTATCCCCCTTTCATAATTATTGGATCCATCTCTAATAATATGAGTGTGTTAGTGAGATTAAGGTATAATTAAATCATCAATAAAATATAAGAAGATAATTTTATATTTTTTGATAGAAAATATAAGAAGACTATTCGGATATAAGTATATACCATGTCACAACACGGCAACACCTATTCGTCCAACCAAGTGCAGCAGTTTTTGGCGCATTCTCACTTTCCCATATGCTCCAAATTTAGCCTTTATAGCACTCAAATTCTTGATACAGTTTTAATATTTGCGGTCTAAGTTTTTCTTTCTTTCATTATTGTTCTCAAGATGTCTTTTTTTCGAGGATCACGTATCACTAATAAAATTAGTCTTTCGATTTATCTCATTATACTGCATTATATACATATATCTAATTTTAATTAATATATGATAAAGATATCATGTCATATTAACATTAACGTCTATTAATAAGTAAAATATTAAAATTGATCATTTACTTGCCCTCTGCCTCATAGCTTATTTTGCTCTATAAAATAGAAAATAATGGCGCTATTGGAAAATAAAAGTATGTAAACTCAATTTGGCTGGACAATCCATTTTAACCAAAGAAGTAAAATAAACGAATGGAGCTAAGATAATTAAATGGTTGAAGAGAAATATTTATTTTTCAAATCCCAATAGAAATTTTAAGTAAAGTGACATTTAAAGCCGAAAATGGTTTTCGTCCAGATTTTTCACTTTGATTTCCTTTCCTTATATCTTTGAGGGATGTTATGCTATAATTTGATGTAACCGCCATTTGCCGAGTTAGGACAACATTTCAGTTGAAGTATTCCTTTTTTTCTGTAAAAAATTAGAAAATGCAATTGTTGGAAATTAGCGTTTTTGAAGTCTATAAATACATCTAACACGTCATATACATGAAATGACAAACAAATCAAATCCCTTTTCCAAATATAGTGATTATTTATTTATTTTTCGGAACATTTTGTGAGTTTTCATATTTTAGATTGCTTACTTTGAAACTTTCGTACCCTTAATAGGATATTCACAACTTCACCAATTTAAGATTATTACTCCCCGTCCATCATATATAATCTTAGTTTTTATCAATACTGAGTTTTAATAAACGAATGAGTGTAAAATAAATAGAGAATGTGATCCACATAATATAATATGTTATGTAAATGAAAAAAGGTGAGTCGTTGTTTTTTTTAAATAAATGAATTGAGTATGGATAAAAGTGTGAACTTTTGGGTGATGTCTATATTTATAAAAAGGAAAGCAAACGAATTTTATAGACATACCGAAATAGACTTAGATGAACAAATATCAAGGACGGGGGAAGTATTAATCTTGAAATTCGATATATATAATTCATAATCTTGAAATAGACTTATATATTTTATTTTATTTTTGAGGCGCCTTGTATATATGTAATTCATAATTTTGTATGTAAAGTGCATTTATTTTACGAAAAAATAAGTTTTTATTTGATCTATTCCCTAAGAAATACTAGCTAGTTAGACAACATATGATATAATTTGTCATTTTTTGATTATTTATTATACTCCAGCCCTCCACTATTAACAATATTTCATAATGTAGTAATGAATTTTTATTTGATCTATTCCTAATATATATACACTTTATGTCAAAACTTACCATACTACGAAATATTGATAAGTAGTGTTGTCTTTGAGTAGAATTCAAGAATGGATTGACTTTATACATAAGATGCATCAATTTTTACGAAAATTTTTATTTAGTATGACCAACCACACACACACACACATATATATAGGGTGTGTTATTATAAAAACTTTGTTATCCTATAAATGTAAGAACAATGAATTCTCCATGAAAATTACCACACTAAACAAAAATATTTGAATTTTCGCTACTCATGGATTTGAACCCGAGGGTGCACAATGCACTCATCCAGTAGAGTGATGCATCACCGTATATTTTCGCGATCTAATGGTTGAAAATTATTATCACGTTCTCACTTTAAATAAGGTTTTTATCTGAACATATCTCTCTCTCTCTCTCTATATATATATATATTGCTCCTTCCGTGCCTTTGGTGATATGTTTTAATAAATTGTAATGAGTATAAAGTAAGTGAAGATAATAAATAAATTATTATTGAGTAATGAAAGTAAAATATGTATCATATGTATTTTTATAAATAAAGTGATATTGATGGTAGTTGATGTTTTTTAAAAATGAAAAATATAAATTTTGTATGGATGAAAAAAAAATTAAATGTAAACTTTTAATGCAGCGTGGGAGTATAATAAATAATCAGAAAACGACAAATTATATCACATGTTTTCTAGCTAGTGTTGTATTTTCATTTGAAAAAAGAAAGACGGAAAAATTCGAAACATGAACCATTAGAAAATAAGGAATACCGAATACCTCAGGGACCTTTGTGCAAACAAAAAGTAACGCACGTAATTTCGTGCGAGTTTCCTCCGTATCATCGCCGCGCTCAAACCCAATCTCCACCGTCCGTTGATCCGTTTCAATCGCGAAACCTAGCCCCCCCATATATATTCCACTTTCAAACTGAAATTCAATTTTAAAAATCCACATAAAAAAATCGAAAAGTTGGAAAAAGGGGGCTAACTCATTTCCTCTCTATCCCCATCCTCTCCCCTTAGAATTTATCCAATAATTTCGAAATTAATTGATTGATGGGGGCTATGGCAACGAATAATTCAGAGACAGCGTACGCCAGTTGGGAGGAGGTGCTGGCGTCGACGGAGAAGGGGCGGCGGGAGGTTCACTATTACCTCAAACGCTGCGGAGGCGGCGGCAGAGATCTGGTGGTTGTTGGGAAGGAGAAGAGCGCCAGGCATATGTCATATAATTACACGTTTAGAGGTAACAAATTGGCTCCCTCCATTTTGAACGGCGCTTCGAGGCTGAAGTTGAGGTCGAGACGAGAGGTCGTCGACTGGCTAGAGTCAATAATATCAGGTGCTCTTCGTAATTTTTTGTTGATTATTTGGGGTGATTCGTTTGTTCTCCCTGAGATTTGAGGTATTGGGCTGAAAGTGTTTCCTTTTTCTGGTTATGAGTTAGTTCCTAGTTTTGTTTTGTTTTTTTGTTTTTAATTCATTTTCCTTGTTGATATGTTTATTTCAATTGAGTTTCAAGGTTTTATTTTTTATTTTGATTGTTGTGTTTTGCGTTACGTGAATCTAGATCTGCGCGTTCGCACTTCCGGTGATTGTATGTGAGCTTTTAAGGGGTTTCCTCTTTTTTTCTGGGTACGGTATTCAAGGGCTGAGCTGTTCTCTCCCTCCTCCCTAAATTTTTGTTTTTCCTGCCGGATTAGGTCCGGGTTTTCTTATCCCGGATCTATGAGCAAAAGCGAAAGGAATGAAGTCTTTTTACTTTTTAGCTTATAACTTACCCACTGTCGTATCGAAATTTTATCTATAGAAGTACATATTTTCTTATATTCACGGATGTAAAGGTTTGAATGATATTTGTCGAGGGATCGAATTTATTTATATCCGGGAGATTCATTTTTGGGGTTAAAAATGATTTTTTGGGGAAATTTAACGCTTTTGGCCATTTTGTGTTTTTTCCACGTCCAAATTTCACTCTTTAGGAGCATTGCCTCAAGGAGACGGCTGTTCTAAATTATCTTTGACTCCAGTTTTTCCTTCCCAATTGATAGGGTGAGTAATTTCAGGTGTTTTCTTTTTCAATGCATTATTGCGTGGAACAATGGTCTGAGGGAACAGTTTTCTATATTTTCTTTGCCATAATTTACGGTAGCCCTGCTTTCCAGATGGATCTGGCTTTTTTTCTGAATTGTTTCATAGCCTTTTTGTGGTGCTTAAAAATCTGTTGCATCTGGGAGGCTGTTTTGCACTGTTTATGAGAAAATTTTCTTCTTTTGATTTTCCTGTTTTAGCCCTTCTCTTTTTAATCATGAATTTCATCGTCTCGACTTCTGTGATGCTCGCAAAGACTGACAATTATGTGGGTGCAGGAATATTAATCCAATTTCTAAGAGCTGGTTGAGAGCATCGGAATCCCAATTCTCTTTCTAGGTTAACATCTGAATATTAAGCCAATTTCTAAGACGTGTCTTGTTCTGTGTTTGCCTTCTTGTCTTTCTTTGTTTTGTGGTGCGTATGAGATTTGTATGAATATTTATACCAATTTGTTTTCGTTAGTCTGCTCTTCTTAGTAAGTGTATAATGCAAATGCACGTATTAGTAACATCTTGTTGAATTTGTTGAAGCTTTTAGCAGGCAATGCTATTTTTTGTGCTTATTGTTTCCTGTATCCATGTTTCAGGTGAGCAGCAAAATAGTTCTAGACAATCTGGAGGTGGGATGGATAGAAATTTAGATGATGACGTTATTGAGGTTAGTTAATGGCATGGTTTCTGTTTGTGTCTTATGGTTAAATCTTTTATTGCCAGTGATTTATCTGGTAATTATCTTGTTTTCCTTGATCATTCAGGATGTTATGAAACAGAAGTTAGGTCAGTATAAGACTGAATCCACGTGGTTAGGTTCTTCCTGGATATGCCGGAAAAGGCGGACGCATTATCAGTCATTCTGTCGCAATGGAGCTGTGATTTCTGTTAGCACAATTCCCTAATTTGTTGCTTTTATTGTCTATCAGCAAGTGTTGCTATATTTGTTACTAACCTTCTCTTGACTTGCAGGCTCAAGAATTTGTATACGTATTGGTTGAAGAAGGCAAAAGACTTGTTGCTTATTTAGATGATATGTATGAAGATATCAGAGGCAACAAGATGGTTGTGGTACGATGGTTTCACAAAATTGATGAGGTTGGTTTTGTTTTGCCTCTTGATTATAATGACAGAGAGATTTTCTTTTCTCTGTGTCTTCAAGATCTCAGCATAGAATGCATTGATGGACTAGCAACTGTTCTCAGTCCAGAACATTATGAGAAATACATAAGCGAAGCAACAAATACAGTGTTGATACCTTTGTGTGCTCTAAACTCTTTGATAATGATGATGTCAAGCCTTTTGACATAACACGAGTTAAAGGTTATTGGAAGCAAGAAATATTCAGGGATTCAAAAGAACTGTTGGTGAGGCTGATGGATTAAGACCCAACAAGAGAATTCGCTGGTCTAAAGAGAGTGATCTATATTTGAAGTCCCCTGACAATGGAGAGTCTGTTGTGTCAAACTTACAAGTTTGCAGTTACACTTATCTAGACTGTAACATAAAGGTAAAAAAAGGTAGTAAGAAGGAACATGGCTCCTACGAGTCTTTGTCTGGTCGAGATAATGCTGCACCGCACAAGTCTGAGCAATATTTAGCTGTAGGCTCCCAAGTTGAGCTGCTTTCTCAAGATAGTGGCATCAGGGGCTGCTGGTTAAGGGCTTTGATCATTAAGAAACACAAAGATAAGGTCAAAGTACTGTACAAGGATGTCAAGGATGCAGTTGACGATTCGAAAAATCTAGAGGTAAAAATGATTTTATTTTTTGTGCTTTAGTAGTTAAGTTAGGATTCTTTGTAATTGCTAATTTGTTCTGTCACCCTGCAGGAGTGGATCTTGGCTTCTCGACTAGCTAAACCAGATGCCTTTAGGATTCGTTTGTCTGAAGGGCCACTGTTAGACCAAACCCATCTTCTGAAAAGGAAAACGATCTTGTGTAGTAACTGTCGGCACTGTTGTTGATGCTTGGTGGCATGATGGATGGTGGGAAGGATTGTTGTGAAGAAAGAATCTGAAGATAGGGTGGTTGTTTATTTTCCAGGTGCATACGATTTAGTTTGGCTGATACTTGACTTTTTTTCTTGCATAGGTGTTGAAACCACCTCGGTTTCATATTAAATAACTGCATTACTAATATTTATATCGACATGATCTTTGAGACAGATGAAAAGCTAGAGTGTACATTCAATGCTGGCTATTTGAGGCATTCGAAGGAATGGTTTGACAATGGGTGGCAAAATATCAAGCAAAGGCTAGACCTTGTCTTGGCACTCTATGGCAGTGACGAAATATCCGATATCAAGAAAGATGATCCTTCATTTGCTGACAGAGATCTCACTGCTCCTTTGAATGACGATGCTTTGCCTCCGAAGACGATCAAGACCAGTGAGCCAATGCCAGCCCGAGATGAAAAAAGAGTTTTTGAGTCTCAAGCTGTCAGAGATCTCACAAAAGATTATCTGCTTGCTCAGCTGCGATGGAGATCATCTGGGAAAAGAAGACGTGGTCGAAGCCCCGTCCGCAAGCCCGGTGTCGAGGCAGGGTTGCCTACATTCGAGGGATTATTTGCTAACTCATCCTTGAAGGTAGATCGAGATAACTGCAAATCTTTGAGAGATTCTCGCTTCAGTTCGTCTGTCGTGCCACCCTTGACGAACTTGGTCATGTCAAGGTGATGTTCCTCATATTTGTTGTGTACATGTCTAGCTGGTGTTCAAGTTGACTTAGGGAGTAGATTTCTGTAACTTTGTGTAGACAAATATTTAGAAATCGAGAAGCGTGGCACGCGACGAGCTCGCCCCTGTATAAATTAGGTGGCCTGAGTGTGCTATGTTGCACTCAGATCCCAGGCAGTTTTGATATAGCAAGAAAGCCCACTCAGGATGTATTTTGATTTCTACTTGAAATCCTTTGTAGAATGTAATTATTCTTTTCAAATGAAAGTTTGTTGTACTCTTCAGTTTCTAATGAAATCCTGCATTATTTTCCATTTTTGTTAGAACCCTAAATGCGTGTCTTGATAATTATTTGGTGGACCAATTTTGCGATGTATAAAAGTCTAGTTATTGGTATTAAACAAAGATAAATTATTGGATTTTTATCTATCTTATTGAAATTATGAGATGTTTCTAAAAGAATATAGATGATTTGGACAAGAAAGTAATTTTTTGTTTTAATTTGGTTTGTTGCAGCTAAATAAGATATTCAATGACATGCAAGAATTAAGATTATGTTCAATACCAAAAAATTCTAAGTGCGTAGAATCCTCTGTCACAAGTGGGCAACCAACAACAATTCCAAGTGCATACAATCCTCTGTCATGTCAACAAAATATAAAAAAATAATATAAAAACTTGGGTGGACTTAGTCTCGTCACTAAATTATTTACAGTATATTAATTAAGATGATTATATATTAATTAAAGTAATTAAATATAATTAAGATTTATTAATTTAAAAATGGATCTATTTATTTACAATCATGATTTATTAATTCACAATTAAAATTTATTAATATCAATTAATAATTAATTAATTAATTAGAATGATCTTACTGTGCGCGTGTACAGAAGACCACCATCACATTATTACCTAATCTCAAATCTGACTCGATTGGTTTATTACAACTAATGAGTGGTAATTAAGATTGTTAAGTCTTTAAAGCAACCTTAGCCCAATAATTATGTCTGTGGAATTCAAGCCACCATGGGGTCTGCCTTCATGAACTCAGAGCTCTTTTTGTCAACTCAGTGACATTTTCTCTACTTTACAAATACCTATATCTATATCTATATCTATATCTATATCTATATCTATATCTATATCTATATCTATATATATCAGTGTGCGTGTGTGTTTTTATTATCCGAAAAGTTCACATATTCCCTGCCTGGATAGCATCGCTGTTGTTAGTGTTGGCAAATCCTTTTCCGACCACCAACATAAATATTTTCGATCACTCTTTCCACCAAGATGAAAATGGCCTTTTCCACTCCTCTTTATTTGTGATCCTTTTTCACTTTCTTTCCCGAGTCGGAATACTGCTAAGCCACAAGGCATGTCTTTGGGGAGATGGAGGAAGGAGGAGTCGTCGACAGCCCCTTTCCACGGCGGCCGCCCCTCCGTGACCACCCTTGCTTCCGTGGAATCACTAGCCCTGCCTCTTGTGAGTAAATTCTATCTGAGTTTCTTGAAATATATTGATCACATGCTGCAATTACTTGGTCTTTTTATCCTCTTTTTGTAAATTAAGGTGCAGGAAGTGGTGTTTCTGGCCGATTTCCGGTGTCCGAAGTGCCAGCGGCGAGTGGCTGAGATTATGGCGAAAATGAATGGTAAGTAACGCCTTATTTCTCACTTGAATTCTACATCTTCTGTTCGTTCCGCCGCCACTTTGCGGCGACGGTGGGGTTGGAGGTGGTGGTCCAGGGCAAGTGTCTTTATTGACATTTGGGCCGTAGTTTTGTTTTTCCATAGGATTCCCTTTGGCAAATGGCAATAATGATGGGCCCTGCCAGTCAATGTAAATTTGTTGTTTACAAACTCGGAAAATGGCACCTTTTCCTTTCTGGTGCTAAATATTTAATTTTGGCTAAATTATGTTTTGGGTTTTCTTGATTAATTACCTGAATTAGATCGGTTGCTACAATTAAATACATGGGTCATCTTTTGCTTTTTCATTTGGTTTGTTAGCACAAAGTTGTGATAATGGAGAAGTTGTCTCTGCTTCATGTTATATAACAATTTTCACCCACTGTTTTTATTCACCTACTAAATTCCAAGATTTAATATACTGACAAAGAATCACAGCTTGTGCGACAGCTATTTTTCTTATTCCGGTCTTTTTTTTGTTAGCATCTATATATTTTTATTGTGATCGATGTAAACATGCCTTAGATGTCGCGACGAGTGTATTTAGCGTATTTCATTGAAAGTAGCATCTGAGAAGATGTTTGATTTTTGTCTTGCAGGAGAGACTCAATCGGTGGTGATTAGTGTTTTGGAGAAGAAGGTGACGCTGACGTGTACATATCCGACCGGTGAGAAAGCTGCCGGCCGACAACTTTCTCACCGGAGTTCGTGGAGCAGGACTTCTCTATTGTTGCGTCTCTTTCGCTATTCGTGCAATTAACTGAAACATTTGACACCCAAACGAAAAGGAAAAAGAATAAAAGAGATTTCAAGTACATGCCACATTCACTCATACATATGTTATTACCATTTTCTTGATGTGTAAATAATATTCTGTCACAGTTTGATAATGTTTGGAATATTGATGATTTCGCTAACTTTTAATTTTCCCCTCACAAATTTGCGTCAGGTATCTCTTTTTCAAGTCGTATTTCGTTTTGGATGTCACCCGAAGCATCATGTGTATTGTTAATTATATGACTGAAATGTCGAAATCGAACTACATCACCTTAATAATATAATAATGAAATAAAAAATGAAACATTGTTCGCCGCAGAGGATGTAGCCAAGAACACGACAGCTTCAGGTTGTTTACTAGGCAAGGAATCATGAAATTCCTGTGAATTGAGTTTCTGAAACTTGGAAATACATATTAGATTCCTTGTTCAAATAAATAAATATATATTTCCATCGAAAAAACTGACACGTAAAGATCCATGTTTTTCAAAGAAGAAAAAGGCCCAATTTTTCCCTCTTTTTCTCCACAACTTTTTAGGGCAATCTACCATCCATTAAACCGGGATCTCCTTAATTAGGTTGAAAGGTAGTAACTCACTATAGTATTAATAGTCGAATACGAGATATAACATGAAAATACAATGTGCTTTCTTTTGGAGAAATCGAGATACATTTGATAGAGAAGCAACATAACAAGGTAACGGTATGTAAAGATTCGTTCCGACCGATCTAGAGATAAAGATAAGGAAGAAGATGAAGCGAATAGTTGAGATTCTGGAAAATCAAGAACTCGATCGGCAAGTTAATGGGCCATGTAGAACAAATGCCTCCTGTCCTAGAACAACCAATTTATTGGGTTTTTTGTTTTCGTTTTATCAAATTAAAGTGCTGAGTTGTTTATAGCAAGAAGAACAAATTTGAAGTTCTTATCTAGCTCAGAATGATAGCAGTGTGATTATCATCATGTGACATGCTCATAAAATATATCCTTTTTTAGTGAGTGATTTTTTATTATCAAATATATTTGTTATCGTTGGTTTTCAACCAAGATTAAATATGATACGTACATATCTCAATATCTCATCAATTAAACTACTTGTGCATATTATAGATGGTACTCATGTGTTTTTAGGGTAAAGATATTCATTCATTTAATCGTATAATCTCTTATAATATTCGTTAACCACGTTGTAAAATAACCAATCCACGATTTGACGATTACAATGTATCAAAATGTGCTAGAGAATGAACTGCTTTATTCACTGTTTTATACATATGATATGCAATTGTGTGTTAAACAAGAGTTTAAACATTGTAAAAGGAAGATATAGAAAAGCTTTGAGGTAGTTGATTGAAGTTCTTGTATTTTTGTTATATCTTTCTAATTGCGCGAGGAATACATATAGAGGTACAGAGACTTTAATCGTGAAACTAAAGCTAAATAAGGAACTAATCTTTGTGATTTGATTTTGCAGCAATCAAGGGCAATCAAGGATCTATTCGGGATGTAGATCAAGATTGCTAACACCCCCTCAAGTTGAGTAGTAGGTCTCCAATACTCAACTTGTCGAGTACTTTTGCAAAATTCTTCAGATCCACACTTTGGTTAGAATATCCGCAAGTTGATCCTCGATCGGATAAATGGTAGCTCAACAATTCCACCTCTATCTTTCTTTTTGATGAAATGTCGGTCGACCTCAACATGTTTTGTTCGATCATGTCGAATCGATTTTCGAAATGTCGATGGTCGCTTTATTATCACAAAACGGTGACATGTTTGATCCGAGAGAAAACCAATGTCTCGCTAACAATTTCAGCACCACGTAACTTCGCCAATCCACTTTTAATTCCTCCAACTCCGCTTGGACCGGGAGAGCTACCACCTTCTTTCTTGCTTCCAAGTAACTATATTACCCCAACAAAAGTGAAATATCCTGCAGTAGACCTTCTATCTATAGGATTGCCACCAACCGGCATCGGTATAACCATGTATTTTGAATGTCCATTCTTTTGAAAAGCAATCCATATCCAAAAGTACCTCGAGATATCGCACAATTCTAAGAGCAGCCCATATGATCCGCTTGTGGTTTGTGCATGAATCGACTAACCACCCCGACAAAGATATGCAATATCCGGTCCGGTGTGGGAAAGGTAAATGAGTTTTCCCACCGACGTTGATATTGTTCTCGGTCGATCGTTTTTGCACCTTCAATGATCTCGCAATCTATGGTTTCTCGCATAGGAGTATTAATGTGTTTGCGCCTAACATTCCCGCTTCAGTAAGAAGGTCAAGAGTGTATTTCTTCCGGCATATGAAGATTCCTTTGGTGATCTAAGAACTTCAATGCCGAGGAAGTACTTAAGAGCTCCTAGATTCTTCATCTCAAATTCAAGAAACAGATTTTTCTTTAAGTTTTCAATTTCTTCAGTGTCATTACCGTTATGATCATGTCATCGACATAAATGATCAAACAGTAATGAGACCTCCTCGCTTCTTCAAGAACAATGTATGATCCGAAAGTTACTCTGTTGGAAACCATAACTCTTCATAGCATTGGTGAACCTTCCAAACCAGCCCTTGAGATTGTTTAAGCCCATAGAGTGTCTTCTTCAACTTGCATACTTCATTTTCTCCAAACTTAGACTCAAACCCAGTGGAGCCTCATATACACTTCTTTGTTTAGTTCCCCATGTAAGAAAGCGTTGGTGACATCGAATTGGTGGAGTGCCCAATCTTGATTTGTCTGCAATCGAGAGTAACACTCTCACCGTATTCATCTTGCTCTTGGTGAAAAGTTTCGAGTAGTCTACTCCATAAGTCCGAGTACCCTTTTGCAACCAAATGAGCCTCAGATCTCTCAATTGATCCATCGGTCTCCGTTTGATGGTGAAGACCCATCTGCACCCAACCGGTCTTTTTCCTTGTGGTAATTTGCATCTTCCCACGTATTATTCCTGGCCTAAGGCATCCATTTCTTTCTTCATTGCATCGGTCCCAATGTTTTGATGGAAGCGTTTCTTCACATTGTTTTGGAAGGCTTTCCTCTTCATACAGGCAACTTGAAAGGTGCTGCTAATTTTGTGAGATTCCCTTAGCGATATTCCCAATTGAGTATCTGGATTTCGATGGTTTTCTCCGAGAATACCGCTTTGGTGGAATACCCCTGCTTTCTCCGTGGAGGTAAAACATTCGCCTTGTCTTCGAGCAACAATTTCGGTATCTCATGATTAGTTAACTCGAAATAAAAGGCTCGAAATGAAAGGCTCATGAGTATTAGTAGTATCATCGTGCTCATCATTATCTCTTACCTCGGATATCGTGTTGGGAAGAGCAATCGTCCGGTTCACCAAGATCCGGGATTGTAACGGCTCGTAAATTGTCTCGTGGTATGGTTAATCGACTGTTGGAACTACATCCACGGACTACTTGAACTTGGCAACCAACTTAGTGGATCGAGTTTAGGACTCTCCCCGACCACTAAGGTGGTGATGATAGAAGAATTCGGTTTCTAGGAAGTCACGCTCATGGTAGTGAACATCCGACGAGACTTGGGATCATAACACCGATAACCCTTTTATGAACCCCATAACCCACAAAGACACACTTTATCGCATGTGGGTCAAGTTTTGTACGTGTATTTTTGGTATATGTACAAACACAGAGCATCCAAGATACGTGGTTTTAAGGTAAGAGGTAAAGGTATTTGTGCAAGTTTTGAGAGACATTGTATAGGGCTTTGAAGGTCAAGACTTTTGGTGGGTAATCGGTTTAGGAGATACACAATTGTAGCAATGGCTTCGTGCCAAAATGAGAAGGCACACTAGATTCAATGAGTAAGGCTCGTGTTATTTCCGAATGATTCTTTTCCGCTCGCCACCCCATTTTGTTCGTGTATGAGGACAAGTTGTTTGGTGAATTAATCCTTATCGTGGAAAAATTTAGACATAGATGAGTTTACAAATTCCCCCATTATCGAACGTAGAATCTGGATATTGGTTTTAAACCGATGGTGAATCATGGTGTGAAGTGAGAAAATTTTGAAAAACCCTGATTTGTGGCGCAAAAATAAACCGTGTCATACGAGTGTGATCATCTATGAATAATAAAAATATTTGAAACCTTGACCACCTACAATAGGTGCAGGCCCCAAACATCGAATGAACTAAGGAAAACATAGATTTCACACGTGTATTACTAAGTTTAAAAGTTTGCCTATGGCTTTTGGCTAAAACACAAGTCTCACAAAAGTAAATCAAGAAAATAACTGGGAAATAAAATTTTGAGATAACTTGCGGAAGGGTGCCCAAGTCGGCGGTGCAAAGCCAAGCGAGATGGGCGGTAGTTCCAGAGTAAGCATCACCGCACTTTTGAGCAATCTCATCTACGTAGTACAATCCCGGTCCTCGGTGCGTCCAATAATCTTCCCGTCCCGATATCCCGTAATATACTGAAAGTAGGATGATCAACCAAAGATGCTTAAGTTCTTTTGTGACGTGGTCGATTGACAATAATTTGTGAGCCAGGAAGGAACATATAAGCAATTTGATATTTTAAGTGTTGGGAAATTGCTATTGTGCCCATTCAGCTAATGGGGTGATTTCACCACTGCGGTTTGAACATGGGTTTTGTTTGGTCGTGATGGTGTATGATATCCGACTCGTCATATGTCATTGTGTCCGTAGCACCACAATCAAATATCCATGCAGATTTTATTGTGATGCATATTATTTGTAACATTGGCATGGGCTAGATAAATATCACTAATAGGTGTATTTGAATTAAATGGCGGAGTGGGTCGGGTGGGTGGGTTGGTGGGATGGGTCGGCACTAATAGGTGTATTTGAATTAAATGGCATAAGTGGGTGGTGGGTCGGTGTTAAAACACTCGACCCGGCACCTTCAAAGTCACAACCGCCTCCCTTTTCACCATTCACGCCGTCTCGCCGCCTCTTCTTCACCATACACGCCTCCCTTCTTCACCATTCACGCCTCCCAAAAATCACGCCCCTTCTCAACGCCCTTCGAACTCTCTTCTCCCTTCTTCCGAACCATTTTCGATGGTGTCGTTGTCACCACCGCTTCGAGTGCCGGTGATCTTCGGTCGCTTATTGCGACAACGACCTCGCTTCTTGTCCATGATTGTCCTCGAGGTTTGTGGTTATCTTCCCACCACTGGATACCCAACCGCTTGAAACATGTCTCCTTCAGATGCTTTGCCATACCACGGTGAGAGCATTTCGGTTGCTCTTGTCGATTTTCTCTCGAATGACGAGCCGCCGTTCTTGGGTGGGCCGACCGATGGAGATCTAAACCCCTTTGAAGCCATACCCATCGCTTCATTATCTTGTTGAGAGATCGGGTCATCAATCCACCCCAATCTCTCGATCCGTAAGATTCTCGGTTCGGTCCCAGATTCTTCTGGCACCTCACGGATAAGGGCATACGCCTCCACATTTGGTAACGGGTCCATTTTGAGGAGATCTCTCCGTTCGTGTTCGATTTTCATTCACTCAGCAAGGAGTTGAAATAATCGGGTTCGATTATGTCATGTAAGTTCCGATATCCTTCTCGCATTCCACCGGATTTGGGTGGCTTTAGTCACATTTACGCCCGATTCGTTGTAGAAGTCTTGTAAAGTTTTCGATTGTTCCTTGCCCTTGTTTGACACTATTGGCTTGTCGTTAGTTCAAGATTTGGGCGTAGTCTCTTCTTATGTCAGTATGTTGTGGCTGATCCCTTCCATAAACCGTAGCGCTTTGTATCAACATAATTGTTTGCTAACATCGGTTCCATGTTTTGAATGATCCGTGATATAACCGTGAGATCATTTTGATACCATTGTTATAGGTCGGGTCAGGTTGAATTTGGGGAGAAGGATGGCGGATATGTGATTGAGGCAACCTCTCCTCCGATGGCGAGATGCATCATTCGTGACCATAACGAATAATTAAATTCGCTTAGTTTGATACTTACAGAATGGCCCCGCCTTGGTTGCTTTCGGGTTCGATTATCCGTTGTTTGTTGGGTGAATTGTCGGAGGAGAACGGCTGGTGTTGTGCGAGCCTCGCCTCGGCCGAGGCTCCCGTGTATGCGTATGGCCGTCTTCTCCGTCACCCATGTTGGTAAATGATGATGCGAATATCAAAGATCCTAGGATCAATATCGCTCGATACCATGTTAAACAATGAGTTTAAACATTGTAAAAGGAAGATATAGAAAAGCTTTGAGGTAGTTGATTGAAGTTCTTGTATTTTGTTATATCTTTCTAATTGCGCGAGGAATACATATAGAGTACAGAGACTTTAATCGAGAAACTAAAGCTAAATAAGGAACTAATCTTTGTGATTTGATTTTGCAGCAATCAAGGGCAATCAAGGATCTATTCGGGATGTAGATCAAGATTGCTAACATTGTGAAGGCACAAGAATGCGATATATCTCTTCCGAATAAGTTGTTCTTACTCTCCGATCTAACCACGCTTCTAAAGAACTGGAAAGAGTTTGTATACACCTCGGAAGATTCAGTTGTTCTCCAAACTACATACTCATCAACATCGACTGATACTGCCTTCTTCGAGGGCATTTCCATTTCCTTTCACCACATGTCATACCCACTGCAGGCTAATAAGAGTAGGCGAGATGGTATCCACGTATTATTTGTATTATTTTGAAATAATCTTTTATCTCGATACATTAATTCTTGAAACCATATTTTGTTTTCGAGAGAAAGGATCGCTCAGGCAGACACCACACTCAAGTGTGCCCATTAACACATACTAACGAACATTTTGTATAATTAAAGAAGTAAGAATGGGTCCCGGGGTGGCCCAATCAAAAGTGGATTCTTGTAGTCGAAATGTCACATGTTCAAACCTTATTAACGTCTAAATATAATTTATCTATTCTATATAATTTGTAAACTATTGAACATGAATATAGAGTTTACCTAATATTCATTAATTAAAAAAGAAGTAAGAATTGGGACAAGGGGAGGTGAATTAAAAAAGTGTTTCTCAAGGGTGCTTCTGCAAATTGAATAACATATCACATACTGGCAGCACACTCAAAAGGTTTGGACTCCTCAATAAATTATTCAAACTTTAGGGGCAAATTGAAAATCTCACATTTTCCCTCATTATATTATCATTAAGATCTCTCTCAAATCGGCAAATTATTTGGCTATTTGTTTGCGGGATATTGTATCAGTAGATTTGGCGAACTTTACCCTAGCCCTAAATCTGCATCTCTTCCGCAATCAAGAGTTCATCGTTTTACCTCAACCCTAATTCTGTCGTTAACTCTATTTCCAGCGACCATGGCCGGTGATTCGATTGAACCAACGCGTTGCAAGCACCACCGATCCTCCTCCACCGACGACGCGGAGGAGCGATCGAAACGCCGCAAACATCGCCATCACCACCGGCATCGCCATCACCACCGCCACCGGAGCAGCAAAGATAAGGAAGAAACAACCGAGAGGGAAGAATTAGAAGGTGATAGAATCGATGATGCTGAGGTTGGACAAAGGAAATTAGAAAATACTGCTGAGGACGGTGGAAGTTCTTTGGGCGAGGTTCCGGTGAAGCGGAAATCGGAGTTCTCCGGGGTGGATTATGAGATGGAGGAAGGCGAGATAGTGGAGGATGATGGTTCGGTTGATTTTGTTAACGAGGATTCTGACAAGTCCAAGAAGAATTCGCAATCGGATTTCGAGTTTGGGGAAATTAAGACGAACGCATGTGATGATTTTAACATGGTATGTTCAGATCCCCCTCGCTCTATCTCTACATATTTTTTTCCTCCATTCTGGTATTCATTGCATCATGCGGTCTTATAGGATCTTTCGATATTTGTTGCATACGTTTTTTCACTGGACTTGTTTCATGAACATGGTTTTTGTGTTTCCTTATAACGTTGTTGTCTCCCGATTCGTATACGACATTTTCCACATGGCCAAGTTTTCCTAAAGTTTTATAGTTCTTTGAACCCGGGTATCATGAGCTCCATGACTTCCTTATATGTTTGTTGCAACAAGTTTCTGACCGAATTTGTAGTGATAGGAAGATGTTCTGCTTTCATGCAAATATTCTTGCTGCACTACATGGGCCCGGTCAATTTTATGAAAAGGGCCTTGTAATTACATTTTGGTGTCAGGCAAAGTTCCCTTAGGCGTTTCCACTTTCCAGAAGACTGAAATGATGGCTTTGAATTGATTGTAAGACTTGGTTACGTGTACAGAACTTATTTTGCAAGCATTGTTTGTTATGTATGATTTTGGTTTGTTGAGTAACGTTCCCTTCATATTTTTTTTTCCAGGAAGTTAACGATGATAGTCTGGAAAGAGTTGATAAAAAGTTACAGAAATTGGGGAAGGACAAAACAGATAGCAAAGAAAGTGGTGAGATAGATCAGGAGAGATTATCTAATTCCGTGGATCTTCCAAATGGGGATTATGAACATAAATATCAGGAAGTGGATAGTACACATGTCTCTAGAGATGATAAGCTGACTTGCAACTTTGTTGATGAACTTGATCGAACAAGTTTCAGGAAATCTTCATCTTCTGAGAAAATGCCTGGGGCCGGACCCCACTATCATGAAAATCACCCGAAAGAGAGATCACATGGTAACCTATTGAAGTCACCTGAATTGTATAGAGGAAGGTCCCGGTCCCGAAGTATTGTACGTGAAGCTTCTGTGGAGGACCCCTATTGTAAGGTGAGAAAACATTGGAGTGTATCTGATGATGAACGAGCTGCTAGAGAAGCCAAAGGGTACAGACACAGCAGTAGGGACATAAGGGATAAAGAATGGGAGCGTAGTTATAGCAGCAGATATACAAAGAGAGTAGAAAGACATTATAGCAGGGAGACTCGTGATACATACAGGGAGGGCAGCAGGGAGCGGGATTGGGATAGAGATAGAATTACAGACAAAGAAAGGAAGGGGAGGAAATGGGAAGGGAAAGAGAAAGAAACAGACTTCGAGACAGATATCGAGGAGAGAGGGAGCAAGATATGTGGGAGAATGATAGAGACTGGGAAAGGGGGAAAGGGAGGGAGAGGGAGAGGGTGAGAGACAGGGATCGCCCTAGAGAAGACCAAATCAGGGATAGAGAGAGAGATAGACAAGGTGTTAGAGACGTCAGAAGGGCTAGAAGCAGAGATAAAGATAGGGATAATGATATTGATCGATTAAGCGGATGTCAGAATATGACAAGGGTGAAGATGCTCACAGAGATAGGGTTAATGAATCCAGGCACAGAAGAAACTGTGAATATTACCATACAGAGAATATGAAAGTTGAAGTAGAAAATGAGAGATCTAAAGATAAAAGGCAAATGAGAAGTTGGAAAGGTATATAGTTCTTTAAAGTAAATTAGAGATTTAGGATTTGTTTCTTCATAACCTTCTAAAATTGTTCATTTTGTGCTTTGGGTGGTCACAGAGAAGATGACAGGCAAGAGGATTATCAAGAAAAGATTGCAGTGCAACTTGCTGAGCAGGAAGAGGATGATCTTGAAAGAATCAAGGAGGAAAGTAGGAGGCGCAGGCAAGCTATCCTTGAAAAGTACAAAAACAAACAGCAAAAACCTGAAACCCATTTACAAGGTATCAGCAAAGATGTTATGCACTTACCCTTATTGTATTTGCTAATGTTAGTATTTCTCTAGCTGTTTGGCAAATAGTTTTGCTTGAGCTTCACCTGGGAACAACACTTGTTCAATATTATGTCACTTTTATGTGCTCTTTCATGGCATTTTCATAAGTTATCTGACTAGTTCATGGTATGTATAAATTCAAGATAAAGATGGATTTGTCAAATAAAAGTATTTGCTAGCATATTATGGATTTGAATCAAACTATCAATGCTTTTTTTCTTTATTTGATGAAATCTAACTTCATACTCTTGAACTTTCTGATAGTTTGGCATTTTATGGCAAGCATAGTCATTTCTCGTATATGGATGTTAATGTGTTGTTGGATTTTTGCCTCTTTTCATCTGGTAATGTTATGTTTGGCTAATTCTTGCATCTTATGTGCCAGTAGTGGATGCAGTTGAAGAGTCTTCAGCACAAGTGGCATCTGCTGAAGTTCTACCGGAGAACTCTGACAATCAGGTTGAAGGAGCAGATGATTATGTTCCTGAACCTTCCTTTGCTCTGGGGAAGTCGCCGTCGCAAAATGGTCTTTCCACTGTTGAGATGCCCACTGGAACTCAAGGGCTAGGAGAGGGTACGCCCAAGGTATTACTGTTTCCCTCGGTTCAAAACATTATATGTTTACTATCAGCAGTATGTATATTATACTTGCTGCTTGTTTCTTATAGAAAAGGTCATCGAGGGGTTTTGTATTATCTTAGTATCATGAATGACACTTTTATCGGTCCTACGTAGTCTTTGTATTGTAATATAACTTCAAAAAATGATGAGTATCTTTATGGATTTGTTGCAGAGTGAGAGATCCAATGATATGTTTTGTGATGATATATTTGGAGAATCACCTGCTGGAGTTCGTAAAATGGTTAGTCTTAGGTTTCTTTTGTGTTACGAGCTTTATTCTCTTGTTGAAGTTATGCTGATTATTCAGCCCCCAGAGTCAGTTGAATCTTCAATGTTGTAGTTCTTCTCTGTAAGGAGCCATCTGTTGTCTTTTATTTTTATTTTTATTTTGAATCAAACACTTTTCAGGGTAAAGGTGATGGTATTGCTGTTGAAAAGAGTGGACTGAATGACAATTGGGATGATTCTGAAGGTTACTATGGTACGTGCCTGACCACTAATATATGTACTGCATTATGTTTGTGCTCTATCTCTATTGGAGTTGTCTGTATCCATGTATTAATAGTGATCCACGATATCATCTTTGTGGAGCTTTTGGCTTGGTTACATGCCTATTGCCTGGTAAAAGATGTTTTTGGTAACTCAAACATATCACATTCGGGGATATTGGACCTTTGGTGGAGCTGCGTTTGGTGAAGTGTCATTTTGGAAATGGTTTAGAGGAGTGCCAAATCCCATGGTGTATATGTCTATTTGTATTAGTGTATCTGCACTTTTATGAAACCGTAACGTTTCAGTTGGTGTTTCTCATTATGTTTTGACAACCAGGCTACCGCTTTGGGAAGTACTTGATGGCGTTATGAGATAATAGCTGCCCATGGAAAAGGTGTATTTTCAACAGTTGTTCGGGCGAAGGATCTAAAGGCTAAGCCTGGTGATGCTGAAGAAGTAGCAATCAAAATTATACGCAATAATGAAACAATGTGAATATCTTTCTTTTTCCTTTTATTCAGCTTTATATGGTTGTGATCATTGGAAGTCCTGTGCTAACCATCCTAATATTCTCGTTTTGTCTTACAATACAGGTACAAGGCAGGTATGGAAGAGTTGGTCATTCTAAAGAAGTTAGTTGGTGCGGACCCTGAGAGCAAGCGCCATTGTGTTCGTTTTCTTTCTACCTTCAAGTACCGGAATCATCTATGCTTAGTTTTTGAATCACTTCATATGAATTTACGAGAAGTTCTGAAGAAATTTGGTCGTAATATTGGTCTGAAGCTTACAGCTGTGAGGGCATATGCTAAGCAACTATTCATAGCATTGAAACATCTGAAAAATTGTGGCATTCTTCATTGTGACATCAAACCAGATAATATGCTGGTATGCAGGCAGCATCCTCTTCTGTTTTCTCATTACTTTTTAGCTCTTTTGTATACCATTTTGAATTGCTTTAGTGATTAGTGCACATTTTCCGATAGGTGAACGAAGCAAAAAATGTATTGAAGCTTTGCGACTTCGGTAATGCCATGTTTGCTGGTAAAAATGAAATCACGCCCTATCTTGTTAGCCGTTTCTATCGGGCCCCTGAGATAAGTAAGTATTATACTACTTGCAATATAATATTGCTTCATTTTGATTAATTGTTTTCGTCATTAGACTTGTTCATTTCTCTTTGTCTTCAGTTCTAGGACTATCATATGATCATCCTATGGATATTTGGTCAGTTGGTTGCTGTTTGTTTGAGCTTTACACTGGGAAAGTCCTATTTCCTGGTCCTACTAACAATGACATGCTTCGTCTTCACATGGAATTGAAAGGTCCTTTCCCAAAAAGATGCTCCGTAAGGTAAGTATGAAGTGTGATTGTTTGTCCTGGAGCAAGTCTAATGCCCTTAATTTTGTGTCCCATTTAATGGTCATGAGTCCTTGCTACTTCATTGCAGGGAGCATTTACTGATCAACACTTTGACCAGGATTTAAATTTTCTTGCAACAGATGAGGACCCGGTCTCAAAAAAGGTTGGTATGCTACTTGTGAATAGCTTTGCTATATCTATGGATGACACTCCACTTTCATGTTGGTTATAATGGATCTGTACTTTTGTTTAATTTTACTCTGTTTTTGCAGCCAATAAGGAGACTGATTGTGAATATCAAACCAAAGGACTTTAGCACATTAATTTCGGGATCTCCTGGTGAGGATCCGAAAATGGTTTCTAACTTTAAAGATCTTATGGAAAAGATATTTGTCTTGGATCCAGATAAGAGGTTGAACGTATCACAGGCATTGGGCCATCCTTTCATCACGGGCAAGTGAACCATGATGCTGATTTCTGACTACAGAACTGCTGTTGCATTAGATACTTATGCATTTTGGTCTCATCTCAATACTGAATTATCTAATTGGACATTTATCTGTCTTTGTCTTCTGTCTGGGAGCAAGAATTCAGGAGACAGTGAATGGGGCATCGTTGAAGTTCTTAGAGAGATGATCTTGGGGAAGGCAGTTATCGTGGAGTTCTTTCCATGGATTGTTTTCTGTTTCTATTGTAAGAAACTCACTGAAGGCGTTTCCTTTGATTGTATTAATCTTAATTATGACAATCAAGAAAGCTTTACAAATCATTGTTTTCAGTGATTCGGTTTACTTTTACTCTGGATCTGTTATTATCAGTTACATTGGAAGCATTAGTTTCCCAATATAGAGATCAGGATACCATTGCCTCCACCATACATATGTATATATATGATGTGCTTTTAAATGTGGTTCTTTTTGGGACTTTATCTCGAGAGTTGGTATAAACTTTTTCTGTTCATGTCCTGATACCATACGCTTTCTACTTATTTAAATAATAATAATTCCTGGTGGTTTGCTTATTGTTGTTCTAGATTCTCTCTGTTTTATTTTATTACTATACTCTACTGTAGACCTTTTGGTTCTGGAGAGTCTAATCTAATCTTTCATCCAGGACCCTTTCTACTTATTTAAATAATAATAATTCCTGGTGGTTTGCTTATTGTTGTTCTAGATTCTCTCTGTTTTATTTTATTACTATACTCTACTGTAGACCTTTTGGTTCTGGAGAGTCTAATCTAATCTTTCATCCAGGACCCTTCTTGTGCTTTGAGGAAACTGTTCAGTGGTTTAGATGATTAAAGGCACTCTGGAGAAGGTACCTTGGTTTGGCTCTTAGGAGTTTATGTGGTGCCTTTGAGAACTAACCCATTTGAATGTGAATTATTTTTATTATTTACATTGGTTTGGATATTCCCCATTTGGTAAATTTGACTGCCTTGTGCTCATGTATATTCAAAATGTCGAGAACCATAAGATATTGCGTATAAGAAAACCAGATTCACCATCTCTGTGAATAGTCTATTAGCGTCTGGAATGTTCTGATTAATATTGTGCTTTTGTTGCGCCATATGTGCCTTCTTGGATGTGCTTTTTTGTCACTTCTGCTTTAGAATTTTAAAATTATGTACCTTGAGGTTGACATATATCTGATCCATGGTTTGGTTGTTCTGGAGGACTTTATGCCCTGGAGATGTTTGGATGCTGCTCTGAAGTATGAAATCATTTGAGTAAGTTATCCAGTTCAATTTTCTATTCTATTCTTTTTTCTTTTTATTATCTTGGGTGTTTTTTTTGTGTTGTGTGTGTGGGGGTGGGGGTAAGTACTGTACCAATCATTGTGATTCCCAAACACAATTATGACCCGAATCTGTTGTGTTTGTAGGTTTGAGCATCTCCCCTTGACACTGGTAAGTAGCCCCCTGTGTCCTTATTTTTTTGGTCTCTTTTTCCTTTTTGATTGATAATCCTCGTGATTTCATTTTCATTGAGCTTTGGATAGTATTTTTGCTTTGGGCGCAAATGCATTTTCCTGCAGTTCTTAATTTTATTCCTTGAAATTAAGAAAGGCAGGAGATCTCAATTTTGACAAAACTGCCTTGATTTTATCAGTCATTACGAAATTTGATAGAATGGACAGCTTGTTAGAGTCTCTCATCCCCCCCCCCCCCAAAAAAAAATAAATAAATCCACCCCCTACCCACATACAAAGGAAAAAAGATTTAACTATTACATGTGTAAAGCTTATAATCTATTTGCAAGTGTATGCAAACCATCATCTATCACTTGTTTTGTTGGGTATTCTTTTTTTTTAATTTAAATCCTTTTGTTTTCGATAAAAATATGATTTGTATGTGTACAATGTGAAGAGCAATGATGCTAATGGTAAGTTGGGTGAACAACTCTTAAATACTGAGGGATGTGCTGTGTACTTGAATGAACTTCCCAATCTCCAAAATTCAATTTTAATTCCCAGTCTTTCTCTGTTCAATATTATTGGTTAATGTTCTGAAATTGTTTAGACTGATACAAGCTCTGTTATTTAATGGGTGGTCTGAGGAATAACGTGATTCAGTACAGATTTCCCAAGTATAATTCACATTTTGTTCATGTTGGCTCCTGGTTGTTTTATTGGTTCCAGTTGTTGACTATTTGTGATGGGTGATGCAATCTACATAATTCTGCTTTAACCCTGACATTATGAAGTGGATGTATGACTCAATTGTTATAGGATGCTAGGAGTTTTTAGGATTTGATAGGTTCTAGGTTTTGGCTGTGTTAACATTCTCGTAGGGTGATTGCTTTCGTGGTCTTTTACTGCTTGAATGCTGCAAATGTAAGGGATGTTGATTTTGGGAATAGTTTATGAGTTTGCTACGACAATACGTTTTTTGTAGTTTCATGTATTTAAGGCCTCTTTGTTTCAAATCCTAGAAGCATTTTGTTTATAAAATTATTATTATTTTAATAGTCGGCACATATTTAATGAGTTCCATCATATTCATCAACATTGAAATTTAGTATCTTTTGTTTGAATTTCCCTTTTCCAGTGTCAAATATTGAAGATAGATGCCTCTCGATTATGATAAGACATCATATAAAAAGAATTGCGGACAGAGTTTGTAAGTTCATGTTTGCGTTAATGAAAGATTGATCAAATTGCAACGGTGGGTTGTTCCCGTAAAGTTGGTGCAAATTTTGATAGATATACGAGTGTAGAAGTATACGAAACAAAGTAATGTTCAAATGTTTAAAGAAGTTCGAGTGCAAGGAACAAGAGCAGAGGATTTCAAGCAACTCTATAAATGTCTACGTACATAGAAATAATAGATCGTTTTTGTTAAATGAAAAATTTAAAGGTCAATTCAATAAAGAAAATAAGGGCCAACTGGGCCTAAGCAATGATGAAATTATGCAAGCATTTAAACGCACGTGATGTGAATATATGCAAGCATTTAATAGGAAATGGTAACGAAATAGGCAGAATAATATAATAGGGCTCTGTCATGGGCCTTTCATAAACAGCAGAAAAGGGGTGTATATATATATAAACAAGCAACAGACAGCAATCACTAAGCTGCGCGAATAAAAGAAAAATTGTTTCTTCTGAATCTTCCACTGCTTGTTACATGTGCGACCAAGAATCACATCGCCCTTGCAAGACTGGAAATTAATCGTGCTCTGGAGTTTCCTTATGGGCTGCTCATTTGCGTCTGGCTCGCTTGTTTATGCCGTGGATTAGGTCATCAAAGGACTGCAAGCTGACACCACAATCCTCGTCGTATTCCAGACCAAGTTCCTCCTTTTTGAAGTAAGAATAAATGTGGTGAAGCTGCGCACGACTAGGATGAAACATAAATGAATCAAACTAAATACCTTGAATTCTTTGAGGTTCTTGGGGGAGTTCTCGGTGATGGCACTCCATACATCCCTGAACATTCTCTTGCGTTTTCTCCACTGATCCATTGTATCCATATACATCTTTTCCAAAGCCTGCCTCTGCTCTGGACTCACCAGAGTAACCCCTTGCCTCAGCTTAGTCAACTTATCCTCCATCTCCTTAACCTGAATATTTCTACGGTTTCATAAACAATATGTCCATGCTATCTGCTTGGTAACGCATCTGACTTACCTCGTTTCCCAATTGGATTTGCCTGGCTTGTATCTGGTCGAGCGTCAAATTTGATTGTAGAGCCTTGATCTCTGCCATTATTAGTACAGGGAGACCAGATTAGAGCATTCCTCTGGGTTCAACAATAATACATTAAGGAAGTGTTTACTTTTCATGATTAACATTTTGAATGATTAATTATTTGATGGATTAAATGTGTGATAAGATAATTTTTATCTATCAATCCTTTGTTTACTACAAAGGATCAATGAAGGATTAAAATTGGGATAAATAATTCTCCCTTTATTTGGAGGATAATTTCAATCCTACCTATATTGGTTGGATTAAAATTAATGAAGTACAATTCAAATAATTAAAATAATCCCGGGCTTTGGGATATCCTCAAATATTAATCCTTAAAAGTAAACACTTGATTATGTTAGATTAATTTTATCTATCCAACCCAAACATGCAAAGTAAACACCACCTAAATGTGGGATTCCACATTGCAAATAACCTGGATTCTACAGTTTCAAATCAAATTCATCCTGAACTCTGCAAGTAACCTCGATTCTACTATTTTAAATCAAATTCATCCTGAACTGTCTGCAAGTAACCTCAATTCTACTTGATTTCCTACAATGTTATACGGTGCATATGTTGAGCATAGATTAGAGACGTAAACTTTTTGAATGGAAAAATATTCGGAATGAAGACTGCAGTTTAACCAACTCAAGTACCCCGTTCAAAATGAAACAGAACAATCAACAGGGAAATCATGCATACCTGCTTCAACCTCAATGATGGCTTTCTTTCTTTCAGCAAGCCGTTCTTGGAGTTTCGAATTTTGTTCTTTCATTTGATTGAGCTCTTCGCTGTTTGGGATGTTGAATTGATCTTGCCTAGCCAGGTATATTTTCTGCTTGCCGTACTCTTTGAATGATATTTTCCCACCGTCTGCAAGGCTATCCAATGCTTTTGTATGGCAGCCTTTTGAGATTAAACTTTTGCAAAGAATCGGCCACATTTTGTGAATTCAAAGGCTTATTTTGCTGCAAAGGAGACATAATTGCCGTGATATACAACTTTCATGGTCCGCCAACGACTCAATGTTTGGTATTATTTTTACTACACATATAAGAAAAGAAACTAGAAATGAAGAAAATACGAGAGATGCTTCTGGGAAACAACGAGCTCATGCACGTTTCAGGCAAAAACATTATAATTTTCACGCTAGTATTAACTCAGAAATTCAATGCACAAATTCACTGCTATAAGCATAAACCGGCCAGCACTCAGAAATTCCTGAGAAAATCAATCAAGCGGAAAATCAATTTAGCTAAATCAACTATTAAACTTGCTCCAATCCTAGAACAAAAAGCAATTTAGATTAAATCAAACGCTAAAATGCGAGACTCTAAAATCAGCAAAAATAAACGAAACCGCCGCAGATATTACCAAGGAAATGGAGGAAACTCACCTCATTCACGAAGTTGAGGACGATTCCTGGAATTGACGATGAGACAAATTAATCAAATAATTATTACATAAATAGATAGGATTTGATGATTTCTCACAAAAAACTGTATGCACTTGATTACCTTCAGCACTATCTGGTTTGGGAGCCATCGATCTGAGAGCTCGAAGAGCGGGAAAACCTTCTCTGGGAGAAGAAAAACTTGCTTGGCACGAGAGATATTTGTACCAATTGTTTGCCTTTACAACCAGCTGCCAACGACGTCGTATTAATAACCTTGGACATGGGCTGATATAGCCCAATGTGTACATCGATTCAAGTTGGAATTGGACGCACTGGAGGTAAAGTTACTGGAGGTTGTGAAAATTTAATTGACTTGTAGTGAGCCACGTTGGCATTATTCTGCAACAGTCTAATAAGTGTTTGGCTAGTTATAAGCTCCTCAACAAATAACTTATAATATTTTTTTAACTCCCTAAAAACAGTTTAACAGTATAGCTCATAAAAATAATTTATAAGTTGTTTTTAAACTTAAAAACAACTTATAAACGATTTTTGGAAGCTTATAAACTCAACCAAACACGTCTCACCACCTGCTCCTGCCCACTTTTAACTTGTGAGTCGTGACTCGATAATTTCCGGCGGCGAATAAGAAAACCAAACCACCGCTGGCGGTGCGGAGTGAAGACCATCGGGAATGGAATCCGCCACGCCGACATTATGTACCTCCGTTTCTCCGCCGGCGATAAGTTGCGCTTCATTCAGACCGTTGAGAAACGTCAATTTTAGAACTCCTGTTCTGATTTCTCGTGTCAATGTTGACGGCGGTGACCGGAGGAAACGACATAGTCTGCCTATATCTAGTAGATGCGAGCGGCGGTTTCTTTTGCATCAAAAAATCATTTCTAGTATAACTGCCGCCTCTGGCGGCGGCAGCGGCGGCGGTGGTTCGGTGTCGGAGTTGAAAGACGACGTCAGGAAATTACTGCAGCGTATTCTGTGGACTGCTGAGGCTGTTTATATCGTTTGGCTCTTCTTACTTCCTTATGCTCCTGTAAGTATAGCTCTTTTTTTTGAATCAATAATTTAGTTAAATTTCATTTTCTCGCGTATTACTGCCTAGCAAATTTTGTGATAATGCATATGTAGTTGCTAAATGTTTTATTGTTATTGTTAGAATTATATGTGATATGACAATTTTTAGGTACTAACTTTTCATTTGTCTACATTTGATTTAGTTTTCCGGCTGCTCTGTTATGGATTAAATTTTTCATATTCTTTGGTTTGATTGTATTAGAAAAATTTCAGTAAGGTTTAGGAAGGATGTGATTGCAGCCGTTGCTCTTCAGGCATGATGCCACTTCGAAATTGATTGGAATTATACTGCTGGCTTATTTGTTTCATATTTTCTTGCACACCATGTAGGGGGATCCTGTCTGGGCCATCAGTTCAGACACAATCAATTCTCTGATAGGCCTTTCTCTCAATTTCTTCTTCATTCTGCCTCTGACAAACTCTGGTATTATTTTTATCAGTTGCATCGTTGTATCTTCTACGAATTGCTACTTCCTCAAATTTGATGCTACATGATATCAATTTGTTGCTCTTTATGTCTTATTTCAAGTATTTTGATCATATGTGAGATTGTACTTTGACAGAGCAGTCGGTATTCATCTCATCGAGGCACCGGTTCTCCATCCAGTAAGTTTTACTGCTATAGCTTTACCTTTTAGGGCTTCATTCTGTATCAAACATCTGTTTTAGACCGACTCCAAATTTTATTCTATTTTACTTAGATGTCTGAAGGATTATTCAACTTTGTTATTGCGTGGACATTGATGTTTGCTCCTCTGCTGTACACTGATAAACTGAGAGACAGATTCAAGGGATCAATTGATGTATTATGGGGCTTTCAGATGTTTCTCACAAACAGTATGCTTCTCAATTCGTATTCGTGCTTGTCATATAGTATTTCAGTTCTGGAAATGCTTATTTCAGCTCTTATTCTTCCTGCTCTCATTTGATGCTTAGACCATAGGCATTGCAAGATGCACAATCATTCGATGTTGCTTTGCCAACTATGCTTTCATGCCATTACTCTTATATGCTATCTTTTTGCAAATTCTTTACTTTTAATGATTGGAATTGGTCTTAAATTGGTGATTTCTATTGGCTGCAGCTTTCTTAATTCCTTACATGGCTATACGTCTGAATGAAGCTGGGAGGAATACACTCCAAGAAAAACCTCTCAACTTGGTTCACTCATGAAAAATGGAGCACCCATTGTTGGACTCACTGGTGGGCTTGTGTGTTTGCTGTCGATAGTTTGGGCCTTTTGTGGTCGAGGAGATGGTAATTTTGGTGATTTACGAGAAAGATGGGAGTTTGTGCTAAGTTATCTAGGATCTGAAAGACTTGCCTACGCCTTCATCTGGGATATCTGCTTGTACATAGTTTTCCAGCCATGGTTGATAGGAGACAACCTCCAAAACATCCGACAAGACAAAATTGGTTCAGTTGATCTTCTCAGATTCGTCCCAGTGGTTGGCCTAGTTGCGTACTGCCTCTGTTTAGACACCGGCAAAGATACATAGTCTATTCCTACAACACCATGTACTGCACCGCACTCTCTTTTCTTGGCAATACTACATTTGTTACTATTTAACAGATTCTTGCTTTAGCTATGTGACTTAATTCTTGAAGGTGTGTTGTATCTTGTTAAGTTTGTAATGAAAAGGGCCGTTTTTGTTGAGAGTCAATCAGTAAAATACAGCACAAAGTCAAAATGTTACAACATAAAACGCAGACGTGGATCATCCTAGAGGAGTGTTGAATTCAAATTCAAGACAGATTGCCACCACTCTGTTGCCAGAGATTGATGATGTCTGTGGCCTGATTGAGAAGAATGATCATCTTCTTCTGAGTGATCCATGGCTTGCTCTCTAGAGTAGCCTTGAGCTCTTCCCATGCATCTTTCCTCGGCCAGAAGAAGTAAGGGCTGAGCGGCACGGTGCCGTGCCCCGTTATGCTCTGATCCAGCCCCAGACCGATGTTCTTCTCCATCCATATGAACTTCAACACCAGACGCGGCCGCCCCACAGGCTTCACAGCTACTGCAGCTATCTGGTATTATCCAAGACGCGTACTTACTATGTGCATTTCATAATTGGTAATCTATAAGCCTATGCATTATAAACGTACCCCATTTGATGGATTGTAGTTTTAATACTAGAAGAGTCGTTTAGCTATTTGTGGATATGAGAAAATGCCCATAGAATTTTTTTGATGCAGGATAGAGTGAAAACTAATTGAGCAAACCTGAGGTTGTGGAACGAGTTCGGCGTCTGAGGTGTCGGCGGGTGTTTCTGTCGGAGCTACTTCGGCGGCGGCCGCGGCGGCGGCGGGAAGTCTGTGCGCTCTGGATTTCAGGTGAGAAGAGCGCAGATGGGAAGCTCTTGGGTTCACAGGAAATGAAGTTTTGAAGGTGCGGACGAGATGTTCCTGAAAACAGAGGAAGGGCGGCTTGTTATAGTGCCCTTTATGCTTGGTTGAACTGACATGGATAACATCTTCTGATATTCTCTAAATCAAGAGAGAGAATGGGGAGGGGGGGGGGGGGAGAGAGAGATCTCAACCTGATGATGGGATAAGTTAACAAATCTAGAAGAGAATAAAGATGGCGCCATGGGCCTCAAGAAAATGAGGCGTCCAGTGTTTTTATCCATTGGGCTAGAAAAAGATTTGTGTCGATTTAAGCCCATAAGAGTCAATATTTGGGCATGGTTTTTCTTTCCTTATTTGTTCTTGGACAATTTTACACTTCGCTGTTAATATCAGTTAAAGGCATATTTGGTTGAAAAATCAGATAGTTATAGGCAGTATAACGATATAAAGATTATGAAGAATTCAACCATCGACAAATCAAATCTTAGGCGAACAGCTTAGTAATCAAATTGGAGGATATTGCTTGGAAATAATCTATAGCATCCGACAAGTCAAAATATATTTATGCATAATCACAAAATTCCAAACGAGTCCATAAATAAAATTGTACTATGCAAAAGATTCCATAGGTAAAAGACAAAATTTGATTTAATTATAAACTTGCATAATTCGATAATGAACAAGCTCTGTAGCTCTGCAGAAGTAGAAGAAGAAGCTGACGTGGCGTACGTGCGAGTCGTTTTCTAAGAGTCTCGAAGGAGATAATATAATACATTGAAATTATTTATTTCAATATGTGTGTGTATATATATGTGTTGCCATGTGTAAGGAAAAAAGGCCATAAGTGTGAAAAATCTAGCATATCCCTTTCAAAAGTATGAAAGGCCACAAGAAAATTGTGAATTATTGCTGATTTTCCATTATTAACGTGAAAGGGCATGTGTGAATAATGCATGCAAACGAATTTACGAAATTAGCAAACATGGAAGCTCCTAATTGGGTCACCGGAAAATAAAAATAATAATAGGCGAATGTGAAGTTTTAGCGTTTTATAATTATGCAAGAAAGTGATACGATTCGCTCTTGATTTTGTGAAAATTCGAGAGACAACGATATTCTTACACCTATGTTGAAAGATTTTTTCCGACAGCCTAATAATTAGTGTCGATTGTGAACTGCAGTCATTGTTCATGGGTTTTGTCGTTTGGGATTAGTGGCGGATCTACACTATGGCTAAGGTGGGCTTATATATATATATATAGGGATGTATAATTATAAAAATATTTATTATCCTATAAACATGAGAACAATATATTTTCATAAAAATTATTACACTAAAAATATATTTGAATTTTTGCTATTCATGTGATTCAAATCTGGGTGGTGTACAATACACTCATCCAACAAAATGATGTGATCATCGTAGATCTTCACGATCTAATAAATGAAAATTGTTCTCACGTTTCCACTTTAAATAATATTTTTATTTGAACATTCTCATATATATATATATATATATATATATATATATATATATATATATATATATATGTTGGTTATAGAAATTACTCTTAAATTGAATAAGATCGGACGATTTATGATTATTTAATGAAAAAATAGTTAAATCCCTAAATTTTCTTTATTTGAATATTTCATATTCAATTATTCGTTGTTCGTGTAATTCATGTTATTGTGCATGTAATCGTAGTTCTTGTGCATACTATCACATTCAAATTAATTGTTATGTTCATAGAAATTCACGCTGTTGTGCATGTAATCGTAGTAATTATGCATATGATAACAGTTACGTAAATAAATATATAAAATCTCTTAATTGTAGGGTTAAACAGTTATTATTAAAATCTAAGGATAATAAAATATTTATAATTAATCATGACCGTTAGATTATAAAAAATGGATGGACCATATTAGTTTTTTTTTTGAAGCACCACATTAGTTTTTAGTTCTCAAAAAAATAGAGTTCTCATTTGATCAACTCCTTATATATATATATATATAGTTAGATTCAAATGGAATCATTTTTATTCTAAAAATTAAGAACCAAATGAAGTTATCGTGAAAGTTGATGAATCATTTAATAAAGTTATTGAATCTAAAAATTCAAAATTTTTCATCCGGATTCGAATCCCATGAGAGACAAAATCCATTTTTTTATTCAGTAACTTACCTTACATATTTAGGGGTGTCTAATCTGTTCGGTTTTGTTAATCGAATCGAATTTTTCGATCAATCGAACCGAATTTCTCCGAAAAGTGGAACCAAACGAACTGTTTTAAATTTTCGGTTAACCGAAACCGATCGGTTCAACGGTTCGGTTTTAGTTAATCGAAAACCAATTAAAATTAATTAATAATAAAACAAATAAAATAATAATTAAAATAAATAAAATAATAATTAAAAACTGAAACTTATTAAAAATAGATAAAATATTTAACAATCATTAATAAAGTAATAATTAAAATTGATTTTCATAATTTTTAATTAATTAATTAATAATTGAAATAATAATTAAAAATAAAAAGGTTTTTCGGTTTTCGGTTCGAACAGTTTTTATTATCAGTTAACCAATAACCAATTTTTTTCAACTCTGAACCAAAACCGAACCGATAACCAAATTTGTCGGTTTGTTAATCAATTTGTCGGTTTGGTTCGATTTTGGTTCTAACCGAAACCGAAAACCGCTTAGACACCCTATACATATTCATCAAATTTCATAATGAATTCATCATTTTTTGGTTTCATGATAAAAATAGTTTTACGTAACCTTCCCATATATATATATATATATATATATATATATATATATATATATATATTTCAGTTTAGTAATCGTTCTCATCGACCTTATCCCATCTTTCAACGATAATATAGAAGAATTATGATAAGATATGAAAAACAAGACAAAGCGAATTCTTTTGATGGAAAGAGAAAAACATTAAATATATAGCTCTCTACATCAACTGAATTATACTTTTAAAAGTAAGAATGAATAAAAAAAATATGGATTATTCTTTTACTTTTAGAATTAATAATAAGTAAATCAAGAGACATGGGCTATTCTTTGACTTTTAAAAGGTTTTTTCATAATAATGAAATTTGACTTAACTAATAAATTAGAATTAAATATGTAACACCAAATTGTGAAGAGTTTTTTTTATAAGTAACAAACTTTGACTCAAATAGTAAGGTATAATATTCGATTAGGATAGAAACAATAAGATCCTAGAGTCTCAATAGTTATTTTAAACACTTACTAGGATGTTGATTGCTACAAATTTTAAGAAAATCTCGTTAATTATTTTACAACTAAAATGATTTTTGTCGTTCAATTGTAAGAAAACTCACTCTTCGAATCCGAAGAAAACTCACTTCTAGAACTCGAAGTAACGTTTGCGCTTGCGTAGGATCTTGGGGTTTCTCCAAGGTCACCTAAGGTGGCATGATTCCGTGATATCAAAAAAAAAAAAAAAAGAGAGGAAGAACCGAAGAAGATAGCATAACCCCTTTAACAAAATTCCTGAATCCGTCCAACGTTTACAACTTTTAATTTTTCCAAAGCAAATTGTAATACAATAAACATATTAAAATCTATGAGGTGAAAAATTAATACACGTTCCTGCATCGTATTAAAATATAAAATAAAATCAGAACTGGGTTTGGTTAGCGATAATAAAAGTTGTGAAGTTCAACCTGTGGAACACAGATGAATCGAAGCAAACTTGTCAGCATTTGTATTTGATTTCGACTGAATTATTATTTTATTTACAATTTACAATTTACAATGTGTAATATTTCCGAGTCTGAAGATAAAGCACCCCATCTGATCGCACGCCTGAGATTTTTCAAAGTGACCGACTACTTCTTCTGTCGTCAGTCTCTCTCAGTGAAGAGATGTCTAAATCTCTATTTATTGTTGTTTTCTATCTCAATAATATTTCATAGTTTCAGTTACTGAAAAAATGAGTAAAGACAGATTGCTTTCTTTAGGTAGCCTTGAAAGCATTGATGATGAGCCTAGCAGCTGCTCGTGTTTCGTCTCAGCGCGCAACAAATCCAAGCAGTTCTTGTGCGATTCTTATGATTTCGCGAAGAAGGCGTTGGAGATGGGGCGAAAAGATCCGAGAAAAGTGGTGTATGCTCTCAAGATGGGCTTTGCATTAGCCCTAGTTTCATTGCTGATATTCTGGGAAATGCCTATTGAAGATGTCTCCCAGTATTCAATCTGGGCTATTCTGACTGTCATTGTGATGTTCGAGTTCAGTATAGGTACGACCATTGATCACAACCCATTTCTTGCTTTAAAATTGAACACAATCTTTTTGTCTGATTTTGTGCAGGGGCGACGTTCATCAAAGGGTTCAACCGAGGATTAGGCACGCTTTTTGCTGGAATGCTTGCCTTCTTCTTTGCAGGGTTATCAATCTTAGCTGGACCATGGGAAAAAACTGTGATTGTTATAAGTTTCTTCATAACTGGTCTGTCCCAAAAAATGAGACTATATATCAAGATTTGACATATCTAAATGAAGTTGAACATCACAGTTTTGTTTGGTTTACAGGCTATTGTGCATCGTACTTGAGGCTTTATCCGACCATGGCGCCATATGACTATGGATACCGCGTTTTTGTGCTCACATTCTGCATCCTAATGGTAGCTGGGAATAGAAATGGGGGGTACGTGTTGGCAATTCTTACTAGATTGGTGCTGATTGCTCTTGGTGCTTGCATTTGCTTCATCGTCAACCTCTGTGTTTACCCTATCTGGTCCGGAGACGATCTGCACCGCCTCGTGGTGAATAATTTCAAAGAGCTTGCAACATCTTTGGAAGGTCTAATTCATATCAAAAAACACACAACACACAAACACACATATTCTTTCCCCAAAAGTTCACAACTTTCTTTACCTGTTAACATTGATAATCAGGTTGCGTCAATGGCTACTTGAAGAGTCTTAACTACGAAAGAATGAGCAGTCGGTTTTTGGCTCCAGCATCCAGTGATCAGATCTACCTTGGCTACAAATCAGTCATAGAATCTGCAAGCAGAGAGCAAACCTTGGTAAAACAGTGTTGAAAAAAGAAAAAAAAAGTTGAACCTTCTACATGAATTACTGCATCAAGATATTACTATCTGGTATTATAAATACTCTCTGCAGTTAGGTTTTGCTATATGGGAGCCGCCTCACGGGCGCTACAGGAAGCTTCACTATCCGTGGAGTACGTATGTGAAGGCAAGCAACGCGGTTAGGCACTGTGCTTACACTGTGATGGCACTCCATGGGTGCATTATGTCTGAAATTCAGGTTGAACACCAATTTGTCATGTT